>QEPC01014730.1:3282648-3351648 GCA_003113815.1 Sphenodon punctatus | reverse complement strand
GGACTCCCAGGAAATGTTCAGAGTGGGCAGGGAAGGGAGCAGTAGTCGGCCTCCACCCTGTCTGAAAATGTCCTAGTGACGCTCAGCCTGCTTGCAAAGGGGCCCCCACCAGCAAGGACACTTTCAGAGTGGCTGGGCATGGGGTGCAAGCCCATGTCCTTTTGAAACCCCTGGCAGGGTTGCTGTTGCTCCCAGGGGGTGGGGCTGCTGGGTGCGGAGGGGGCAGGCACCGGCTTTAGTTGAGGGTGAGGTCCCCTTGGGACTATCACTCAAAGGAGGTGGAGACTAACTATCCAGGTGAGGCCACCCACTCCTGAGGGCCATGGCGGCAGCCTGTCCTAGGGCTCCTGACCATCTCTCCTCCTCCCCGCTTCCTGCAGCAGTGACAGCATCGCTGCTGCTCCCCAAGTAGCAACAGCATGTGTCACAGTGGGCTCTGACCCCCACCCACCCACACCGTGGGGGCTTGCAGTGGGTCTCCCAGCTGGAGCCTTGCTAGAGTGGCTAGGGTTGCTACCTATGGACATTTTTAAGGCACACTTATGAACAATGCATGCTGCAGGGCCTGCATTGGTGCCTAAGGTCGGTCATCCCCTAAGGCATCAATGTAGGCCCTGCAACATGTATTTTTATAAGTATTCCTTAAAAATGTGTATAGGTGTTAACCCTAAGAGTGGCAGCCGCCTGAAGGAGGACTCTCACCTCACCAAGGTCAGCCCCCTGTCCTCACTCCGGAGACCCCACCCACTTGCCCTTAGGAGGCTCATAATTGAGACCTTGAGTCCAGACCTTGCACAATCTTGCTACATCCCAGCTTAACTGTGTGGTTTGTGCGAAGATGTTGCCACCTGAGTTTTTGTACAATAAGCAAAGGCTATTAAACTAATTTTAACTCAGTTCTCTTTTGTATTTCAGACTTTTCTCTCCTCCGTAGCATTTTTATTTTTTTTTAATGACAAGAAAAGAAGACAAGTTGAAAGTTGGGAAGAATGCTGGAGGGAAAACACCGGGGAAGTAACCACCTAATTTCTTCAACGTGCAACATAACCAGGGGAAACTGAACAAGATTAGCATTGCAGGTTTCATCTTCATCTCTTTCATGAATACGAACTTGCAGTGTCTTTCAGCAAAAAGAAAAAAGTTTCTGTGGACCTGCCTTTGGATTTAATGACACAAGCAATGTTATGTTACTCTCCTTCCTGATGACAGATTGCCTGGGCTCCAGCAGAGTTTTCAGCAAACAAAACCAAAATTCAGGGGAGCCAAATACCTGCATAGGGTTAAGGGAACTTGGCTTGAATATCTCTAGAAAAATCAAAGGAGCATTCTTGCTATTGGCAAGGGTAGAACTGAAACTGGGGCTTTGCATGATTCTGAGAAGCGTATTTCATTCAGACACAGTCGCTGAAATGATTGTCTTGCAAGAGCACCACTATTTATATGTAATCTTGTGTGGCTAGCTTCTTAAATTGGGTAAAGGGCAGTGCTCCTGGGAGAGGGAAATTTAATTCGTTATTTTGTAAAAATGATGTAGACAAAAAAATTAATAAATGCCAATCATGTTTTATGTGCAACTACTCAACTACCATGTAGACAGTGCAGACAAAAGAGCCAGGGAGGGGAGTCTACCACCCCTGATGTAGCCTTAACCCTCCGTGGGCAAACATAATGCAGTGGCTTGTGTGCTCAGGATCTGCCAGATGTTCCCCCTGCCCCTGAGCGAGGCAAGCAGCTGGCTGTTCTGCAATGTGTCTTTGGAAAAATTCGGAGGATGCATCATGGAGCAGTCTTACCCCAACTGGGGTAAGGCTGCCCTGGTCAGGACAACTTGTGTGATGGGGTGCACTTGCCCTGCTACATGTGGTGCAATGCTACAGGGCTTTGAGAATGCGCCCTGTGTGGCCATACCATGGCCAGGGGCAGGATCTCAGTCTGGCTAGAGGAGGAAGGTGGAGCAGGGCCAGGTGCCCGCTTGTGTGAGTGGCAGCTCGGCTCGCCCGCACACCAGCTCTGAAAGGGGCTGGCCTGCGAAACTTCCCCACAACCGGCTCCTGGCTCCTCACACGTGCTCCACAGTTGGCAGAGGTGATTGCCCGCCACGGGGCATACCTCCGAACCAGTCCCTATTTAGCAGGGACGGTCCCTCTTTGGGTGCTGAATCCCACTGTCCCTCTTTCAGGGGGTCAAAGTCCCTCTTTCAGGGAGGGAGAGAGAGAGAATTCAAGCCGCAGGCCCCTCTTTCTTGGTTGCCTCTCAGGAAAAGCATTTGAAAGGACAATTGGGAGATGGTGGAATGACAAGAAACTAAGTGGAGTGAGAAGCAGGAGAGCATCTGTCCTTTATGCACTTGGAATTTTGGAAGGTGCGTGGGTGTGTATAAATGGGTAACTGTGACATGCAAGAGCACCTGCGGCAGCCAGAGGGAGGTCAGCGGGCGGCATCGGAAGAGAGAGAGGGAGAGACAGCTGAGGGTGACACAACGGCAGTCGCACTCAGCTGGGCAGACGGAGCAACGACGGAGAGGGGAAGGGGCAAAGCGGGATGCTACAAAGGAGGAGCCAAGGGAGCCGGATGGGGGAGGACGAGCCCGACTGCCCCGGCCGAGGGGAGCACGCCCACAGCAACGCCGCCCTCAACAAATCAGCCCCACAGCTGACACCACCCAGCCACCCAGGGAACGAAGCCCAACCAGCTGGGCCATCCCAGCGAAGACGGCGTGGGAGCCGCGTATGGACTGGGCCACAGGGAAGTGACTGAGGGAAGGGTGGGGGTCAGAGAAGGGGATTGGGGTCCCCAGAAAAGGAGCTAGGGAGCTTAGGGACACGTGACGCAACGTGGCTGAAGGCGCTGCACTCCCTGCAGGGGAGCAAGGACCTGGGCGAGGGAGCGGCTAGGCTCAGGCAGGGGCCCACGGGGGGCAGGTCACCACAGGGATTGAGGGCTATTCCTCTAGTCCCGCAACCCCCTCTGGAGAATAAAGGGGTGCAAGCATCCCGTCGAGCAGCCCCGGGGCACTCGCAGGGTACAAGCCTAGCCTTACTTCCACAGCAACACTAACTACCTCGTCCAAACAAGACACAAGAGGATCAGGACTGGTGAATCCAAAGCAGGGTAAGTCCTCAGTTAGGTTCTCCTGCACTTGAATGAAGTGCAAAATTACTAAAGTGGGTGTTGTTGAACACTTACTCAGTGACTGTTTCGTTTGCTCCAAACTGAGAAACGCACATAGAGAAAAAAAAATCTGATGTATGCAATTTGAACGTAAGCAATTTGTTTACATGTCCTAGCTCTGAGTCTGAAGGAATAGTCATCTTCAGAATTTTGGATCCCACAGCAAGGCTTGTCAGAAGGCCCTAAGTCCTTCACCTATCTATACCTAACCCTGAAGGGACTTTGCCACTTGCCAGTAAAAAACTTTCATTAGCCTTTCTATTTGTAGGCCTCTTATTGTAATGTCTTCCTCTGGTCTTAAGTAACTTGTTGGCCACAATCTGCGACCTATTTGTGTTGTGGAGACATTTTTATTATTTACGGTACTTTAGTGTATAAATCAAAGAGCCTGGGGAAAAATGTGTGGCCTGAATGTTATTAACAATTAATACGTTACCGTGACCTCTTCTGGCCAGCTCCAATAAAAGGTACAATGTGAGAAGTGAGTTAACTAATCCGAAAAGGAGGAAAATGCCTCCTAAGAGCATCATAGAGTTTTCTAACATGTATGAACTCCCTGGCCACTTCAAGATTCCACATGGCCAAAGCCTTCATTCAAGTGCAGGAGAACCTAACTGAGGACATACCCTGCTTTGGATTCACCAGTCCTGCTCCTCTTACGTCTTGTTTGGACGAGGTAGTTACCCTAGCAGGGCTGTGTGGGTATTCACATGATCCCAGCAATTTGTATGCAATCCTGGGATAATTTGCATGGTGCTCCCCCCCCCCCCCCCCCGCAATTAAATTGGTGGTAAACTAGAACTGCATAACCACTTTCTGCTTTCCGTAGAAAGAGCTACTGTGGAATGGTGGTGCTGTGGAAACTCTCCAGTGTTCATCTCCCTGGCAAGCATTCACACATGTTCTGGAATGGGCACTTCTCCAGACATGGCCTGGGGATGTCATTCACCATCTGCACTCTCAAATAGAGCCCTGTGAACTGACAGATCCTGAAAGGTCCTGTCAGACTCAGGGTAAGTACAGGGTTAGTCCAAGCCCTTTGGGTTTCCCATTTGTGGGAGCACCATGATGTCACAATGGTCTGTGGCGGTGGGGTCATCCATGCCTTCATCACCTCGAGGCTGGATTACTGCAACGCGCTCTACGTGGGGCTGCCCGAGAAGCTGGTCTGGAGGCTGCAGCTGGTGCAGAATGCCGCGGCCCGTCTCCTTACGGGGGTGGGTCGCAGGGAGCACATGACACCAGTGCTCCGGGCTCTGCGCTGGCTGCCTATAAAGCACCGGGCCAGGTTCAAGGTGCTGGTTTTAACCTTTAAAGCCCTTCACAGCCTGGGCCCTGCTTATCTGCGGGATCGCCTCACACCCCATGTGCCCGTGCGACTCTTGAGATAGTCCGTGGGAGCCTTTTTGGAGGTTCCCCAGGCGAGGCAGGTGGCCACCGATGTTAGATCTTTTTCGGTGGCAGCCCCTGTGCTGTGGAATTCACTCCCGGAGAAGGTTTGGCTGGCTCCCACTCTCCTGTTGTTTCGGCGTGTATGTAAGACCTGGATGTTCCGTCAGGCTTTTGGCGAAGGGGTGGGGGTTTGTTTCCCCACATATGGTATTTTTAAATTGTTTTAAAATTTGTATATTGTTTTATTGAGTGTTGTTCGCCACCCCGGGCTGCCCTGTGGGCAGGAGGGGCAGGATATAAGTTTTAAATAAATAAAATAAAAATAAGGGGCAGGGTTAAGGCATTCCCTGACCCCTGCCTCTTTCCAACATGGCCACACCCCCACGGAGTCATCAGGCACCTTGAGGACGGAGCCACCCACAAACACATCAGGCCCAGCTTGGCTGTATCATGGTTAGTTGGGCAAGTCTCCTACAGGTCAAATGTTGTCAGACCCTGGCCATTATTTTCAGCCTGAGCAAGGCTCTGTGTGGGGAGGGGAAAAGGATGAACCCAAGTTATTGTTTATGTAAAGCACATTGGCTATAGGAGGCCAGAACCAGCCTGTCTAATAACAATTCCAAAATGGGAACACCGTGTAGGCAGAAAGAAAGAAAGATTGATTCTATTGGCCACAATACACTCGCTGGTGGGCAGAACCAAACTCCAGGTTTGGGCAGAACTTAATATGTGCTGCTCTCAGTCACATTTTTTATACCACCAAGCACAGGAATATACACTCTTGAGTTTGGTGATATAAAAAAAATTGAGTGCGGGCAGCACAAACGAAGCTGAAAAAGGCTTCAGCAAATAAGCTAATCAAAGCGTTCACTGTATGCTGTTAAACAGAACCGGTGCCAAGTCCTTACTCTACTTGCCTTCCCGCGTACAGTACATACAGTAAATCAGTATATGTTAAACTTTGCATAATCCTGCTAAATACATAAGAACATAAAAAGTGCTATGCTGCATCAGATTTATGATTAATCTAGCCCAGCATCCTGTCTCTGACAGTGGCCAATTTGGTTGTTTTAGGGGAAGGGTGGGAAACCCTTGTTATGTGACCCCTTTCCAGTTCCTGGATCTGGCCTCTTGATCCATTTCTTACACTAAAGCAATGAAAAATGGAGCTTGGGGTAAGGGTGCAGAGATGAGGGCAGGCACACAACAATAGGGGACAGATCTATGGCACAGATCAATTATCTGAACCTTTCTTTTCTTGAGCGCACCCCTGTCCCCAACTCCTATGCAGCACTCAGTACAAACTTGTACTCATTTTCAAAGTGGCGCTGGGGAGGGAAAAGGTTCCCTACCCCTGTTTTAGAGAATTGCACAAAACGGAGGGAGCCAGCAGCGATTCACTCCTAGGACAATCAGAGTTTTTATGTCTACTTGACATGAGACCTGAGGGAGGAAATCCTGGGGGAATAATGTCCAGAAGAATTAAACATGCGGACAAAAATCATTTAGATGCCCTAGCTGGTCTATGGTAGTTGTGTGGAAGCAGACGATGAATTTTCCAAGGGTGACTTCTACAAAAATGATTGATCTGAGACTGACTGAATAGAAAGCAATCTAGGCAAAACTTGAGATTGATTGCAGAGGCTAGAATCCGACCAGGCTTTGTGCCATTCACATGAACCAAATTCATGTTATCATTTCTGGTGGAACTGGAGTCCCTATGGAAGTTTTTATCAGGAGGGATGTAGTGGGCTGCTCGTGACTACAAGAACTGTGGAAGGTGGATCAAGGGACGTTTTTCATCCCATTCCCACACCTGAGGCTCCTGGCTGTGTCTCCCCTCTCAGGGAGGAACTGGTTGAGTTAGGAGGCTTTATTATGTGTGTCTATTTCTGATATTCAAAGCAGACCCTAAGGTCCCCAGGGAAAACCTGGGGAGGGATGCTGGGAGAGTTGTAGAGGGACAAGCTCCGTTTACTCACCACGCCCTGACAGGGGGGAGCTGGGGCAGCTCAGGGCTCTCCTCCTCCTGGCGGTAGGGGCATCGGCTGAAGGCTTTTCCTGGCTGGAAGTAGCAGCTGAGGTTAGGGAGCGTGGCTGTGAACAAAGACGGGGGGCGCTGGTGGCAAAGCCGCCGGTGGCTGGCAGGCCTAGGGTCGCTCCCCAGCTTGGTCTGGGGATGGCGCACTATTCAGGCCTGGGCTCAGGGATGGGCAGAGGGACACTCACCTCTGCCCATCCCCACGCCTAAGCCATCAGATCACTTACCTGATCCGCCGCTGCCACCGCTGGCCTGGGCCCCGTGCCGGGCTTGGAGCCTGAGTTGGGACGGGCACCGCGGCAGCAGATTCAATCTGCCACCGCCCTGCCCGCCACCACCGGAGGTTCCACTGGCCCCCCACTCCGCTGCCTGGCTGTCTTGGCTAAGGGAAATGAGGGAGAGGCAGAGGCCCTGTCTCTCCCTCATTTCCTGTGGCCGAGAGACTGACAGGTAGGGGGGGCACCCATGGTGTGAGGGAGAAGCAGCGGCCCCGCATCTCCCTCACTCTGCTAGCCCCCTCCGCTGCCTGGCTGTTTCGACCAGAGGAAAAGAGGGAGAGGCAGAGGCCCCGCCTCTCCCTCATTTCCCCTGGCCAAGACTGACAGGCAGTGGGGGCGAGGGGCACGGAGTGTGGAAGAGGCGGGGCCTCTGCCTGTCCCTCACTCCTGCGGGTCCCCTCAGCTGCCGGTCAGTCGGAGTTCACTATCAGGCTGGGAGCTGGGGACCATGAGTGCGGGGACCCCCCAGGAGTGGGGCCCAGGGTGGTCGCCACAAGCCGCCCCGCGGTAGGGCCAACCCTGGGTAAGATACAGGGATCCCCCTGCAATTTCTCCTTGGAGTTAATGGAGGACCATCTGGGCAGGTTGAATGACCAAGGGCCATAAAGATCCACCTCTTCCTGTACTGTTTCTACATCTTGTGACTTCCAACTCTTATGAAGCAGCAGACAGAATCTGTGGCCGTTGTTCCCAATACTCCACCAGCAGGGGAGAGGAAGGCAAACACAGAATGGGGGCATAAGGAAGGTTCAAACTGGGGGCAGGGTAATGGGGCACAGACTTGAGGTGAGAATGTGGGAGGGGACTGAGGGAGCAGGTAGTGAGGGACAGACAAATGGACCCCCGAGCTCTGTAGTGCAAAGGATCTCTTAGAAACAGGGTTCTCAACAAGGCTAGCCGTAGAAAAGGTAGACCCCAGAGTGGAGCAAGGGGGCGGGGGAGGGCCTCTGCATGAGCAGAGGGTGAACACCTCTAGGGTAGATAGGACAGGGCTGGTAGGGTTGCCATATATGCAGATTTTGGCAACCCTAAGGGCTGGGGCCAAGCCGCCACCTTTTGGCCGTAGGAGAAAAAGCAGAAGAGGGCCTTGTAAGCTTTCCTCAGGAGCAGAAGCAGTGTACCCCCACCCCTCCTTCCAGGAATTGCTGGCTCTGGCAGTGCTGCTGCTCCCAAGGTCCGCAGCTGGGTGCTTCCTGAGGTGCTGCTGCAGGACCCTAAGAAGCACCAGCCCTGTGGGCCAAGATCTGCCCTCAGGTGTGAGAGCAGCACTGCCCCCTGACCCAGCGGCAGAGTCCTGCCGCCACCCCTAAGACTCCCACCACGGTCCCGCTCCAGCCACCGGCACGAGGAGCCTCTTAGTGTCAGGGGCAGGGCCCTGGTGGAAGTGTTAGGGGGGTGGCGGCATGGCGGCTGCAAGGATGGTGCTGCTCCAACTCCTGAGGGTGGGTCTTGGTCACTGGGGCGGGTGCTTCTCTAGGGCCTGCCCAACCCTGCAGCCAGCAGGGGGTGGATCTGCCTGGCGGTCTCAGGAATAGCAGCAGAACAATGCTGCCACTCCTGATGCTACCCCCACTGCTGCACGCCACCTGCCCTGCCTTTGGCTGGCTCTGGTCCCCACACGTTGTGGGTCAGGACCCCAAGTAGGGTCATAGGAACATGAGAAGTGCCATCATTGGTCAGACCAGTGACCCACCTAGCCCAACAGCCTGTCTACCACAATGACCAACTTGGGTTGTTTCTGAGAAGTGCACCACACAGTGTAATGGTACAAACCACTTCCTGCTATTCACTCCCAGCCCCCGACAGCCTCATCCTCTCTCCAGCTTGACTAATCGCTATTTGTGGATGGGAACCTGAGTGACACTTCCTAGACTGTGCTTGTCTCTGTTGCTGCCTGGGGTCATAGGACTGTATCCGTCTCAAAATAAGGTCATCCTGGATGGAAAGAGCTTAGAAACCACCATTGCCTTAAACCTTTCTGGGGTCCTTTCTAGGGTTGACAGCAGGAGGATACTGGGAGGGAGTGGGACCATGTTGGAGGCAGCCCCACCCCCTTTGCAATATAACCCTGTCCTTGCAGAGGGTTGGGACATCACAGAGCTTCTTGGGAGGGGGGAGGGGGACTATGCTGGAAAGAGGGAGGGAAGGTCCACGGAGCCTGCCTCCTTTCTGATGTGGCCTCTGTCTGTGGCCACCGAGTTGCAGTGCCGCCGCAGAGCACCCACACAGAGTGGGGAGCGCTTCAAACGAGCAGCTCTCAGCAGGGTTACCACTGGGGGTTTCACAAACATGGTGGTTGCTGGGTAGGGAGGCACTTGTCTGAAAATACCCATCATGATCACGGAACCAGGATTGCCACCCCTCACGCTGATAAGTGCTCATACAGTTTCTTCGAACAGACTTCTCTTCCTACTTCTTGAACAACACAGGTTTAGTACTCTGTTTGTGTCGGTGGGCATCTTTAGCCATAACAAAGATCGGGTGTCAAAACCCCCTAAGCACATGTTGGGCCGTTGTGTGTAAGCACCACAACAATCCCAAAACTAATTTGGCCACCCGTTGAACATGCGACGTGAGCACCATTGCATCACAAGGACAATGTGCGTGTTCCAGCTGGACACATGGCCAAAGTTGTTTCTAATGACATCGCGTGTCATGTTAGCAGGTACAACACGGAACAAGGTGGCAGCGCTTGCCTGCTCACATCGGGTAACGAGCAAAACACTGATTTGCCCCAAGATGGGCTGCGTTTCTAAGCACCGCCACAAGCCACATGGTGAACACAGGGCCAAACCGGTGTTCATATCAAGGTCAAAACACACATTCAGACACCCGTTGATGTTGTGGTGTAACACATTCAGACACCCATTGATGTTATGGTGTAACACATTCAGACACCCGTTGATGTTATGGGTGGTCTAAAGACACCCAATGTTTCAGGAGTGAAACAGAAGTAAGGCCTAATGACATCAAATGAACTGTTCATGGTAACGTAGTCTGGATCAAAACCTGGGGAAGTGGTGGTAGGGTGACAGCCCTAATCTCTTCTCCACATTCTTTCCCAGGTAGGGTGGCCAGACAGGCAAATTTGTACAGGACACTTATGAGAAATACAGGCTGCAGCCCTGCAACCTGTATTTCTCATAAGTGTCTTATACAATATTGCCTATCTGGGCAGCAGGCACTTTCCAGTTTCCCAGTCTTTCATATCACTCCCCCAGCTTTCTTTGCCGGCTGCTCCCAGGGAAAGGCAGCAGAACTAGTGACCTGGGAGCAGTGCTAAAACAAACCGAATTGCCGGGGCCCAAGCCTGCCTCACAGGCCACCCCCCCCGAATTTGACAGAACAGAGAAATGAAGCTGTAATCTAATCCCTAAACCAGGGGTTTCTCAACCTGTCTGGAGTCATGAGCACTGGAGGAGTGAGGTAAGTGACGACTTGGGGGCACTGCATAATTTGCATGAATGATTTACATAAATATGCATAGATTAAGCCCCCCCCCCTCCCATCCAAAGGAGGGCTGTTTCAAAGTGCCCCCGAGCGCTACTGACACGCGTACTCATTGCCTACAGCGGAATAGAACACCGGAGTTCTTGAAACTGAATCTAGGTGAAGCTGGGGCGCAGAAGTCATTCATGAAAGCCAATTAAAAAGGGATCCTTCTGGCTTTCTGTCATTTCTACCCATCAAATGGCCAATATCAGCCTTTCACATTTGGGGGGGGGGGAGGACTCTCCTAGTGGGAATATTTCTAGGGACTCAGCCCCTGCCCCCATTGAATTTAAGCCTCCCCACAAATTAAGCCCTGGCGGCCTTGGAAAAGGAGGGAGGGTGGGGTGGTTTCAATCCATCTCCTCCCCTCGGGTGTGACTGCTCCCTGCTTCCCCTTTCCACTGGGTTGTTTTTTTTTCCACGGTCGCTGCTATTCCAGACTGCGCGGTAGTGTGGGCTGGTCCCCGAAGCCCCATGTGGTCCCGACATCATTGACATGGCGGAATTCCCCAGCAAAGCCTCCTGATAGTTACTGCTGCAGCGAGCAGGGATTTACCAGAGCGCCCGCCCGGGGAAGAACGCACGGGAATCGCCTCTCCGCTCCGCAGCCCACCACCCCCATTTCCACCCCAGAGAAGGTAAGGGAACCCCGGGAATCCCCTCTGCCGAGCTGATTGCAACCCCCCCCCTCTTCCCGGCTCTGAACGAATCCCCCCACCCCCCTGGATCGGGCTGAGCCGGGCAGAGCACGGTGGGAAACCTTTTGGCCCAAGCACCAGAGATATTGTGCAATTCTGAAGGGGAGCAGCCGGGCAAGGCTCAACCCCCCCCCCCCCTTTCCCTCCTTGCCTGGAGCCAGGCGCAGCAACTCGGACCCGAGTGCCTTTTGCTCCCTTTTGTCTGGAAACTCGTGTGAAGTGAGGAGAGGGGTGTGTGGGTGCGAGCCGAGCTGGGGCTGCCACCCCCTTCCCCCACTCAGGAAGGGGGGGGGGGAAAGCGGGGATCGGGAGCAGTTTGCAGAAAGTTTCCTTCCTCCCTAGTTGCCGGTGCCATAAAACCAGGGAGGAGAAGCCGCTGTATTTCCTCCCCCCGCCCCTTCAAATTCAGGCAGAGCGGGCTCCCCCACCCCAAAGCCGTCGGGGCTGGAGAACGCCTAATCCCCCCCACCGCGGCTGGGTGGCTGGATGCGGGCTTTGGTGCCTGGGGAAGGCAGGGGAACGTGTCGCTTTCTCTGCGTGGCTCCCACCCAGTTTTTGCGCCGAGTGCGGGAGAAGTTTGGTGGGGCAGAGTAGGGGGGATTTCTCCAGCCTTGGAGGGGAGGGGGCTGCTGAGATGCTGTGAGTGGCGGGGGGTGGCGGCGAGGCTTATCGGGGAAGCTGGTGGGCCCCCGGGGGGTGTGTGAGCAGCAGCCGTTTCGTTGGTTGGGAAGAAGAGCCACTCCATCATACCCTAGTAATCCAGAGAGGCTCCGAGCGCTCAGCCCTGCTGAAGTCTGCTGGCCTTTGCCTGACACTTCCCATCATCACAGCAACCCCCCCCCCCGCCTCCTCTTCCACTTGGGTTTGTAATCTCTGGGATGGAAAAATCTGCTCTCATCTGTGGAAAAGGGGGGGGGGGGGAAGAGATCCAGCCCGGCCCAACCCAGACCCCCTCTTCCAGCGAGATGTGGGGTGTCTGTGCCCTGCGGCTGGGCTTGGGCAGAGCGGAGGAGAAGCGTGGGTGGATTGGGGTGGGAGAGCAAGGAGACTCGGCTCAGTGGCTAGCACGTACTGTCTGGCCCCTCTGGCCGGCTTGGAGAAAGGGGGGGGGGGGGATGTCATTCAGGTGAAGAAGCCAAAGCTCCTCCTAAACTGCCCCAGCGAAAGCCTCCAAGCGACCGGCAACTCTTTCCAAAATGTCTGGCTCCAGGGGGCACGTTGGAGAACTAGACACAGGCAATAGTCTCCTTGATCCCCTCCTCCCGGAGGAGCCCCTCCCTTGCTGACGCCACGGGGCAAAGAAAAACCCTGGAAACTTTTGATTGATCCTGCCCCCCCCCCCCCGCTTTTATTATTATTATATTTAAAAAATGGCATGTTATCAGGAGACTTTTTTTTAAAAGCGTTCTCTTTAAAATTGAACTTCTTTCAAGTTCAGCTGTACTCCCCTCCCCCAAATATGTATTTTAAACTTTAAAAAAAAATAAAAATTTTAGACTAAGATTGTATGGTCTGGAGATGGAAAGCAAGGAGTTCATTCCATGCACCTATGATCATCTTTTAAGACATCCTCTTTCCCCCCCCCCCCATAAAGTGTTAATGCGCCTTTTTGTTTCTTTCTTCTCTCCCTTCATTGTGATGGTCTAAAATGAGAGGAAGGAGGGAGCATTACACACGGGGAAACTGAGGCAGCTGTTTGTTAAATACACACTGAAACAGTGGCAGAGTTGCAAAGAGACGCTTGATTTCCTAGTGGACACACTTTCCCAAGGTTACTCCCTTTTGCTGGTGTTTTAAAAGCATCTTTTCAAGGTGGTTACTGTATATGATTTTTCACCATGGCCTATTTTCCCCCCCTATTTGGCATGTACCCAGCGTCCTAAGGAACCTATAGCTTCTTAATCCCTCTGCAGATAGAATTGCACATTTTTAAGGAACATGTATGAAAAATACATGTTGCAGGCCATGGAACATGATTTTTTCATATGTGTTCCTTCAAAATGTGCATAGGAGGCAATCCTACTCGCAGCCCCCAGGAGACAGCTTGGTGGATAGGTTGAGAGGTGGCTCCTTCTCTTGTGACTGGGTTTCCTACCACTGTGTGCATGTCTGGCCAATATCAGAGGAGACAACCAGGAAAGTATGCTCCCTTTGCCTTCACAAGAGGGAGAAGATGGTTCCTGGCAGCGTGGCCAAGATCATTTCGGGCCTAGGCTATGAAATAGTTTCCCGTTCAGGAGCTGCATCTATGCAAGACTCCTTTCTTCTGTTCTCTTTGTGATTTCCCCTTAAACCAGGCTCGGGGAACCTTTGAGAATTAGTACAAGCTCTGAAGGCTGCGTAGGAGTTGGGGGAGGGGTGTTCAAAGGGTGCACCCAGCAAGAGGCGGACCCGCTTCGTGGATCTGTGCCATGGACCTGTCCCCTATCCTTGGGGGCGCATCTTTGGCCGTTTTTAGATGGACCCACCTGGGGGTAGGGCTGATGCGGCAGCAGCTGTTACCGCGCTGCGATTCCGTTCTGCCATTTCGGAATTGCCCGCGCCACACCGCGACTTTTCTGCGGACATTCCGCTAATTCCGCCGGAATTCTGAAAATCGCGGAATTGCGGAAAAATTGCGGAAAAATTGCGGAAAACCGCTATTCTGCTATTTTGTGGCGCTGGCGGAATTGCGGAAGTAGCGAAAATGTCATGTTTCCACGATTCCACTAAGTAGCGGAATTAAATAAGCGGAACCGCGAAACCGCGGAATGAAACTAGCGGAATGAAAGCCTCTGCCATGCCTTTCCACTAATTGCGGAAACACTGTTTCCGCCGGAAATAGCTACCGCTGCGATATTCCGCTACAGCCCTACCTGGGGGAGAGGTCTCTGTGCGCCTCCGCATGCTTCCAGCGCTTGGGGGCGCCGTGGGGGCTTCACACGGCGGCAGATGGGAGCACGGTTGGTGTGCGCACACACCGCCCATTCATACCCCCACTCGAAGCAACCGGGAAAAACTCGGGGGCATGGGTGGTCGGTGCGTGGGGTGCAGGAGCACGCCTCTACCCCCCCCACGCCACCTTCTAGAACAGGCCCCTGGGACCATGGGGAATGGGTGGGCCTCTGGGGGTGCGCCCCAACTCAAAATGGCCTTTGTCTCTGCTCCCTTACCTTGAACTCAGGGTTTCAGCGCTTGGGGATAGGAACTGGGTCCGAGGGCCAGATGCAGGGTCTGGAGAAGAGCATATAGGCAAGGGTAGGGGACAGATCCATGGCACAAATCCATGATCAGGATCCTGCTTTTCCTCCGTGCACCCCTTAAATGCCCTCGCTCCCAACTTCTGTACGGTCCTGAGAGCTTGTACTAATGTTCAGATTGGCCCCTGTGAGGGCAAACGTTTCCCTCCCCCTGCCTTAAACGGTGTCAAACTGGCTCGAATTATGGAGGTGAAGTTGTTGGGCTTTGTGGTAATGGGTGCTGTTGCCCTAGAAGTGCCGTGTGTCATTCCTCCCAGTGCGGTATGGTTGGCTAGTTTATGCTTCTAACATAGCTCATGTCTAGCCTTCTGTGGAAAACTGAGTCACTTCTCATTGTTAAGAGTAGATGAGTCCGTCTGGTCTGGTCTGAGGTCATTGCCCTGACAATGATGAGATTTTCATACTCCTATTCTGTCCCCTACCTGGTTCAGACATAGATGAGTGCTAGTGGCCAAAATAGGCTTCCTGGTCTGACATCATTTTACTTGCTGGACTTTGTAACAGTGATGGCTTCTGGGGGTACAAAGCTTGGGGTTATATACATGACAGGTTTGTAGCCTGCTGAGCTCTTTATTGTATGTTAATTTAACTTTTAACCAGGAGTGGTTCCATTCTGACCCACAGTTTCAGAGAAGCTGTTTAATACTTGGTAGTAGTAACTGTAAAGTAGTTGGAGTAAATCTGATAGACTACGAAAGCTTATAAACACTACCCATTTTACAGTGTACACACTTACCCACGTTAAGAGGCTAACTGGGACCAGTTCATGACATTAAACACTGAGGAGGCCCGGTACAGAGAGAAACATGTGGGCTTGATGGTCCTGCTATTAGTTGGGTTCACAACCGGTTGAATCACTGTACCCAGGAGTGCTAATCAATGGCTCATTTTTTGATTTGGAATAGGTAATGGTGGGAGTCCAAACATCTTAATCAAAAATTTGGATGAAGGGTTGGAGAGTATTTCTTATCAAGTTTGCTGATGACACAAAGCTGGGGGAGGTTGCAAACACACTAGAGGATAGGACCAGAATCCTAAATTATCTTGATAAATTGGAAAATATGGACCGACATGTAACACTTTGCATTTGTCCATTGAATAAGATAATGAAATTGAGAGTACACATACAAAATGGGAGATGACTGGCTGCACAGCAGCCCTTCTGAAAAGAATCTGGGTGTTAGGTTAGATTACACTGAATAGACAACGAGTAAAAACAAACGGGATGGTGGTGCGCTTCATGACCTGGGCCAGGAAGCGGCCACCAGCATGGTCCAGGCGGGGAGGCGCATGAATTGATGGCTGTCCCTATGCTGTGCCCAGCTCCTTGCCCCGTCCCCGGGATGGGCAGCCATTGCAGCCAATGACGGCCAGTCAGGGTGGCCGGCTATGGTGGCCCTGATCTGGGCCTGTGGGAACAAGACGTGATGGCCTGCTTTGGCCTGTTGGGTGGGCTGTTGCTCAGGCTGTGACCTTGGTGGTTTAATACCTGGTGGTAGTAACTTTAAGAGGCTGACTGTGACCAGTTCATGACATTAAACGTTGAGTAGATCCGGTACAAAGAGAAAAATGTGGGCTTGATGGTGCTGCTATTAGGCGCTACAGTGATTCAACCAGTTCACAACTGGTAAACAAAGGGGCCTCTAAACAAAGGGGCCAGTTCACAACTGGTTGAATCATTGAGCCACTGACTCGGCCTAGAGTATTTCCGGGCCAACATCTGGCAGCGCCTGCACAGACGCGCAGGGGAGGTCTGGGCCAGAGCAGGCGATTGTCACGTCTGTTTTTACCCGAAGTGATGCAACAGCTAAGAAAGCTAATGCTATTTTGGGTTGCATTAACAGAAGTATTGTCTCTCGGACAAGAGAAATCCTCTAGAGTACTGTGCCCAGTTCTGAGTGCCTCGCTTTGGGGATACCTATGAGATGGAGAGGGTTCAGAGGAGAGCAGCAAAGACGATGAAGAGGGGGAAAAGCCCCTTTGAGGAGAGGCTGAATGTTTAGATTAGAGAAAAGATTAAGGGGTGACATGATTTAGTTTACAACAGCATTTTGCATATTTGTAAACTGCAGTTGCATCATCCCACTTAAACTTTGCCCGGTTGTTCTCTTTGGGATGGGATTAGAAGTAATGGATTTAAATTAAAGGAGAAGATATTTAGACTAAACATTAGGCAGAATTTTCTAACCTCAAGGGCAGCTAGGCAGTGGAATAACTTGCTAAGGGAGGTTGTGCTCTCTCTCTCGGGGATGGTATGGGTACAGTTGGATTCTTTTTAGACTAGCCCTTGGGGTTATTCTAGAACCCTAGGGTTCTATTATTTTCCACATCCAGTAACTTGATTGCATTACAGCTCACTGAGGCTTTTGAGGAATGGGGTGAGAAATAGAAATTGTGTACGTTTTGCAGGTTAACTTTATAGAAGTAAATTTATGTAGAACCTGAGCAGTGTGATCCTCAGCTGTTTTGCACTGACGCTAGACTGTAGCATTGCTGTAAGCCCCATTCACACTGATGGGTTGGTGTTGGTGCTCAGAGCCCACGCTGGTGCTAAACAGCCCAAGGGTCATGCCCACAGTGAATTTCATGTATGTATGGTTTCATTCATAAGCTATTTAGTGGTTTTTGCGCTCAAATTATTGAAGGCCTAGCCCTCCAGACAACTTACATACATGACTGAAGTTACTAATGTGCATAAATGTTTGCATAATTGGGGTTAAATTTATAAAATGCCTCCAATTATGAATGATCCCAGGGGCTTGTGTACATGACTGAATACAGCAAATGACTTTGTATGATCGTACAAATCCCCTTCTCTCCTCGCCTGCTTCTCTATACAGTTAACCACTCTGGCAGAAACTTAGGAAACCGAAATTGGCCCTTGCGGTGCAAGCAAACAGACTGTTAAACCAACAGGGGTGACTAATTTCAAAACTGAAGACCCTCCACCATGAATGCGTTGGTGTTTGGACATCCAACCTCTAGCATTGACTCTGGGGACTTCTAGATCGCACCTAGGGGGTACAATATCGAAAGCTATTCAGGACTTCTCTAAACAAAGGGGCCGTCGATAGACAAGTAAATCAGCAGGACTAAAATCGAGGTTTCGCTGTTGTATAATCTGGCATGACGCTAAGGGATTCCTCAGACTATGCTTGATCTGCTCTGGACTATAAAGGTACAGTGCTTGGGCACTGTGGAATCCTTTCAAGCAAGCGTATCAAAAGTAGGGTTGTTTATGGTCAGGGTTTAGTGTCACTGTGTGATCTGTCCCTGGAGAGAGAAGGTATGTGGGAAGAGGGAAGTTTTTCAAACAAGCGAGTGGAAATGGGAGATGATAGCTAGACAACGATAACAAGCCATCTACAGGCAGGAATGTTCATGTAATTGAAGATGGATAACGCTCTCTAAACAGTTTTTTTTCCAGTTGTGATGTGCTGGCAAGCATTTAAGCCCATGGTGCTATATGTCTCATCCCTCAAAATAAGATTCTTTATTGACTTAGATAGCAAGGGGAAAAAAAAGCCCACCCCCATTTAAACACATGATTTGTTGTGGAATTTGTAACGGCACACTGGAGGGATTAGCTGCCTCTTGGAGCATGCTGTTACATATGCTTAAGTCTGCTCCCAGGAGGCAAGCCCATAACGTTGTCAGTAAATTCATTGGTGGAAAATTGTTATTGCTGAAATTTCTGTTTCTCACAAAATTCAAATACCTGATAGTGTTTCCTAATGAGGTGGGACTGAGCAGTGATTATGCTCCTCTGTGATACAACAGAGCCGCGTCATGTGCAGTATTAAAGGCTTAAAATACTTTAGTGCTTGGGAAAGACTCTTCACATGAAATTCCGGGGTATTTTCCCTGCAGGTAAAGTCATTTACCTGGGGGGTAACACTGTTTGTATGAGCTCCACAGAGCAGGGTTTATTACCTCATCCTTGAACAGCTTGCGAGCAGCTCTGGGTAAACCCACCGTTCTGTCCCAGGTTGGGCCGCCACGGTCTGGCCCAGGTTGGATGGCACAAAAACGTGATGATGGCCAGGTCTCTGAGGAGGGCGGAGAGTCACACATATGTGCAGCCACCAGGCCCCCCGTACTGTGTCCGGCACCCTGCAATGACGGGCAGCCATGGTGGCCTATAATGGCCGCTGTGGCAGCTGGCCGTGGCGGACACAACAGACATGCAAACGCACTCTGGCTTGCTTTGCCCTGATTGGGTGGGCCTTAAGCCTGGGCTGTGACCGTAGAGGTCTCCGGGATCACAACCCGGGCTTGCCGCTGGCACGGCACGGGGAAATTCCGGGCCAACATCTGGCCCAGGCCTAAGCATGACAGAGCAGGCCAAAGCTGCCCACTATCGCATCTGGTTTTACCCTATGTGAGGGGAACTATCCCCTGATAAATAGCCATATTTATTAGTAACTTGCTTTTTTTTTTAGCATGAGGGTTAATTTATCCGCTGGAGTAACTGTTTTGATAAGCACTTTCCTCTAGCAACAGTATCTAGGAGGCAATAAATCCTGCTTTCTAGCAAGGTTAGTTTACACTGGGGTAGTTTATTTTGGGGAGGTAAAAATACCCCCGGGTGTTGTGTAAACATGGCCGGATAGACACATTTTCTGTATTTAAACATATGAATCGTCTCTTCACAAATAGATGGTGCTGGAAATAGAATGTAATTTACCCAGTTCTCTATTTCCATTCTCTAAATAAACAAGTGATACAATATTGAAATATTGGATCAGTAATAAGGTTTAACATAATTTAGTACTTATTGGAAAAGAACTGTATTTATGGTGTTAATTTAAACCAGTATTTAGCAACAACTAATACAGAGTTATTAAATAACTATTAACTTTTTAAAATGGCTATTAGAGCTGTGCATGTCACAAAGACTGCATGCATCTTGCACATGCGTACACACACTGCTAGGAATATGGGCAGCATAAATAAATTGGTGTTATTTTTTGTAACAAACGTCTTGAAGCTCTTTGCTCGGTAATTACTCCACCCTGTTGAAATCTTCTAATAAATCGAAGCTGCTGAGACGAGTGAGTAAGGGCTTTGGAAGTTAAATGTCTGTAGAGCAGAATTATACGTTTAAAAGTTAACTTTCAAAGCAAGTTACTGTGTGCTTTACGCCTTATTAAAGGAACTCCTAGTATAGTGTCAGTATCTATATACTGTGTCATATTCTGGGTACTAAAAACAGTAGCTGAGTTGGGGATGTAATGCAAATTAAGGCCATAATCTGTCCTTAGATGCAGGTGTGCTCTTTCCAGCCTGGGTAGGTGGGGCGGGGGGAACAATTTCCTGTGTCTTGCAGGCTTTTGACAGATGGCATGCTGCTTGTTTCACCTGAGCTAAAAGTACTCATGGGTGCTGAAGCGTAAATACTTTTCCTTCTGGTTAACAGAATCAGAGAGTGGGGGAGCCTTGAAGAGTCCTATGGAGAAAATGATAGAGCTCAAATCCCGCCCCCCCTCCAATAACATCGCTTACCCATAAGCAGCTTAAGTGCTGTCGTGTCCACACTTCTCATTTGTCAGCATGTGAAAATGAAAGCTCCGACGCTCAGAGTATTCCATTGATACAAGTCCCATGCATGTCACCCATGGGTTGCTTCAAGCAGCATTATTATTGATTGTGGATTTATTTAGTGCCAGCATTGTACCTGGCACTGTACAATGTAAATATAATAGTTCTTGTGCAGCAGGGGTGGGGAAACCTTTCCCTTTGATGGGCCACTTTGAAAATTAGTACAAGCTTCAAGGACCACAAAGATTGTTCTTAAACAAGCAAGGTTAGGGGGTGGGGGTGTCTGTGGCGGCTGAGCGGCACAGCTGTAGAGTAGCTAGTTGGGTGGAGTGAGTGGGGAGGGCTTCTAACAGGTGGTCACTGCACGCTCCCTGACCGTGGACCATGGTGGAGGGGAACCTTGAGGAACTGGGCTCCTTAGCACTCAGGGCCAGTTCTTGTGACTTGCAAAGGCTGTGTCCCCCTCCCCCCGGTGCCTATGAGAAGTGGACCTGTCCGCTGGCGTGGGTGGGGATGGGGTTGTGTGGGTACCCATTGCCATGCACTTCTTTTGGCTTGCCCTGCATAGCGTGCTCCGTGTTTCTCAGCAGTCTGCCATGAGTGGGTACTGCATGGCTCATGGAAGCGTGAATTCCCCCTCCCCACCTTCAGACGGGCGGTTGGGTGAGTGGGTGTAGGGTGGCCCATGGTTAACATCGCGTTTAAAAACACCCATGCACGGAGGGGTTTAAGGGATGTGTTCAGGAAGAAGACGGTATAGGTCATGGATCTGTGCCATCTGTCCTCTAGCCTTGTGTGCATGCCCTCCTCTCTACTTGCTTACTGTGAGCTCAGTCATGCAGTGCTTAGAGGCAGGAACTGGATCCGAGGGCCAGACCCAGGAATTGTAAAGAGCCCAAATAAACACTAGTTGTGGGCCACATTTGGTCCCTGGGCCTGAAGTTCCTCACCCTTGCTGCGCAGAAATGATCTCCTGTTGCATTATAAAGATTGAATAGTACTACGAATTTATAGCCGTTTGTACTAGCTATTCCCATTTTAAGTGATCATCCCTAGTTTTAAAAGCGGGAAAACTATCCTGGTCTCTTTGTTTTCTCTGCCATTGTAATGTGTAGCCTTAGGAATGATAAACTTGTGGAATTGTTACGAACTTCCTCCACAAGGACTTTCTCCAGAGAAAGAAAACAATGCAACTAATCCCAGTATTTGCGATCTAGGCTGCTTCTAGTGTTTCAGCTTTGTGTAACTCTATTTTCCTCAATGAAATAGCCTCGGGGATGAACTTGACCCGGTGGTTAATGCTGCATTTATAGCTCTTGGTTGTAAAAGCTGAATTCTCTGACGCTTGTAGGGCTCTTTGCATTTTCTGCTATGACCTTAGTTTTGGGTTCAGTTTCCCTTTTTTCAGAGGAATGAAGACGTCTCCCATCCATATGACATAACGCAGCTTTACAGAAGCGATTGCAAAAAGAATAGCAGTCCTACTTGTTAGCTCAAACATAGCTGTTCAGCGATCAGGCTGAAACCCTCACGCTGCGTGCTTACTCGATAGTAGTGTCATTGACTTGAATGAAACTACTCTGGAGTAAGTGCTTTGAGGCCTTTGGTTTTAGGGAGGATAAAAGATAACACTGTGAGTCTACTCTTTTTTGTCTTTTTTAAATAAGTATTTCATGCTTTCAGAAGCAGGCTTTGTGCCATGTAGAGGTGTGCACCAGGGACCCAGGTCATTTTTTGTTTTGTTTTCATTATTTAAATCTTTCATTTTTGTTTTTATAAATATCAAAATTTTGTTTTCATTTTTCCTTTCATTGTTGATTTCCATTGATTTCAATGGAAAACACATTGTTGGCTATAGCATTTTTGTTTTTCATTATATGTGGATGAAACTTGGGGGGGGGGGGGGAGATGTACCTCCAATGGATGGCATTAAGTGTACCAAATTCCAGAATTATTGGCTGAAGGAATCCAATTTTATAAGCAGCTGAATGATGCTATTTTGCAAAAATCTGCATTTACAGTCCTGGCTGTAACTTCTTTGCCTCCCATCTAATGTGGATGAAACATGGCAAGTTTATACCCCTCCCCGTGTTTACTATCTATTCCAACTTTCAGAAGGATTGGATAAAAGGTTCTGGTGGTATAAGTAATTAACTTATAAATGTATGTCTGACTGTAACATCTTTGTAGTCCAACCAGTGTACATGAAATTTGACAGGGCTGTATCTCGCACTTTCAGGTTCATCTCTGCCAAATATCAGAAAGATGTGATAACAGGTTCCAATTTTATAAGCCTGCACAGCTTATGTAGAAAATGAGCCTATGCCAGAGATTCTCTTACGTGTCACTGTGGTATAAGATCGGTTTGTGATGCCAACTGGTCAGCAGAAATGTCAACTAAATATCCTCATTCTGTGCTGTGACCAGCCAAGCTTTTCTCCTGCACTTGTTACTGGGAAATTGGAAGCATCTGTTTAGGAAAGAGCCAGTAGAAATTTTCATGTCTCCTGTTTGCTGGGGTGCTATCCCCAAAGTCCCAGTTATGTCCTTTCCATGCCCGTCTCAGGGCCGTCCCCGATGCCTGGCGTGAAGCCACCACCGATTGGTCCTGTAAAGCTGGAAGCATGCAGTAATTGGCCAGTGAATGTGTTTGTCAGTCTGTTGGGTTGCTTCCCATCATCCCTCCTATAACCTCCCTCCCCCTGCCATGTCATGTGCCTGCTTCTGACTGGCATTGCATGTGCTGCTATTTATCTGAATAATGGTCTTCAAGGGGACAACTTCAGTTGCTTATAAAATTGGGTTCCTTTATCAAATTGTCCTGTAATTTGGCAGAGATGACAGGGAAGGTGTGTGATAAAGTTCTGCCAAATTACTAGTAAACTGGATGGAATATAAAAATGTTACAGCCAGAAATGCATTTTCATGTTAACAGCTTATAACATCAGGACACATTATCCAACCATTATGAAATGTGGCAGGATTGGTACACTAGTGGAGGGACATAATCTTCCCAGGTTTTATCCAAATTGGATGGAAAATAAAAAAGTTGTAGCCAGGAATGTGTATGGAGCTTTTCCTAAAATCACAACAGTCAATTGCTTCTAAAATGGGTCCCCTGTATCCAATATTTTCAAAATATGGTACACATAGTGTCATCCATTGGGGGTACAAGCTCCCCTGGTTTCATCAGTATTTAATAAGAAACAAAAAAGTTATAGCTGGGAATATGTCTTTCAGTGTTTTCCCATTCTGTCAAAAAAAAAAATTGTTTTCATTTTTTTTGGTTATTATTGTTTGTCGTTTTTGTTATTACAATAACAGTTTTCATTATCATAATAAAAATGAAATGCATACCCCTTGTGCCATGTGTTCTGAAAGGCTAAATGAAGGGGTTAGCTAGCAAGTAGCTTTTAACAAAAGTGACTCTATGCCTGCTGGCAAACCCTTAGTGTGTCATGGAGTCAGGGCTTAATTTGTAAAGGGGTTGGGGGGGCTTGCTAGCCTTCGGCCACAGCAATTGAATTCGGGGAGGGGGGAGTAAATGTTCTCACTAGTAGTGTGCACTAGGGTGGCCAACTGTGCAAATGTTTAAGGAACACATGAAATATACATGGTGCAGGGCCAGCATTGGCACCAATGCAGGCCCCGCAGCATGTATTTTTCATAAATGTTCCTTAAACATTTGCATAGGTGGCAACCCGAGTGTGCACTCCTAAATGCTACGACCAGGAAAATGCCAATATTGGTCTTTTCAGGGTCAGAAAGGAAAACCAGAAAAATCCTGGATGGCTTATCTGTCTTTTTCCTGCCCTAGCTGTAGCGAGGCAGAATGGCCCAGTGGTTGGGTTTCTAGCTGCAGGCTAGGGTTGAGTTCCCTGCTCTGAGAAGCTTGGGGTGAGAGACATCGACCTCAGCAATTCATTATTTTTTTTTTTATTTAACAAATTAAGCACTTCATGGAGCCAGTTGCTTTCCCCTTTCTAATCAACAAGAGGCCAGACCGCCTCCTTTTTACCCAGTTTTGTGGGGTCCTTGTATAATGGTAGCAGTTGCATTTTAGTAACCCACCCTGGTCCTTCCTACAATGAAACAGTAAACAATGGGTGAAAACAGACATGACGCTAACCACCCTTTAACCACCCTTGGTGGTTATGCCCTATGCAGCCCTGCAACATGCATAAATGACCACCAAGGGTGGTTAACGTCATGTCTGTTTTCACCCTTTCCGTCTCATTGGGCAAAATCTCTCCACTTTTGTGCCTACCCTCCCCCCCCATTTTAAATTGTTTAGAAAAGTTGGCGTATCATCTAGGAGTAGAGACAAAATAGTGCGGAGATCTCTTTTATTGGACCAACTCCAGTTGGTGGAGGTTTGCAAGCTTTTGGACCTCATGGGGTCCTTCGCCAGGCAGGTCAGGAGTTGAAACTGTAGATTCAACTCCTGGCCTGCCTGACGAAGGACCCCGTGAGATCCGAAAGGTTATCCACCCCCACCAACTGGAGTTGCTCCAATAAAAGAGATCTTCACGCTATTTTGTCTCTATTGTCTATATTTGGGGCTAACACGGCAACCACACTCTAGCTACATCTTTTAGGAGGTAGCGTAAGACTTTTCTATTTATCCAAGTATTTGGCAGGCGGGGATAGAGTTTGCAGAGTTTTTGAGGGTAGGGGATTCTAATTGCTTTTCATTTGCGTTTTTAAAAAATATATATTTTAGGTATTGTAACCTGGCCTGAGCCTTTGGCTTAGGGTGGAATAAACATTTAAATAATGAATAAATAAACTGATTTTACCTTCAAAAGGTAAAATGCAACTTTTGAATCTTAGATGCGGAAGGTTAAATAAGTATGAACAATGGTTCTGACTTTTGCCTTGGGATTTCCTCTTTTTGATGGTGCCTGATTGCTTTTGCTGTCTGCACCCATGTTATCTATTAGGGTACCATTGTCTGCGTACTCCATGCCTGGTTGTGTTTGGTTTTTTTTTGACAAAGATATGTTTGTGGGAAGCCTGTGTAGCATGGTAAGTAGCTTTCCCTTTCAGGGACTTCATTCTCTGACACTGATGCCTTTTTACTGTCACATGCCTCTTTACACTTGATACTTATGTGTCAGAATAGAGTAATAGAGCAGGGAAGAGAAGGAAGGCATGCTGTTCATGGAGACTTGAAGGCCATTAAATAGGTTTCCTGTTCTGGAGGATAACCATGAAATCTGTTTAACAATGCAGGCTGTCTGACACTTGCATAGAAGGAGAAAAGTGCTCTCGGGAGCTCTGGTTTGGAACAAGCCCACAGCAGAGAATGGCATTGTAGGTCGAATCAGTAGAGGTGATATCTAAAATGCTATTTCTCAAACTTTTAAAAATCATAAGAACATAAGTGTCATACTGGGTTAGACCAATGGTCTGTCAAAGCCAGAATCCTGTCTCCACAGCAGTCCCTCTCGGTAGCTTCGGAGAAGTACCCAACAGGTCATAATGGAGGGATCCTTACTTTGCTGTTCACGCCCAGCCCGTGACAGTCAGAGGTTACACCCTAATAGCTGTTAATAGACCTACCCTCCAAGAACTTATCCAATCCCTTTTTAAAAAACCCTCTTTTGTCTGTGGTCATTGAGCGTACTCCCTCCCCGCTTCCAACCATCCTGTTGCTTCCCCCTTTGTTTTCTCCCATAGTGTTGGAAATTCCCTGTCCCTCAGAGTAGAGATTGGTGTTCGCTGGCTGTGTTCCTTTTTTTTGGTGTTGCTCCTGGTGGGACCGTAGTGCGCACCCTCCAATTTGAGAACCACTGGCCTAAAATGCTAAAGATCCAGACTCCAGAATTCTGGGTCACTTGGAAGTTAGACACCTGCATACGAAGGCTGATGTAGGCACAACATGTGAAAACTGAGGCCAAGTTTGTTTGGTTTTGTTTGTTTGGATTTATATGTTGGGCCACTATCAGACATGCCCCCCCCGCCCCCCCGCGCACATATTTGGGCTGCCGGGGGGGAAGGAATGTGCAGCCCGAATATGCACGGGAATTGGCCGGTCTGAAAGCCCCCGCCCCCCCCCAGCGCGGCTTTGCCGGTAGAGACGAGCAGGGATGTAGAGCTCAATTTCCTGCTCCGCATCCCTGTGCGTCTCTACTGGCAAAGCCGTGTGGGGGAGCTGGGGGGCTTTCAGACCGGCCGATCCTTGTGCATATTTGGGCTGCGCATTCCCCCCCGCAGCCAAATATTGGGGGGGGGGGGGCATGTCTGAAAGTGGTCTTGTCCTTTCTCACAGGCTCAGGGTGGCTTACAAGTATAAACTAAACTAAACTGCCTAACTGAGTCAGACCAGTGGTCAATCTTTAGCCCAGTATTGTCACAACCTGACACGGCAGCAGGGGTTTCAAATTTGGGTCCAAATCTGGCTCTTCCAGGGTCTTTGGCAGAGGCCATCCCGGCATGCTACCTGAGACCCCTCCAGGCCCCCAGCAGAGGCCTCCCCCAGGCGTGCTACCAGGGATCCTGAAGTTGAAATGCCGGGGATTGAACTTGGGACCTTATACGTGCAAAGCATGTGCTCTTACTGCTTGAGCTACGCCCCACCCATATATAAAAAAGAACCATATAAAATTTTAGTTAAAAGTTATGCATTTGCCCTGTAGCAAGGTATGTTGTTAATCCCAGTGATTTTAAGGATGTCCTCCCCCTCCCCTGCATTCTTCTAAAAGTCTTGTTGTTCTGGGACTTTGATTACATTAATATTTCACTTAATTACTTCAGTTAATCAGCTCAATTAATTGCCTCAATATTTCAATTAATTACTTGATTACATTAATATTTCACATCAAAAATGTAAATCCTAAAGGTTCACAAACCAGAAGGCAAAACCAAACCAAAACAACCGCAAAATGTATTTGTAGGAACCAGGTAGGATTGCCACCGATGCAAGTTTTTAAGGAACACTTATGAAACATCCATGTTGCAGGGCCTCCATTGGCACCTAAGGCAGGCCCTGCAACATGTATTTTTCATAAGTGTTCCTTAAAAACTTGCATCGGTGGCAATCCTAGAACCAGGGCAAGGTTGATCCTCTAGGTAGTTCCCAGGTTACCTGTGGGTTGTGACCCCCATAATTCTGACTGATTGGCCAGACCTTTCACGTCTGAGGTCATAGCATTAGCTTTGTCTCATTATGGGGTCACACGGGTTTGGGAACTACTGATGTGGGCAATAAAAATGACTCCCCGTGCTCAGTCGCTCCTGCAGGATGGGGTTTATTGGTAAACGACTTGGTAGTGGAAGTGTTTCCGAGCTGTCCCATAACCTACCTTCCTCTTTCCTATATACCGTGGCCTAGGTCAGATGGAGATTCCGTTAACCCGTGGCAGGCTGCTTGGTATTTGATCTTTACGGTCAGGGTGTAACCGGTACCTTGGGCTGCCGACTTGCTCAGCCTTTCCTATAGATTACCTCTGAGTTTGTAGGTTTTATAGTATGGCTTCTGATGTTGCAACTACAAGTGCTCCAAAACGGCAAATCTTAAAATTTACAGTTGAGTTCTTTTAAGCAATTTCCCCCCACTTTTAAGACATGCACATGAATCCAGCAGCCAGCATGTTAGGAAAACAGCTAGTTGTCATGCAATAAATCAGCGTTGTGAGAAGCACAGATAAAGATAAGAGCAGGGAAGATGAACCCTTTTCCTAAGCCATACTCGGGCAATGACTATAAATAGGCTGACGGCATATTTTAAGTACTGTGACTGGCAGTTTAACTGTTCCTTGTCAGAACCTTGATAGCTAATGTGTGCATTTGCCTGTCAGTGATCATCAGTAATAGCCAAATTGACTGTGAGCGGGTAAGGTCTTTGAGTATTTGCAAATTCAGCATCACCATCTTTTGATTTCAGGTAGGAAAGAGAGAGGCAAGATAGGACCTTAGAGACTGATAGAAGGAGGCACTGTGTGTTTTTACACACCCATTTCTCCTGCATGTTTGCTGTTCCATCCTGAACTTTCTGTGTGTCTAAATCACTCACCCAGATCTTAAACATCTGGCTCTTTGAAGTTCTGCATAGAACCTCTTCCAAAACTTTTGTGCGTAAAAAGTTCTCCTGGTTAACTGCTTTGCTCCAGGCAGCTGTGGTCACTTGGTTTCCATGGCAGCCCCTCACATCTACAGCCCCTCACTTTAGGCTGCCTCAGGGCACTGTTTGTGTGACGAATGTGTGTAGGAAGTTACTGCCTGAGGGCAGTGTGTGTGTGTGAGAAGAATGCATCTGGAATTTACTTGTGGACGTGTAAACCCAGAAGATTGAAAGACCAGCACTTTAAGTAAAAATGCCCAATGACTTCATTGGATGCTAGACCAGGGGTGGAGAATATTCAAAAATTAGTACAAGCGCCAATAGCTGCATAGGCATTGGGGGCAAGTGTGCATTCAAGGTTGGGAAAGGAAGGGAAGGGTCCACATCATGGATCCCTGCCATGGATCCATCCCCTACCCGTGTGTACATGACCCATCTCTCCTCCCTTTCCCTGAGCTCACTCTTTCGGGGGTAGGGGTGGGAATTGGATCTGGGGCCAGAACCAGGAACTTTAAAGGGGTCAAATAAAAAGTAGCTGTGGGCTGGATTTGCCCCCCGGGCCTGCGGTTCCCCACCCCTGTGCTAGACTAACACTGCTGCTGCTTCTATACTTCTGATATTTGAGATTTCGAAAAGCCTAAAATGGCTAAAATTTCAAAAAGCGTGAGGTCTTGACCCTTATTCTTTAAAGATGTTCCTAGTGCTCATGGTTGTAGAACAAAGCTTTTCGGAATATGTCTCTGGTAGACCTGAAGTGGGTACCTATTTTGGTACCTGCTGATAATACCCGAATTCTCGAGTACTGAAATACCGGCGAAATGGTAAATTAGTAGTGGGAATGACTGAACGGTCCCCCTGGTTACTGATTGGAAATTGGAACCGGACGTTGATATTCCAGGACATAGTGGACCCAAATTGTGGTGTGATCAGGTCCCGATTAGTACCCAATATTCTTTAGTCAATTTGGGTACCAGAAATTCTTTGGGTATACTTGTTTTGAAGTTACTCGTTTCAGCTCCAGTCCCCTGTGTATTCTAAAGGCGAGGTTTCCAAATTGGTTTGGGACCCTGAGTGGGGTTGTGCTGTCTGGGGTTGGGCTTGCAATTTGATGGGTATTTGGTACAATTTTGTTTTTTGGGGTCACAGGGTTCTATTTAAGGGTGTTTTCAGACAAGATGCTCTCCACCCACTATACATGTTGCAGGGCTGCAGTGTTGCCTATGGGTGCCCTGTAACATGTATAGTAGGTGGGAGGTGGGTGGGGAGTGTCTTGTCTGAAAATGCCCTAAGACTCACAATTAGGATCACATGGGCATGATATTTGGGAATTGCTGACAAAAAAGGGTACCGCAAATATATATATTTCTAATTGTGTCGGCATAAAGTGAACAAATAGTTATATGTCCAAACTGGATACAAAGAAAATGAGCATCTGGCATAAATGAACGTAACAAGATTTTAAGCTGGGGGTATGGCATCTTTTTCTCACCCAGAGGCCGTTGTGACAATGAGCGCATGCTCCCACATAGAAGTTGGAGAGGAGAGTGCTTAAAGGGTGCGCTCAGGAAGAGAAGGTTTCAGATCCTGGATCGGTCCCATATCCTTGTGTGCATGCTCTCCTCTCACCATCTTGGAAGCGGGGAATAAATTCATTCCAAAAATAAAAAAAGGTAGCGAGAGGACCAAATGTCTACCAGTGTGACTAATGGGGAGGTGAAAGAGGCTATGAGAGCCAAAAAGGCATCCTTTAAAAAAATGAAAAGCTAGACCTAATGAAGAAAATTCAGTGCATAAGCATTGCCAAATTAGATGTAAAACATTAATAAGAGAGGCCAAGAGGGAATTTGAGGAGCGACTCGCTAAAGATGCAAAAAATAATAAAAACTTTATCAAGTATATCAGAAGCAAGAATCCTGCTCGAGGGTCAGTTGGGTCATTAGATGACCAGGGTGTGAAAGGGGGTGCTCAGGGAGCATAAGAACATTGCAGAGAACCTGAATGAATTATTTGCTTCGGTCTTCACTGCTGAGGATGTTGGGGAGATACCCACGCTGGACCGAATCATTGTAGGTGAAGAATTGGAAGAACTGTCACAAATAAGTGTGACTGTGGTGGAGGTCCTAGAGCAAATTGGCAAACTAAATAGTAACAAATCATCAGGACCAGATGGTATTCATCTCAGAGTTCCAAAGGAACTTGAACATAAAGTTGCAGACCTACTATTGGTAATTTGTAATCTGCCACTGTTCCAGAAGATTGGGGAGGGTAGCAAACTAACGATGCCAATATTTACAAAGGTCTCCAGAGGTGATCCTGGAAACTACGGCCTGATGTCAGTGCCGGACAAACTGTGGAAACAGTTGTTAAAAACAACATTAGTGAACATATATTGATAAAGATGGCATAATGGAGAAGAGTCGACATGGATTTAGGAAAGGGAAGTCATGCCTCCCTAATCTATCGGATTTTTTGAGCGTGTAAATAAGCATGTGAATAAGGGTGAGCTGGTCCATATAGTGTATCTGGCCTTTCAGAAAGCATTTGATAAGGTCCCTCATGAGAGACTCTTGAGGAAATTAAAGAGTTATGGGATAAGAGGCAGTGTTCTGTCATGGATTGGCAGCTGGTTAACAGATAGGAAGCAAAGAGTAGGACTAAATGGTCAGTTTTCACAGTGGAAAGACGTAACTAGTGGGTGCTCCGGGGATCTGTTCTGAGACCGGTTTTATTTAATATATTAGTTAATGATCTGGAGAAGGGAGTAAAGAGTGAGGTGATCAAATTTGCATATGATACAAAGGTATTCAAGGTAGTTAAAACTTGAGCGGACTGTGAAGAATTGCAGGAGGATCTTGCAAGACTCACTGGGTGACTGCGCATCTAAATGGCAGATAAAATTTAATGTGGACAAATGCAAAGTGATGGACGTAGGGAAAATAACCCAAACTATATGTACACAATGCTGGGTTCTAAATGAGGAGTTACCACTCAGGAAAGGGATCTTGGAGTCAGTTTGGACAATACATTGAAATCCTCAGGTGTGTGTGTGATGGCAGTCAAAAATAAATAAATCGAACAATGTTAGGAATCATTCGGAAAGGGATAGAGAATAAAACGGAAACTATCGTAATGTCTCTCTATAAATCTATGGTGTGACTGCACTTTGAGAACTGTACAGTTCTGGTTGCCCTGTTTCAAAAAAGATATAGCAGAACTAGAAAAGGTACAGAGAACGGCAACATACCCCATAGATCATTTTTGGAACGGCTTCCATATGAAGAGAGGCTTGGTAGGTTGGGACTCTTTAGCTTGGGGAAGAGATGACTGAGGGGATATGAGAGAAGTTTATAAAATCATGAGTGGTGTGGAACAAGTTAATAGGGAGTGGTTATTTCCCCTCTCTAATGGTATTAGAACAAAGGGACACTCCATGAAACTCGCCGCAGATTTAAAACAAATAAGAGAAAGTATTTTTTTACTCAGCACACAATTCACTTGTGGAATTTATTGCCAGAGGTAGTGTAGCTAGTTCTAAAAATGGATTGGATAAGTTCTTGCAGGGTAGGTCCACTCATGGCTATTAGCCAAGTAGGTTTTGGAGACGTAACCTGTTGGGAGCGGGAACAACAGAGAATGGATTGCCCATTGTGACCTGTTGGGTACTTCTCTCAAGAGACAGAGATTGGGCACTGTCGGAGACAGGATGCTGGGCTTGATGGACCATTGGTCTGACCCAGCATGGCACTATTTATGTTCTTACGTTCCCTTATCCTGAGCTCAAAAGCCTTTCAGTGCTTGGGGGTAGGAACTGAATCTAGGGGCTATATCCAGACTCTGGAAAGGGGCCACATAAAAAGTAGGCATGGGTCACATTTGGCCCCCAGGCCTGAGGTTCTCCACTCCTGCTTTAAACAGAGTGCATTGACACTATGCTCCAATAATTCTTAATGTCCTAGAGAAGGGTGGGGAAACTTTTCCCTCCCGGGGGCCAGTTTGAAAATTAGTACAAGCTCCAAGGGCCACATGCAAGTTAGAGGAGAGGGGTGCTTAAAGGGTGCACTCGAGTAAAGGAGGGGTCCGGATCATGGGTCTGTGCTATGGATCTGCCCCGTGTGTGCATGCCCTCGTCTCTCTTCCTTCTGGGCTCTCTCTTTCCGTGCTTAGGAGGCAGGAACTGGACCCAGGGGCCAGATCTAGGAACTGAAAAGGGGCCACACAAAAACTTGTTGTGGGTCTCATTGTCCCCTGGGCATGAGGTTCCCACTACTCTCCGAGAGTAAGTAAGTAATATTCAGTGTTCTTGGAATGAACAGCAGAACGAGTAGCCATTTGGCTTTCAAAAGCACGATCCTGGGATGCAAATCATCCAGTCACTTCCAAATATAGTTTTCAATCACATGATTTCTAAGCCAGTCAAATGATACTTTGGGGCCAGACTCAATCATGATTTTTTTGAACGTTTGGGATTGCGATCCTTGCATGGTCAGGGCTGGCCGTAGAATTTGCAGGGCCCAGGGTGAAAATAAAATGGGTGGCCCCCATGGCCCCTGCCCTTTAACAATTGGCAGTCGGGTGGCGTTTGCTAACAAAAACAAGGAGGTGTCCTCGATTGTCACACATGCACACAGGCAGGCTTTCCCACGTGTGTGCGCACGTGCGTACACGAGTTCTCTCTCTTGCTCACCTCCGCACCCACTCCTTGCAGGGAAGATTCAAGGGCTGGTGATTTGCTGAAAGCGAGGGATTGGGGACAGGGCCCCACAGGAAGATGCCTGTTCTGGGGCCTTGAGAATGCTGCTGGATCTGAGGCTACCAGGGCTGTCTTTGACCATGGAGCCTGGGCCATTGTTGCCCCTACCCTCCCTAAGGCTGGCCCTGGGTCTCTTGAGCATAAAAAAAGAATTCCTCCTTCTTTGATAGTAGCATAGCTGAGGCAGCCAAAAGTCCACAGGCTGATTGTTTTCCAGACACAGCAAGCGGTGTTATGGCTGGAGATGGAAGTAAGAGTTTTCACCCAGAAAGCCAAGTCTGGATTCCAAAAGCAATCTCATGAACAGAGCAATACCATGGTGGTTGGTGCGATAGAGAAATCTTATCTTGGCAAAAAGTAGCTTTTTTTGTTACAGTCCTCGTGGTGGGGTTTTTCTGTGTTCCCTTTTGTACAGTATGCAAGTCCGGTGGAATAGGCAGCTGATGCTTTTTATTTAATACTTGCTGCTTTCCCTTCTCTCTCCTGATTTACTGAGCCTTCAAGTCTTTTTGGAAACAGGGAATTGACCAGTGTAAAACTTCCTCTTCTGCAGCTTGTTGTGCCAGGGGATGAACGAGCTGTCATTCATGGCACGGTGCTGCCCTGTGGCGCTGCCGGAGGGCGACACTAGAGGGTGCTCTTGGCATTGCCCTTCAGTTGGCACCACCGGGTTGGGGAGGGGGGAGGGAGGTGAGAGGGTGTGCTTTTGCAATATTTCTTTAACGTATCAATGGAAAGTTTTATTGGGGGATTGGTACGGTGGGCGGGATCTGGAGTTAGCCCCAAGTCCGCATAGACACGTCAGTGATACCACCTCTCCCATCCTTCCTTCCCTGTAACTGTTACCTCTTCCTGTCCCCTGTTGAGCAGGGGGGATATGGGCTTGGGTGGCCGGGTGGGGCATGGTGTCTCCTCCAGGTGAGAGATGGGGGGTGGGAGGGGGCTCTCGTGCGAGACATGGGAGTGGGTGGTTTTTATAGATGTTACTTGTATTTGATTAATGTTGTAAGCTGCCCAGAGCCTCATGGATTGGGTGGGATATGAATCAAAAGAGGATCATAATAACTGCAGTGGTGATAGGATTGGCGGATTCCTAGAGTGCTAGCAGCTCTTGTGATGGCTTAGCGGGAAGGGGAGAGGAAGTATCCGATATAGCCAGGACTTTCAATGTCCAACCTAGCTGTTCTGCTGGAAGAAGCATGTGGAGGCCTCTCTAATCATTTTAGTCAAGATTGCTGTCTAACGTGCTCTGATTTAACCAGTGCCGCTGCAGAAACGGTGCCTGCTTTGGGCATAAATCCATCACACACGTGATCTGTGTTTTACAGAGGATTACGTTTTATGGCTCTGATCTCTAATTGGGTTTGATAGTTGGGATATAAATATGGACATGCGTACAGGCTGATCCTCTTCAATAATGGTGTTCTATGTTAGTCCAAAATAAAGCGAAACCTCTTGAACTGGGTGACAAATCTGGCTTATAGTGGGCAGAATGGATTGGTTTGCAGTATCTCCTGCCATAAAAACAAAAGCTTTGAAATAATTTGAAACCATCCTTTTAAAAAACAAACTAAAAATAGCTATTTTATTCAACGGCATGAGAGCGCAGGGGTAGGGAACCCTCCTCACAGTCTGGATCTACACTCGGGGCTGCCCTTCGAATTTGTGAGGCCCAGGGCAAAAATAAGATGTGGAGACCTCATGGCTCCACCCTCCCTAGCTCCGCCCCTTTAACCTTTTCCTGCAGGGCTCTGCGCCCCTCCCCATGTAGGTTAAGTGAAGGGGGGGAGGAGGGGGCACAAGAAGCAGCCGTGGGGGTGGGGCCGAGAGTTACAGGACCCTGCAGAAATAGCCCGTCCGGAGGCCTCGGGAGCTCTGGGCCTGAGGCTACTAGAACTGGCCTCCCTGCGGGGCCTCCTCCAATTACATGACCTAGGCCATGGGCCCAGCTGGCCTGTAGCTCTGCGGGCTTGGATCATCCCACTGGGGAGGGGGATGTGGCTGTCTGAGAAGCGCCCTGTGCTGGGGGGGGCTCAACACCTTATTTATTATTTTATTACATATTTATACCCTGCCCCTCCTGCCAAAGCAGCTTGGGGTGACTAGCAAGTATAAAAAGATAAAAATACAGTGCAAATGTAATACAAAATATATAAAAACATAAAATAATACAGTGCACGATGGGGGATGTCAAAGAATAAACAAAAGAAACCCAGCCCCCCTAACCTTCAACCCCCCCCCCCTTCCATCTCCCTCACTGAAAGCCTGGCGGAACAGCCAGGTCTTGCATTGGCGTCGGAAGGAGGAGAGGTCCGGGGCAACCCAGCCCGCCACCGGAAGGTAGTTTCACAGCCTGGGTGCGGCCACTGAGAACGCCCTCTCCATAGTTGCCCCTCCCTCCAGCCCCTTGGGGGACTTCGAGAAAGGCGCCCCTGGTGGACAGCAGTGGCCGATCCAGAACTGGGGGTGAAGCGGTCCTGCAGAAGACCTTGCAAGAACACTCTGCCAAGGGGAAAAGGGCGCATAGCCATGCCGAGAATCGGGACTGACTTTCTGCACTGTAGCTTTTTTTTTTTTTTTTTAACACAATTACAGTTAATCCGAATTAGTTTTTAATCCAGATCCATTAATTTGGGATTATTATTCGGGAGTAACTGTTGTTTACACAATCCTTTTTAATGAGGAATAAGAAATAATCCTGATTTGCAGTGTGAATACGTTAATCTGGATTAGGAGTCACAAGGAAGAATGCAAAATCCCATGAAGCAGTGCAACCAGATTTCAATGTCCTCTTCCACTTTGATTTCTGGGAGTACAGTGACAGCCATCACATTGCAAAATGGAGGGGTCTTCATCTTGGCACAGTGGATTTTAATTTCAGTATGGGAAAACTGTGGAATACCAGAGAGATATGGATAGCTAGAGGGGAGACATGTCTATCTGCAGCATTTTATGGTGTCTGGGACTCTGTCTGCATTCACCATTCATGAGATCACTAATTCAAACAGAGCTTTATCTTGATTAAAATAATTGAAAATTAGGTTTCCAGAACCCAGGTTAAATTTTGAATTAGGACTAAAGTGTTCACACGATCACCTTAATGATCGCTTAATCCGGATTAATGTATGTGTAAAAACACCCAGTGTGTGGTTTGTTTCCTTTCTAAATATTACGCAGCTTCGTCTGGCCTTGATTTAGTTTCTCCTCCACTTCGCTTTTTGTGTGCTGCTGTGTCTGCTTTTTTGGCACTTTAAGAGAGCATTTAAGATTTCTTTCTTTCTTTAAATCCTTTTTCAAATTTATATATCACAAATTAAAACATTTTAAAATTCAGTTTGGGTTTTGCAAACCCCTTTTTAAACCAATCCTGTTGGGCCTCCTCAATGCTCCTTGCCTAATTCCACAGTGCCACGGCTAAGCACATCTGGAACGGGAGTGTAAAAAGTAGATATAAAAGTATATGTAAAAACTTAATAAGGCAGGTGACCAAAAAGGAATTTGAGGAGCAACTTGCTAAAGATGCTAAAACTAATAATAAAAACTTTTTCAAGTACATCAGAAGCAGGGAGAGTCAGTTGGGCTGGTAGGTGGCCAGAGGCTCTTAGGGAGGAAAAGGATATTGCAGAGACCCGGAATGAATTCTTTGCTTCGTTCTTCACTGCAGAGGATGTTGGAGAGAGACCCACGCCGGAACCTTACTTTGTTGGTGATAAATTGGAAGTGATAAATTGTACTCCCAGAAATCAACGTGACTCTGGAGGAGGTTTTAGAACAAATTGACAAACTAAATACTAACAAATCACCAGGACCAGATGGCATTCACTCCAGAGTTCTGAAGGAACTCAAATATGAAATTGCAGACCTACTGTTAGTAATTTATAACCAATCGCTAGAATCTGCCACTGTACCCGAGTACTGGAGGGTGGCAAATGTAACCCCGATATTTACAAAGGGATCCAGAGGTGATCCTGTGGAAACTACAGACCAGGAAGCTTGATGATTATGCCAGACAAAATGGTGGAAACTATAATTAAGAACACAATAGCTGGGCATGTTGACAAACATGGCTTAATGGGAAAGAGTCAACATGGATTTAGCAAAGGTAAGTCATGCCTCACTAATCTGTTGGAATTCTTTGAGGGTGTAAATAAGTATGTAGATAAGGGAGACCCAGTAGATATAGTGTACCTGGATTTCCAGAAAGCATTTGATAAGGTCCCACATAAAAGACTCTTGAGAAAATTATAAAGTCATGGGATAGGAGGTAGTGTCTTACTGTGGATTGGTAACTGGCTAAAGGATAGGAAGCAAAGAGTAGGATTGAATGGTCAGTTTTCACAATGGAGAGATGTAAAAAATGGTGTGCCCTGCGCAACTGTATTGGAACTGGTGCTGTTTAATGATCTGGGAAAGGGCGTTAAGAGTGAGGTGATCAAATCTGCAGATGACACCAAGTTATTCAAGGTAGTTAAAACACGAGCAGACTGTGAAGAACTGCAACAGGATCTTACGAGACTGGGTGCCTGGGCATCTAAATGGCAGATGAGATTTAATATGGACAAGTGCAAAGTGATGTACATAGGAAAAAATAATCCACAATGCTGGGCACTAAACTAGGAGTTACCACTCAGGAAAAGGATCTGGGAGTGATTGTGGACAATACACTGAAATCCTCAGCCCAGTGCGCAGCAGCAGTCAAAAAAGCAAGCAGAATGTTAGGAGTTATTCGCAAAGGGATAGAGAATAAAACTGAGGATGTTATAATGCCTCTATACAAATCAATGGTTCGCCCGCACCTGGAGTATTGCGTGCAGTTCTGGTCGCCCCACCTCCAAAAAGACATAGCTGAACTAGAAAAGTTAGAGAGAAGGGCAACGAGAATGATAAAGGGTATGGAACGGCTCTGTACAAAGAGAGGCTTGACAAGCTGGGTCTCTTCATCTTAGAGAAGAGAAGACTAAGAGGGGACATAATAGAGGTTTGTAAAATCTTGAGTGGTGTGGAACGAGTAGATAGGGAACGGTTATTTACCCTCTCAAATAGTACGAGAACTAGGGCACTCCATGAAACTAGCTGCCGGCAGATTTAAAACAAATAAACGGAAGAACTTTTTCACTCAACGCATAATTAGCTTATGGAATTTGTTACCAGAGGACGTTGTCAAGGCCAGTAGTATAGCTGGGTTTAAAAAAGGACTGGATAAGTTCTTGGAGAGTAGGTCCATTAATGGCTATTAACCAAGTAGTTTACGGGATGAACTTCTTACTGTCGGGAGCTGGGAGTGAACAACAGGGAATGGATTGCCCTTTGTGACTGTTGGTTCTTCTTCCATGTGATCGACATTGTCCATTGTTGAAGGACAGGATGCTGGGCTTGATGGACCATTGGTCTGACTCAGTATGGCACTACTTATGTTCTTAGTGTACAACTCTGACAAAGGTGAGAAATTTGTTCCTATTCAGTTGGACACAGCGTGGGATGACAACTATCTTTTTCAAATGCCAATTTCCACTGAGTCATCACTGGAGTTCAGAAGGGGAGCACTGGTAACTGTTAAGTATTCTGCATTGGCAGGTTGACTCGGAAATTTGTTTTAAATGTCTTCCTTTTAAAAGGAAGCGCTTGCACATAATATTTAAAATTCTGGCAAGGGTCTGTCTGAAAATACCAGGTCTCATAGCAAAATGTTTTAATGGAAGCAAGTGTTATACTATATTAAACAAATAAGCAATGTTCTTTCTGCAAGCGAGTTGCCTCCATCTGTGGGATTATCGCTCACTTCATTGTATCATTTGTCATTGGGAGAAACAACTAGCTCATATTTTTTTGGAGCAGGGGAAGGGGGTTGATACCAACACAGATTGCTATAGTTTCTCCAGTGTGGATGTGTGGATGTATCCATGCACAACCAACAGCAGCTGTTGAATCGTCTGTGCTATGCAATGATATTTCAGTTATGGCAGATTAAAATTTTTGGCGGCCTTTGATACAGATGATTGTGGAGTGTTGTTGACATGGCTGTGGGACCTGGCAGGCGTTCACGGGACCGCTCTTGAGTGGTTCTGCTCATTCCTGGCTGAGAGAACCCAGCGGGTGTTGATGGGTGGTGGGGTGGCTCATTGTCCCCCTCAGGAGCTTCCTTGTGGGTCCTGCAGGATTCCATTTTGTCCCCACTCCTGTTCAATGTGTATCTGAGGGCTCTGGGCAAGATTGTAAGGAGATTTGAAGTGAAGTGCCATCAGTATGCTGATGATGCCCAATTCTGTCTCTCTTTTTCATCTGACCTAGGTCCTGCAGTCTCGGTGCTTACCCAGTGCCTGGCTGTCATTGGGGACTGGTTGCAGGTGAGCCGATTGAAGCTGAATCCAGAGAAGATCGAGGGTATGATGATAGGCTGGTGGTGTGACCTGGGAGACATAGGAACCCCTGTTATTGATGGAGCCTAGCCTCCTTTGGTCAGTCAGGTTTGCAGCCTTTGGGTGCTCTTGGATCTATTGCTGCAACTGAGTTGCCAGGAGTGTTTTTCACCAACTTCATCTGGTGAGAAGACTGCGACCTTTTGTTGTAAGATGCCACCATCGTCCATGCCTTTATAACCTCAAGGCTAGTCTGCTGCAGCATGCTCTACGTGGGCTGCCCTTGATGACTGTTCAGAAGCTGCAGTTGAAGCAGAACGTGATGGCCCATCTTCTGTAGGTGGCAGTTGCCGGGAACCTATTGCACCAGTGCTTCAGAGTACTGGCTGCCAATAGCTTTCTGGGCACTATTCAAGGTGGCGGCCCATCTTCTGTAGGTGGCAGTTGCCGGGAACCTATTGCACCAGTGCTCCAGAGTACCGGCTGCCAATAGCTTTCTGGGCACAATTCAAGGTGCTGTTTTTGACCTATAAAGCCCTAAAAGGCTTGGGCCCCATGTATTTGAAAGATTGCCTCTTCCCTCATGTCCCATTGCGGCCTCTGAGGTTGGCTGGGAGTGTCCTCTTGTAGGTACCATTTGCCCATAAAGTTTTCACAAGGGCACCAGAGCAGCCTTCTCGGTAGCTGCCCTACAATTATGGAACTCCCTTCCCTTGGAGATTTGTCTGAGCCTGCTCATCTTCTGAAAGAGATGTAAGACCTTCTTGTTTAGCCAGGTGTTTGTCAGCCAGGAATAGGGTTGGGTGGGATTGGGTGGAGGGGTAGGGAAAAGGTTGGAGGGGGTTAGGTTTTTTTTAGCTGTAAGCTGTCCTGAGAAGGGTGGGGTAAAAATGAAACATATAAAGCCTCCAGTCAGGATCAGGGCACCTTTTCTGAGTTATTAGGCTGCTTTTATACGAGCGGTCGGATGCAGCTCATTTTTCAATGTGGTTCCTCAAAAGCATCGCGGGGGGCATTTAGACGGCCTGGAAGTAGCCAGCTGCCATAGGATTCTCTGCCTGTGGCGTCTCTTTGAAAGTACATTTTGGAAGTCTTGATATTGGGGTTTCCAAAATGCGCCGTCAGAAATACCTATGGTGGCCGGCTACTTCCGATGCGTCTAAACGCACCCCGTGGGGCTTTTCAGGAACCGTCTTGAAGAACAAGCTGCATCTGACCGCTTGTATAAAAACGGCCTAAGAAAGTTCTTGTCCTGAAGAGAGACAGCAGACTGACAGCAAATGCAGGTAGCAAACAATCCTAGGGAATTCTGATGGGAAGCAGAACCACAACAGGAGCATGTGTTCCTATAATACTGTCTTGGATTAACTGCAGGAATATGATTGTTTGATTATTTTATTACATATTCCCCATTAATTTCTGTATCTGTGTTATGATATCGGGTCTCTGTATTCTGGTTCTGAGCCATGTGGCTATGACCGTCCTTTTTGTTTAAACATCAACAATATTGATGTTTTCTAGCTTAACAGATTTCTCTTCCCTCCCTCCTAGAGAGATGTCAACAGACAGAAAACTTGCTTAAGTACTTTTTAGTGTGTAGCTTTGGGTAAGACCAGAAATGACAGTGGTGCGATGGTGACCCTGGTTGGGTTGCTGACATGGCTGGGGTCAGACCGAGGAACTGACCCCCCGTGACCCCTGACGGGGAGTTGCCCCGCCCCTGTGCTGTGTCCAGCGCCCCAGCTCCCGCTATGACGAGCATCCATGGTGGCCCTGATTAAGGATAGGTCATGGCGTGTCAGAACATACGTTCTAACTCTGTGGCTTGCATTGACCTCGGGGGGGTGAGGTAGTAGCCCGGGCTGTGACTTTGGCACTTTGCCGAGTAATAGCCTAGACAAGCCACTGAGATGTCCAGGATCAGTCCGGGACAAACATCTGGGGGCCTGAGAAAAAACGTGACAGTGACTCGCAGGACAAATCTGGCCAGAGTCAGTTACTGTCATGTTGTTGTTGTTTTTATCCTCCATCTTGAAGTAAAGGCTAATATTGGGTATATATAGTCACTACCCCAAAAATAAATGTATACCAAGCCCATAAATGAACCCAGCAGTACTTTCTAGGTGCTTGCGAACTACTACATGCATCATACAATTCTCATTCTTAAAGTAAATACAACTTAGTGTCAATAAGCCAGTAGCTACTGGATCTTTCAGGTATTCCCAAAATTTCAGCCGTTTTTCCTAAAAAAAAAAAAAAAGACCCCTAGATTGATTTATTTTGAAAAAGAGAACATTCTGTAGGTTTTACATTTCTAAGCACTAGTACTTGGCATTGGGCTAGGTGTTTTGTTTCATCTCAGTCCATTCTTTCTAGTGAAGCACACGTAGACTCAAGGCAAGAAACGGTTTTCCAGTTAAAAGCAAGCATAGGATGACCAACCAGTACTTTGTGTATAAAACAGGATTAGCTTTAGAAGCTGACTTTTGTTACCATGTAGAGACATAACACTTTCGGCTGATGGTTAGTCATAACAGTCTGTTTCATTGTTCCAAAACCTTGAAAATTCGTGAGCTGCATGGTTGTAGGTGTTCAGCTGGTCTCAATTAATATTGAATTAATGGCCTTGCAGTGAAATCATGACTAGACAAAAGTGAAATATTTTGAGGCTGAGCTTTCTGAAAATTGTCCCACGTTCTCTTGTGTCCTGCTCTCCACCTGGGACTGCTGGCCAGCTGTTCTCTCTGCCATTTCTCTGCAGGATAGCTTGGTTTAACACGTCGGCCAGTGCCTACATTTGTCAACAGAATTTTGATTTCAGTTGAATCTCTGAGTTACTGGCATTTCAAGAGTACTGCGACTGCAGGTTTCGTATCTGTGTGGGCTCTTGGTATGTAGGGTTGCCAGATATGCAAATTTTCTCAGGACACTTATGAAAAAGACATGTTGTAGGGCCTGCTTAAGGTCCTGATGCAGACCCTGCAACATGTATTTTTCATAAGTGTCCGGGGAAAACTTTCATATCTGGCAGCCCTATAGATATGTAATACAGATCTGGTTCAGGCAATGTTTGTTTTGGGTTTTTTTTAATCCCTGTGCCATTGCATTTGCCAGTTTTCCGTATTTTAATTGTGCAATTATAAATGCTGCTGCATGGATTTCATGACTGATAGCTATTAGATGACCTTGATAACACTTTCTCCCGTTCACCCCTTTTCTAGTTGAGTCTGATTTGCCTTAGCCATCTACAACTAGATTCTGATGGTACTAATTCAGAAGGAGGGGAATCTTCCTTTCACCTCCGTGGAAACAGGATTTGACCCCTTAGTGCAGGGGCATGGAAACTTTCCTGTCCCCGAGAGCCACTTTGAACATTAGCACAAGCTCCAAGAGCCACGTACAAGTTGGGGATAAGGGTGCTTAAAGGGTGAACTCAAGAACAGGAGTTCCTGGATTGTGGAATTGTGCCACGGGTCTGTCTCCTATCCTTGCGTGCATGTCTTTGGGTGTTTTCAGACGTGACATTGGGCACAGATTAATCCATGCCCAACATCTCGTTTAAAAGGGGCTGCCAGATGTTGCCCTGGGCCATAGACGGGCTGTGGGGACGCTTAGCCTGGACTGTCCTTAGGACAGCGGGGGGGCCGTGTGGACGTACATCCACGCATCTCTCTGCCTTCTCCCCGTCCACTCCTTGGCAGAGGCCCTGCCTCTCCCACACTCCTGCTGCCCCCCCCCCCCCCCCCCCCTGTCCCAGTCTTACGGTTTCTACTCCTCAGTGTATTGAATCTGTTGGCCTGATCAGTTCCAACCCTGCCTCCCATCTCCCTGCCTACCTGCAGTCCTGTAGAATTTGCACTATCTCTACTAGATTCTTGTACAAACTTTGTATAAGTTTTGTTTTTGAGGGGGGTTGAAAGGGAGACAATTGTTTTACCTGCTCATTCATTCTCTTGCCCAGCCACTCACTGGCATGCTGAAACCCTACAACATCTCAAAACTCAGGGAGACATTTAAAAAACAAAACTCATGGAAACTATTACAGTGTGACTTGTGACAGCTGTGATGTAGATGCAGGCTTAATTTTCCTAAATGAATATGCTAAAGTCGCAACCTTATAAAAATCCATTATTTTCCTAGTACTCTCAGTAACCAGCATAGGATATCAAGTGGCAGTGCTGGGTCTCTCTCAGATTGGGGGCATTGATTGGCATGGTGAATGTATTTGAGGTGCAGTTGGGTGAGCTAAAGGCTGATCTTCCCCCTCCTCCCTCCCCACCCCTGGCTTCTGTTTTCCTCCCTAAGTTCTGTCCCAAACTCAATTTTAACCACAGTTTTGTGGTTGAATTTATTCTTTGTTTCTTTTTTTTTTTAAAAAAAGTTTAAAATAAGAATGATGTGGAGAAATACTACTTTTGGAACTTTAGAAATTTAATTTTTAAAATGTATCTTTTTCTGAACAACTGCAGTGGATGTTCTGCTGTTTAAAAATAAACAAACAACAAAAATATATATATATCTGACTAGCTAACTGGAATGGTAGAAGACTTGGAATTGTGATTTAAAAAAACCCCCAAAAACCCAAATTCGACCAGACTGATAGAGCCAAGCATGTCATTTGTTACACTGCGTATAAGAGCAAGGCATGTTTTAAGCCTACACTTGGGGTCAAACTTTCACCCCCAGAATGCAAGTGCAGTCTTTGCTGTGCATGTAAGTAACTTTCTAGTAAGTGACTGCATTTTGCAAGTACACTGTTTCTACCCACTTAAAAAAGACAACCAACCAACAACAAACGAACAAAAAAACTATGGTCCATAGTAACATATTTGAAGCAGACTTTTGACCAGAACCTTCAACGCTGTTGTGTTATTGAATGTTAAGGAGAAGGTCAAATAGAGCTGTTCAGCACAACTCCTAATGCTTCCATTATCTTGCATTCATTGTTTAGTTAAACAATTATTTTGACTTATTTACCTTTAAAACAGCTAAGATGGTGCTTTAGGCCCTGATCTGCTGCACCAATACAGTCTGCATGCACGCACGACCTATGCATTGCACACCTGAAGTGCAGTTTGGGAATACTGTGCATGGTATATGCGCACCCTGCACATGGACCTCAGACCTTTCTAGAGAGTGAGTCCATTTTAGTAAATAGTCTTAGTAAATAGTAGGTTGTCTTGCCACTATTGTTTTAGTAATCTTTGTCGTCTTAGTAATTAGTCTTTTGTCTTAGAGCAGAATCCAGCTCCATACAAGTCAATGGGAGTTTAAAAACAACTTGGGTACTATGGGGGGAAACTTGCTAGTGCAATTGAGCAGAGATTCATGTATTTCAGTGGATTTTCTCTCGTTTATACTGGGATTGAATTTGGCATTGTATCTCTCTCCCCAGCCAAAATGTTTAATTCTATGGGTAAAGCTGCACGAGACAGAGCTGGCCGGATTCCCCTGCCCACCTTGCAGAAGAGGAAAGAAGCCGCCATGCTTTGGATCAGCAGGAAGATCAGGCCAAAAGATCTGCCTGGGGAAACCAGGCAGGTGGGCCACCGCCACAAGTCCCACCGCGCCCCAAGGCGGGCCAAGGGGTCGTCCACATGAGCAGGCATTTCGCCCTGTCTCACTCACCACCCCTCGACCCACCTACTATCCCGCCCCCTGCCGTGACTTAGCTGAACACAAATGGCAAACTACTCCCACGGCTCTATGGTGCCGGTGGACCTTGCCATGGGGTGGTGTGCATGGGACCGGCTTGATGGGAGGTGGCTCATTACCCCCCAAATTAGCCCGGGTGGGGGCAGCGGTAGTCCGAGATGCGTTGCCAGCCTTCTCTGGGAGACGTGCCACTTAGCACCCTCCCACTCTGCGGCAGAAGTGGGCAAACATCTGGTGGCTGCCAGCGTGATGGTCAGCTGCATTGCAGGCTAATGTGGGGCAAGGTCACCCAGTGTGGGTTAACGTCTCGTATGGTCTTGCCCTGCAGTCCCCCGGGAGCACTCTTCTTGATGTCCACTGAGTGGTGCGGTGGGCTACAATGGAGAGGGGGTTCTCGGCGGCACCTGGGCTGTGGAACTCCCTTCCGGTGGAGGCCCAGGTGGCCCTGGACCTTGCCTGATTTTGACATCGGTTCAAGACCTGGCTCTTCCGTCAGGCCTTTGGTGAGGGAGGTGGGTGAGGGTAGGTGGGTTTTTTTAATTTTCTTATTCTTATGCTTCCCTTTTATGTATTTTATGTATATTTTAAAATATTTTAACTTTTGTAAGCAGACTCGAGCTGCCTAGGCAGGAGAGGCAGGGTATAAATAATGAAAATAAATAAATAAATATAGCAGGCAGAAAACATAGGACTGGAATGAAGTATAACCTCTGAATGAAATAGGAGTTTATATTCTAAACAATGGCGGTCTTAGCTGCAGCAGCACAAACTGTACCACTAGAATAAGAATTCAGTAAGACACTATCAGTGCGACACTGAGCCATTGTTGTTACATTAGAGTAATCAATCATCTGAACAGGAAAGCAGCTCAAGGCTCACTCGGGTTTTGTCAGTACACAGTATGTTCCAACGTTGATTCCCCAAAGCCCAGGACTTTAGATTCTTCTAATGTGATTTAGTATGGAACACACGGGGTTTTGTTGTTGCAGGTGTATCATCAGGTGTGCGATTTCAGAAGGCTTGGGGTCACAAGGAATGAATGCTGTAGTCCCTAATGAAGACAAAAGCCCACAGAAACTTACCCCAAACTAGGGTGAGAGAGAGCCACCCGGGCTGCTCGTAACCAAGTGCCATACTTGTGCTTCAGTAAAACAGTTTTGAATGCAGTTTTCTCAGGTCTATGCCTGCAGCATAATTTTCTTGTTTGATTAGGCTCAGTTGGGCATACGACTGGCTTATTTTTGCTACTTCACAAGCTGTTCTAACAAGTTTATATTTTTGCTGACCTTGGCAATTTCTGGGTACTTATCATAACCAAAATAATAATACAAAAATATACACCTTGGTGTAACTGCCCATCTGAGGCTTATTTTGACATGGAACACTTAATAGAACGCATTTAAAATCCATTTATCATGGAGAGAGACAACACAGGTGGCAGCAGTTGCTATGCAGAGTGCCCCCCCTGCCCCGTTTCTTTAAATGTTTCGAAGTGAGCAACCTTTTGACAGTTAAGTTTCTTTTTTTTTCTTTCTTCTTCTTCAGTAAATGATCTCAGCAAGAGCCATGGAAGTCTGTTAGTTTGCTTTGCACAGTGGACAGGAAATGGTTGTGTTTGTGCAAGTTATGCAACGCTACTGAAAAGGGGGCAGTGAAACGGTGTGGGCAATATAACGGAAGGGATCTCTGATCTTTTTCACAGCCGTGATCTACTAGTTCTGCATAATAACACGAGACGCAGGACTGCGCCAGGGCATTCAACGACACTTCAGTAATAACCACAACCTGCACAGCATATGGAGATGACTGCAGCTTGACTTTCTGATGAATAGCCTGCGTTAACGGGAACTCATGGATTGGCCTTGATTATTTATACATGAGCATTGAGGTTCCACACCACTAGTCTTGCTTCCTTTGAAAGGGGATGACCCGGACGGCTGGGAAGTTCCTGTGTAACAGAGTTTCGTTTTCTCCAATTTGCAGGCTGTTGCACAATTTTTCTGGTGTTGGCAGATCTATTGTTTTTTAAATGTCTGAGTCAGTTTCATGCCCCTTCATCCGTTCGTCCTTCCTTGTTTAAGCTATTTGGGAGGCTTTCTAAGCATGTGATGCAAGTGTCATTGGGTGAAAACAGACATGACACTAACCACCCTTTAACCACCCTTGGTGGTCATTTATGCATGTTTCAGGGCTGCATAGGGCACTAATACAGCTCTGCAACATGCATAAATAACCACCAAGGGTGGTTAAAGGGTGGTTAGCGTCATGTCTGTTTTCACCCATTGATACAGAGGAGGAAAGGGTGAAGTAGGTTACACATTCTTATATATGTTTATATATTTTTAGCTGGAAGGAGAAAACTAAAACTGCAAACCAGGAGGATGGAGGGGCAAGATGAGAGAGAGAGAGAACATGGCAGAGGTATAAGGGGCTAGTTGAAGCTTGTCAGACTTCCTGTGCCAATAAGGGATTGAAAATGCAAGAGGCAAGACTTCTGCTTAGTCTTGGCTAAGACAGATTAATGTCTTTCCAGTACCTACGAGGCTTGCTAATTTTGAGCCTATCTGCTTTGAGAATCTTTGTCATTTTTAAGAACCAACAGTATCCTCCAAAGTGAAATATGAAGAGACCTATTAAGATCATGTTTAATCAGTGATTTACTGATTACCACTGGCCCTGCTCAAACGTGGCACTACCGCTCTTCAGTCTTAGCATTGAAAACAGGGCAGTTTTATTTGGAAGTTGGTTTTTACTGCCTCTGTAAAACTCCTGGAGTGTTGGATAGGATACGAAGTGCTCTGTTCTGGCTGTACATTAGCAGTGTGGCAGTTGCTTGTCTGTCATTTTGCTTTGAGAAGGAATGACTGAGTTTTGTCCCAGTGCCTGGATGAGCTCCAGATGGTCAGAAAGGATCTTGTGTTGAAGACAGAAACCATATTGAAATGGCCACCTTTCCTCCTCTTCTCATAGGGTGAAAACAGACATGACGCTAACCACCCTTTAACCACCCTTGGTGGTTATTTATGCATGTTGCAGGGCTGTATTGGTGCCCTATGCAGCCCTGCAACATGCATAAATGACCACCAAGGGTGGTTAAAGGGTGGTTAGCATCATGTCTGTTTTCACCCATAGTGATGCCTAACTCCCTTCAAATCTTTTTTTTCTAGTCTTGTCTTGCCATGGACTAGATGGAAAATTTTGTGGTCCCATTGAGTGTAGGTGGGAATGAGCATGGCAGTTAATAGAAACTTTAAGTGTTTGACCTACCGCAACTGAGTCTGTTGTACGTCTCAAGAGTTGAATGGTGAATGGATCACTCCCTTCTGACCTGTTGGGTACTTCTCTGAAGTGACCAAGAATGGCCACTGTTGGAGACATGATGCTGGGCTTGATGGGTTCTTCTAGCAGAAAAAGGTTGAAATTGAGGAGTATAGTCACAGAATTCTCTACGTGGACTTGAAGCATCTCAGCCCAAGGATATTTCTTTCTTCTACCCCTCCTATTTTTACGCACATGGAGGACGTTTCTTGAATGCTGTACCTAGGTCACGCAGTGCTGTGTGGGAGGGAAGCTGGGACAACATGGTTCAAATGGAGGATGGTCGTTTGCATCTAGCTCTTTGCTATTGGAAAGCCAAATTTGCCTGTGAGAGCTAGGCACTGCTACAGAGTTCAGTGTCTACAAATGCTGGGTTATAACCAAAAATATCTCTCATACCCTTCCTAATTGTGATAACAAATATAACCTTTGGTCCCCTTTCTGCTGTGCTAAGCCACCCCTACTGTTGCTTTTATGTTGAATTAGTCAAGTGTGGAAGAACCGTGTCACATGAAAGTGCTCACATCATCATGCGCATATGTATGCGTAATCTAGAAATTACGGGACTGTAAGCCACAAACCATGGAAAAGGGTACCAGACAATGGAAGACAGCTAGGTCCTGACCATGTCACGTTTGTGTTCTAACCTAAACGGCTTATCCTTCTACCCAGCCTGTTCTAAACATGGGGCACAGATTTTTTAAATTTGAAGTCAAACACTGTGTTCTAATTTCTGCAAATTAGTTGGTGAATACCTAAAAGAGGTTCAGACACTTAGGGTGGTTTTAGACAAGTGCTTCTCCACCCATCACCCACCCATCATGTATGCTGCAGGGCTGAATTGGTAGCCTATGGCCTTTTTTTACATGAGATGCTTTCTCCCCGGCATGGAAGCCCATCGTCCATGCACGGAAGCATCCCATGTAACTGTGGGGGTGGGTGGGTGCATGCTCTCGCAACTCGTGCACCCTCCCCACCCCCCACGCACGGAGCAGCTGGGCGACAATACAGGTTGCTCCATGCGTGGGGATGGGTGTGTACGCGCCCCTGCAGCGGCGCGCACACGGACCTCCCCCAACCATGGCCCGTTTAAAAAGGGCCCATGCAGTCCTGCAACATGCTAATGGGTGGGTAATTAGTGGGTGGGGTGACAAAATTAAGCTTCTTTTCAGAGAGCTTGGAACCAAGATGTTAATGTTCTGTCCATTTCATACAGAGGAATTGTTCCTGTAGCGTAAGGTAGTGTATGATTTAAGGACTGTTATTCAAATTTAGTTCATTGCCAGTGCGAGCATATTGGTTTCGACAAAATACACAAATTTTGGGTATAACTAAAAATAAATTTTATTCCTCTTCAGGGTCCCTTTCCCCAACGTCTTCTCTTTCCCCCCTATCATTTCTCCCCCCCACCCCAAATATGTTTTGTTTATTGAAACCCTTATGTTAATGTTTTGAGTTCTTTGGTGATTGTTCTGAACTTTTAGTTTGACTAGGATTATGCATTTTACAGATATATTTGTAATCCCATAGAGTGTATGGTATTGGATCATGAGCATAACCTTCTAAGCTCTTTTCTTTTTATGTATTTTTGTTGTGTCAATAAAGTTTTAGTGTTTATAATATATTTAAAGTATAAAAGTAATCTCCAATATTGTAAACTTTATGTGCATAAAGGCCATCTTAAAAATAAGACAATTATTTTAAGGAAGTATAACCAGGTCTCCTTTGGATAACCTACAAATTTGAATTCAGTCATGCTGGAATGGTCCAGGTTTGTAAGGTGGCCCTTTCAAATGTATTGCTTAAGGATCCAGAAGCCCTACACACTGGAGAAATAAGGCATTGCAAAGGCTTGTGTAAGGTGGAATTCCCAAACTTTGTATTTCTAGAACAGCATTATAGTATTGCTAGACATAACTGTGATGAACGATAGAACAGTCCTTGTGAATCTGTGTAAGCAAGTGAGATTTTTTGAGGTGGGTGGGTGGGAGGGAAGAGGGGACTGGGAGCAAAGTCAAGGCCCAGTAATTCCTGAGGCAGAATGTATGCTATTCAAACAGCATTCTGCTTGTACCAAAAATCCAAGACCCTTTTTAAATGGGCTGCTGCTTGGGGAGGCCGAGGGGGTGCCACTGTGTGGGTGATGTGGGGGGTGGGTGCACGCGGGCACACGTCCATCCCCAGGCATGGAGCAGCCTGCATTGTTGCTGGTTGATATGTGCGTGTGGTGGGATGCATGGGTTGTCGGAGCACGCACGTTTACTCAGGATGCTCCCCCCACGTGGACGATGGGTGTCCATGTGGAGGAGTGTTGGTGTAAAAAGGGCCCATGTGGCAAAAGAGAAATTGGAATGCATGTCATAGGCGTATTATCTAGTTAATGACTAGTGAGTTAAGCTAAAATGACTTTGATATTTAGTGTGTACAGTGTTCTGTTAATTTGCAGAAATGCTTGTGTTGGTTAGTGGTTTTGGTAGTCGTGTTTTTGGATAGGAATGTGCTTTCAAGTGCTTATTCAAGTCTTTCCTTTACTACAAAGAAGCACAGCAACCTCTTGACAAAACTCCTTTCTCTGAAAGGAACAGAGAGATGAAAATTCAGTCAAAGTGAAGCCAGATTTGGCATTAAGTTAGTCAACATGGATTATTGTATCTAAGTCTTGTATAACATGGTTTCATTTAAGACCTACTTGAGGCAAATTATTTCCATTGTCCTTTTGTATTAATGCAAAAAATTGCAAGCTCATGTAGCAGTGTTAGGGATGCTGAACTGAAGCCAAGCAGATCTCTGGTTAGTGGCAGACTGTACCCGAGTCTTTTAACAGATATAATGAAGTGTGGCTTCCTCATTACCACTTACAGTTTACAAAATTGTACTTTTTACAATTTACAAAATAGCCATCTTTCTTGTTCAGATGGTTGGAGTGGGTGTTTTTACATATCGTGGTAACCAGTCACAAAAGTGTTACAGTTACGATTAATCACTGCCACTAATTTCCTAGTGTGTAGCTGCTAAATTGCTGCTAAGTTGTACCCACTTACAGGAGGGACCAAGCTGATTGCGGACCTACTGTGAGGAGCGAGCACTTGCATGTAGGCATGTATATGCTGACTCCTGTGCATGGTTATAGTTAGCCAGAGTCACTGAGATGTATATAATTTGGAAAGAGATGTCAACCTGAATATCTACTTCTTGTTCATCTCTGTTCATCTCGTGTTTGCATTTTAAAGACAGTACCATTTTCAAAGATGCATTTCCCATGCTTGGTGTAGTTAAAGATTGCCAGTTATCTGACATTAGATGATGACATGAGACATATGTCTAATACCGTCATTAGTATCCATTTGAATGAAGACCATGGAGTAGAGGTGGAATGACTCTGCGCAGAGTTCTAACCAATGGTCTTGCAAAGTCAAAAATGGGTGTTTTCAGACGTGACGGGGCGCCTTCGCCCCGTCCCGAAAACAACCCAGAGATTCCCCGCCGGGATCACCCAGACACGGCAAACAGACGTGCTGGGGATCCCGGCGGGGAATCAGGGAGGGGGCGGGGCTGCGCGGCGCAACGTGTGGCCGCATGGCCCCACCCCCTCCACGCTGCCTTGCCGCCCGCCCTCTGAGGAGACGGGCGGGCGGCGAGGCCAATGCCGCCGCAGCGTCTGGCCGAGTTCACCACGGCCCGGAATCCCGCCGGGGATTCCGGGCCGTGATAGCCGACCAGATGTTACTGTTTTTTTTATGCCTGCCTGGAATCACTTTCACCACGCTTCAGCCGATTTTCGCGCCGGTAGCCCGGGAAGCGTGGTTGAAATTGACCCCATGTGGGCATTCAGTGTGGCGAACATCTGGCGACTGCCGAACAGACGTGCAGGGCACAGTGACCAGATGTGGGTATTCACTGTGGTTCACTGTGATCTCGTCACGTCTGAAAACACCCAATGACTCAAAAGTCGCAAATACTTCTGTGTTATGGAAGGTCAAACCGCTCACTTATAATCTCAGAAATAGCCTTGGTTGGAATATGGCAAAGCAGAAATTGTCCCACTCAAATCTCTTGTGGCTACAAACATTCTACAAATGTTGGGCATGTTGATGTTATATTTTACAGAGTGGCCACTATCTCTCACCCAGCAAGTGTGCCAATGGAAGCTAATAGCAATTGGTTTCTGCATATCAAAATCCTGTTTGCTGAAAGCTGGATGGACACAGCTAACTCGTTTCTTGCAAGTCATCTAGCAGTCAGCATGTATTAACATCTGGTCATTGCTGACTTGAGTACTCTGTATATCATTGCCCATTCCTTAGCTGTGTCTTTTTAAAAATTTATTTAGATTTTCACCGTGCCCCTATCCCCTAAGGCTTAGAGCGGCTCACATCATATTACGTATATAAATGCACAATAAAACCATAAAAAACTAACAATACCCCTTTCCCTCCCCTGCCCCCTCTGGATCTACCCCTGCCTGTTAAATGCCTCGTTGAATAAATAAGTCTTACACTGCCTCCAGAAGACACTCAAGTAGGGCTCAAGCGAACCTCCAAGGGAAGGGAGTTCCAAAGCTGTGGACCAGCCACCGAGAGAGCCTCTCTGCATGTCCAGGATGTATAGACCTGGGCCAATGATGGAACTTAAAGGGGGCGCTCTTGGCTGATTTTAGAGGCGGTGAAGGGACATAAGGAGGAAGGTGATCCTTTTGATACGTAGGGCACAGGCTGTTTATGTGTCAAACCCAGCACTTGAATTGGAGCCCTATTTGTTTTTGTAACTAAGGTAACAAAAACGAATGAGCAAACGACATTAGTTTGATTTAATCAATTTTTGTTATTTTTTTTGTTTAATTTACTAAAAATATATTTTTTAAAAGGTTTTAAATAAAATTAAATGGCAAAAAAAGAAAACCGGTCGTTTATGATCCCACCCCAAACCGAAGGGGGTTTTTGGCACATGAAAATGAATGATGTGCCTTCTGCACACCTCTTTTTGGCAACCTATTGACTTGTATTTTGTAGAAGAAAAGGGAGATACTTTGGTCACATTAGGTTCTTGCTGTTTTTAAAGCAAGAATGACTTTTACCAAGTTTCTTTATGGCACTATGCATTTTATTACAACTAGACCCAAGATGTAAGTCAAATCAGATTTTAATTCAACTTCACTAAAATTTTTGGAAACTTTTGGCTTGGTCCATTACAGGGAGAGTTCTGAGTTGCAACCTTGAGATGTGAACATCTTCAAAGTTCACATAGGTGCAAGTGCTTTTAGATAAGCTGTTCTGATTCTGGCCTAGATCCAATTTTATTTTGAAATATGGCATGTAGATATATAATTATCTACTCTGAAAAGGAGGTACAACAGGGCTCTATCCTTGGAAATCTATAAATGCTCTTCTTGGCATACATGTATGAAAATCTAACCAAGCCAAGTACGTGCACTTGAGACCTCGCATCTTCATGAATGTTAGACCCCTTGTCTCTCCCTCTGTTCCCCTTCCTAAGTCTCTCCCCCAGCTCCTGTCTCTCAGATTGTAAGCCCTAGGGGCAGGGACCGTGTCTATTTTATTACTTTGTAAAGTGCCAGGTACACTGCTGGCACTATATAAATGTTTGTTAATAATAAATAATAATAAAATCTGACTAAGATGTAACCTAGTATTAACGTGGCATAAATGGATGCAATTTAAAGAATGACATTTATATAAAAATACTGGAAATTTGTGAAAGTCAAAGAACATACTATAGTAGCTCATTATTCGAAATTAGATTACTGAATGGTAGGGGAAGCTGTTTTTAATCCTAATAAATGCAAAGTCTCTGCTCAGCAACTCCTGACTAACCATTGAGTTAAGTAAATTTGATTGCACTGAATTCAGTGAGAGGGTGACACTCAGGATTATTGCTGATCTCCCTGTTTTTCTGAATGAGAAATTAGCTTAATGCAGAAAAGCTGTTCAGAAGGAAGTAAACTGCAACGTTCTGCTTCTGTCAATTTTTAACTGGCATCCAGGTAATAAAGAGATGTAGCGCTGATAAGCAAATTTTCTGAAGCTTGTACCAAATAATTTCCATTTTTAAAAAATAACCTCCATCCTGGTTCTTCTTGTGAGGTTCGTATTTTGTAAAGTCTTTTAGTAAGGACCATCAGCCATAAGAGATTTAATGAGTAGTACAGATGCCGGGGGAGGACTTTTGGAAGAAAAGTTGTTTTTTAGCAAAAGTAGGCAGGCTTAAAAGATGTTTGCATGGAAAGTGACGTTAGCCTGTTTTACTCTGCTCAATGCCAATTTGCTGCAGAGCACACGTAGCACTGTGGAGTGGTGCTGATGTGTTGTTTCTCTATTATTATTATTAATAAACATTTATATAGCGCCAGCGATGTACCTGGTGCTTTACAGAGAATAAGGTAGACACAGTCCCTGCCTGAGAGCTTACAATCTAAAAGTGTTGTAGGTGAATATGCTTATGCTAGGATGACTCTGGGTGAGGAACTGACTTTCTCACAAGTGAGGGCACTTTTGTCATCTGAAGTAAGTGTGTATTGAATGGACGATGAAAAGTGAAAAGAAATAAAAATGGCTACCACCAGCTTCTTGGTGTCTTTTCCCTGATGTGTTGGCTTGGTGAATTTTTGTTTGCTCTAACTGCAATGCATGGAACTGAAATTACTTTCCCCCCCTATAGTAACGTTTGACTCCTATGTGTGTAATTTGAAAGCCTTTATAGGTCTGCTCTGGTAGGTTTGCCTCGACAGATTTAGAAGGTTTTCTGCTTGTGTAAGAATTGCAGTACAGGAACAGTGTCCTTTCTAAATATCCAAAGTGCATTGTTTTTCTTTTTCTGTGAGTTCCAACAGTTTCAAAGTCCTGTTGGAATGGATGTTTGTTTTCTTTCTTTCTTTCTTCTAAAAGAATCAATCCATTTCTTGAAGTACATTAAGTTGGTGGAGGAAAGAAACGGTTTTGTAACCACTCAGCATGTAAAATTTAGTAGATGACTTTGGCTTTAGTGGCCACAGTAGGGTAATGTTTATTCCCAACCAAAAGGATAGCAACTATCAGTGTCTTGCACACCAGCATCTTGTACAGCTGGTGCAGTTGTTTCACTGCTAAACTCATTTGAGTCAATGACAGCTCTTGCGTAGGCCCCTCTCTTCCCAAATACAAAGAGAATCTCAGACTTTGTCCCTTTCTTCCTCAAGCCATTGAATGTACTCAAGCCAATATCATGATGCTGTTACATCTGTGTGTCTTCAGCAACAAAACAAATTCTTGGTTCCAAACAGGATCTAAGACTGGACTACTTCCCGCTCGACTTCTGCAACAGGAGAGAGACGTTTTCTTGGAGATGTAATAGTGGGAGTGGGAGAAATTGGCATTAAATAAGCTATTGTAGGCATTTGTAAAGCACTAGGCACCTTGGATGATCAATCCAGATGCTTAGAAATGTTGGTGATGACTGTCTTTGCCGACCTACTCTCTCCAAAAACAAGTAAACACAAAAACGTATTAGTAGTTATAAGATGTTTAACAATTGGGAAACTTTTTTGAGAGGTTTTCTCCATTCATGCTGTTCGGGTGGATGCGGGTGTCAGACGTTTTGGAATCGTCTAAGAAGCAGTTGCTGTTCAGCATTTCCAACCTTTCCTTCATCCTGAGACTTGGCAAGCGCATCAAAGCTATTAAGGAGACAGAGCTGCCCTCCCTAGAGTTCTGAAAACAAAATTGAGTCCAGTGGGACCTGACTGATCTTTCCTGGCTTTGGTTCAGGGGCCTTCCTAGGCCAAATCCCTTGGACTCTGGCCAGGTGCTCTGTGAGCAGGTCCCCCACCCCCATTAAGCATCATGACGGGAAAGAGGCGGGGAGAACAACTTAACTCTGCCATTTTCCGAAAGTGCCTCCCACACCTATGAAGTCCTGCGACATCACAGTGCTCTGTGGGGGCGGGATTTTGTCAGCTGGGTGGGGTAAAGACATTCCCTTCCCCCTTTTCTTATGGCGCTCCACCCCTGCAGAGCACCATAATGGCACAGTCTTCTGGGGGAGGGGCCTGTTACACCAGGCTCAGAAGAGCCCAGCTCTGTTAGGACTGGTTGGTCCCAATGCAGTCAGGCTCAGACTATGGATAAACTTGATTCCTGCCCCCGCCAGACCATTCTCCCTGTCCCCCTCTGCTCCTTTCACACAACTGGTTAGTCAGATATTTCCACCATATACTCCCTGAGAGAACACAATATTTTTAGGAGCAGTTAGGTTTTATTTAGTAATTGAGTTACAAATATTTCAGGTATTGGTAGTTTTTTGTGTGTGGGTTCATATAGATAAAAAATGTCTTATTGGTTAAGCAGCTGCCTTTGTCATGGTACAGACTCCTGAGGAGAGAGGCTTTAAGAGAGGTGTCTCTTTGCCTTGCAGGCTTTTCCATTCCTGAAAAGCACTCCCAGTGTCTGGCCTGTTCAAGTGAAGGGTGTATTCCTAGAAAATATCAAACCTGCCCGTAGGGCATGGAAAATGTGTCTCCACCCCCTCCTGTCAAGACCTCAAAGGAGGTGAGGGAGTTCCTTCTCAGCCCTTTAAGGTCCCCAAATAGCCATATTCAGCACCTTGTTTTGTGGGGCAATTAAGCGTCCTCTGTCCAAGACTCCATCCTCCAAATCAGCCCTTCATAAGGGTGCAGCTATAATAGGAGGGGGTGGGGTGGGCATACTACCTGGTGGGACTACATCTTTTGCTCCTTGGAAGAGGGGAGCATGGACCACATTTCATCTTCTGCACCAGGGCCCATTCCAACCTAGCTATACCTCTGGCAGATGCTGTCATTTTATTAGTAAATATTTATTTATTTGTAAATATTTATTAGTCGTCCCCTCATGCCAACAGCATCTCGGGGCGGCGTACAACAAATAAAACAACAATAATGTTAAAAAAATTATCAAAAATGTAAAGCATTTTAAAACAGCCCCCAACCACCACTTTTAGAATACGTATCTTTAAAAACCAACCCCCCCGCCCCCCCGTCCCTACCCTCCCACCTTCCCCTCCGAAGGCCTGGGCGAACAGTCAGGTCTTGCAGGCTCGGTGGAACAGCAGACCTGGGGCCAGGCGGGCTTCCTCCGGGAGGGAATTCCAAAGCCACGGGCCGGCCACCGAGAATGCCCTTTCCATTGTGGCCACCAGCCTAACACGGGGGACCTCCAGGAAGGTGCCCCTGGCAGACTAAAGGGATCGTTCTGAGGCATGGAGGGCGAGGCGGTCCCCGAGGTATGAGGGGCCCAGACCGTATGGGACTTTATAGATCAAAACTAACACCTTGAATCTGGCTCAGTCCACTATAGGCAGCCAGTGCAGCGCGTGGAGCACAGGTGTTATGTGCTCCCGCCGACCCGTCCCTGTAAGGAGATGGGCTGCCACATTCTGCACTAGCTGCAGCCTCCGGACCAGAAACGGGAGCCCCACGTAGAGCGCGTTGCAGTAGTCCAGCCTCGAGGTGATAAAGGCATGAATGGGAGTGGCCAGGTCGGGCCTGGAAATGAATAGCTGGAGCCTCCGTACCAGATACAGCTGGCGAAAAGCAGCTTTAGCCACCACTTCCACCTGCCGGTCCAGATGGAAATCCGAATCCAACACCACCTCCAGACTCCGAACCTGCTGGGCTACAGGCGGGCGGACCCCTCCTACCAGAGGAGCCAGCACCTCCCTCGCCCTTCCCACCACCATTACCTCCGTCTTATCGGGATTGAGCTTCAGTCTGCTTTGCTCCATCCAATCCGCCATGGCCTCCAAACATTGGGAGAGTAACGAGACAGCAGGACCTGGGTCAGCTGAAAACGAGAGGTACAGCTGAGTATCATCAGCATATTGGTGACATCGCACCCCGAACCCTCTCATGATCTCCCCCAGGGGCTGCATAAACACATTAAATAATAGTGGAGACAGAACTGAACCCTGCGGAACGCTGCAGGTCAAGGCCCGGGGACTGGGTGTTTCAGCCCCCAACACCACCCGCTGGTTTCTCCCCGAGAGGAATGAGCGGAACCACCCAAGGACAGTCCCGTCCAGACCCCCCAGGTCTCGCAGCCGTCTCAACAGCAGCCCACGGTATCAAAAGCGGCCGAAAGATCTAGCAGGATCCGAAGTGTTGAACATCCTGCGTCCATCTCCAATAAATACAAATATTTATTTGTAAATATTTATTTATTTGTCATGCCATCAACTTTTTCAGTACCATCTCCTGTCCCTCTTCCCCACTTGGCACTGTTGAGATATTTGGCACTGCGAAGTTCATAGCTTAGGCTATCAGTGCTGACTTGACATTAGGTAAAATCTAATGAAATCCCTGTGAGCTTTTTTGAGAAGTCTTCGGAACGGAAGGAATAGTCCGTTCCAAAAGACCCCCTTCAGGGGAAGCCCAAGTGGTCTGATCCTTCAGCATACTGCTACTGTTTTATCTGCTGCTTCAGCAAGTAAGAACTCTTAAAAGGAAAGGTAATGTCAACGCTGGGTGACCAAAAGAAGCATAACCACCCTCCTTGTCAGCTATATGGCAATGTAGGCTTTAAATCCAAGAAAGGTGTTTGCAGGGATGGGGGTTCTGGATGGCAGTCTCCCCTGTCAGTTTCATTGCCAAGTAGACAGGCTGTGTATAGTATTGTCAAGTTGTCTTTTTGGAATGCTGTACGTAATGGTACAGGAGCCTGGTCCACGTCCAGACTGACTACTGTACAAAGCCTACAGCAGCGTAATCCAGGATTCAGATCAAACAGGGCCGGACTAACAGTACATGTTTCTGAATCTTTGTAAGTTCAGGTCTGGTATTCTCAGTCACTTTGTGTTTACCTTTCTCCAAGGTGTAATCAGACATAGGAGTCAAATTAGAGTTTCGAAAGCTCCTGACACTCTGTCTTCGACCTCATCACCCTAGCTCCTGCCCTTGATTCCTTTTTTCTCAGGGTTGCTTTTGGGGTGCTCTGCCATTGATGTTTAAAGAATAGAACAGTTTTTATCCCCCACCGCCAGCCCCCAGAAGTGCTCTTAGGAAGGGGATTCAAGGCCATTCCTATAACGTAGGTGTGGGATCACAGCACCTAGCACAATCTTGATCTGGGAACGTTTGTGCCATTGCAGTATAAATAACTCTAGTGATGGCCTCTCTCAAGTAGGGCATTTCAAATAATGTAGTAATTACTTCTAGTAGTAGAAGGGCTTCGAATGTCGTTCTGCTGATTCTTGTTGCTAATGGACTCAAACATTCTTTGTATGCAAAGAAATGCAAGACCCTAGGAAGTATTCTGGGTTGAGAACTGGGGACCAAGGGAGAGGTTGCTCTAACAGCTCTGGCTTTAAAAGCCACGTTAGGGCTTTAGGGCTATCTTGAGCGTATTGTTAATCGTTTAATCGCTATGTACATTTTAAATAGCAGCTGAACTCCACGCAGTTAGGAAGAATGACTTTCTTAGAGAAGGCCTGATAATTTTTTTTGTTAATTCATGTCTGTTGTTTGTCAGAGTAATTTACTGTAGCACCAGAAGGGTAAACAAAGTAGGCCATTCAGCTGGGATCCCCTTGTTGCCACATTAAAATCCTTAGCGTGAGCTATTGCAGGGCAAGTAGTTTGAGTAGGCAGTACTGCACTTCAATAGGGGGTGAAAACAGACATGACGCTAACCACCCTTTAACCACCCTAGGGCACTAATACAGCCCTGCAACGTGCATAAATGACCACCAAGGGTGGTTAAAGGGTGGTTAGCGTCATGTCTGTTTTCACCCAGGGTTGCCAGATGTCCCACATTTAAGGGACCAGCCCTTATTTTCAGCTTCTATGCAGCTTCCTCAAGAGCACAAGAAGGTGAACTCCCATTTTGGCTGTTGGAGCCTCATGGGGGGTCGAGGGAGCAGGGGAAGCATTCCTGCTGCCTAAACCCACGAGACCACCTAGAGCCAGAGCATCTTGTGGTTCTCGGTGATATGGAAATTTTGGGATACAGCTCTTGAGCTTGGGAACTTCCCCCACCCTTGCATTATTATGAGGCTTGTAGCCCGTTCTGTTGCTGTGGAGACAGCTATACCAACAGTGGATATACAGTAGCAGTCAAAATACAAAACAACAGCAAACTACTGCTACAAAGAGTAAACAAGTGTTCACAATTTAATACCAAAAAGACAAAAGGTATATTTAAAGCACAATTAGTAAAGACCCAAGATAGACCCAACATTTCACTAGGCAATCTGGCTTCCTCAGGGGTACTCTTGTGCTTCTTATTGGTACATGGTAAATATATAATCTAGAAATGCACCAAGTCAGAAATAGTATTAATGGCAGAGGATACATAAACATATTTCAACTATACAACAAAATAGATCTCTAGAGAATGACTAATAAAGACAGCATCTATAATTGTTAGTAAGTATATACAAATAAATAAAACAATTTTCAGAAATGTCACATTGTATCATCTATAGATAGATAATAACCTGAGGAACCTCCTTTTTACACCAGGATTGAATAAACAATCACTGGGAACAAAAATAGCAATCATGGGTAGTTACAGATAAACCTACCCTTCCTAAGGTAAAATTACCTGAGATTTTTTTCTCTCTCTCAATAGTAGTAATCAACTTTCCTTTGTAGGTCCTGGAGTCAAATGTAACTTCCTGAGGGCATAAGAGAGGGAGGCTATAATAAGCTTATTTAAGTAGATTATCACCCAATTTAACTAATAATCCTGACAAGACCCCCCTGTAGCGGAGCATCAGCTAATGACACTTACCTGCCTGAATGGTAGGAATTAATTAGAGAGCTTGTGGATTGCTTTGCTGTATCAATTGAACTAAAGTTGACACTTGGTCTAAAAGTATGTCATAAAACATTCTTATTAGGCTGAAAGCAATACTGCTAGATATCCCCTCCCTTTCTTTTGAAACACTGAAAGACGTGCTGTAATCTAAGAGAAATCCTTTTACCTCGGCTAGCTTATGAAGCGCTTGTCCAGCTCTAAGGTCCTCAAGGACTCTTTTTCTACTTTCTCCTGTTTAAACCGAAGCAGCGTGAATGATGACAATGGGTGATTTCAGGTGTTACGGCCGGCAGCATTGACCCCGGGCCGTGGGGTGGTTCGGACCACGGGTGGGGGTGAAGGGGTGCGCCAACAGACTTTTGCCCCTTTGCCCCCAGCCGTGGGGACCGCCGAACCATGGCTCAGGGTCAGTGCTGCCGGCCATAACGTCTGTCGGGCAACCCCCCTCCTGGAGGGTACGGGGCCGCGTGATGTAGCACGCGGCTGTACGGCCCTGCCCCCTGCGCTCCTTGGCTGTCCGCCCTCTCCAAGACAGGCAACCGCAGCGGCCTATTTGGCCGCTGCTGCCGCCTGCCGCCAGGACTCCAGAACATGGTGAAGGGAAGGTAACAGACGTTACTTTTCCTTCACCGAGTTCAGGATTCCCCCTAACCACGCTTCGTTAGCCACCGTGGAGCGGGAGAACAAACCGTGGTTAGGTTCACCGCAGGGGGTGGTTGACTGAGGTGAACATCTGGATGCGCGCAAACAGACGTTCACCTCCGTTCACCCCCCTCCCCCCCCGGTTGACAGAGGTGATTTCAGACAATGTAATGTCTGAAATCACCCAATGTTAACTACTTATACACCAGGGGCCTATCACGTGTATAACAAGTGTCATGTGAGGAACTAAACTCCATCTGGCTAGGAAATATGGCTGCTTAAATTAGCGCCACTCTGTGTGCGTCTAAAATAACTCATCCTACAGTGTAGCTAAACTGTTCTCATTCTCACGTATCCAGTACCATGGATCATATAGTATGGTTAGGATATATTGTCAGAGGGAACAGTGGACTAACTACAGATATCCTGATTAACTTATTATTCTAACGCATCTAGCATATCGTTAAGGCCATGTGGTTGTATTGTGTCTAAGGTAATTATTCAATAAACATTTCGTTCAGTCAAGATTTTAGGGTTTACAGGAAGACTCATCTTTTCAGTCCCCCCCAAAAGAAAATAAATTCTGCTCCCCATGGACTAGGTTATAATGGTCCATTACTGGAGCCATAGGGGAGTGCTTCTTTAATTTGCTTCTATGCTCAGTAATGCGTGTTTTCAAGCTTCTAGATGTTTTTCCTGTGTATAACCTCTTACATAGGCATTCTATGGCATAAATTACCCCTACAGTACTTCTTTCCCTTTACAAAGGATGCTAGTACAATTTTTGTAGGACATGGATAAGTCAAGAAGGATCTGAATGAGATGCTTTAATTTAATGTTGCACATTGAAATGGTTTGGGATGGGCTCAATTTCCACTCTACACCAATCCATTTTCTGGAATGTTTGTAAATAGAAATATATAATCTCAGGCATGGATGACCATGGTACCAAAGTTAAGTACCACTACGCAAAAACTGGATATTTCAACGTTCTCAATAGTTTCCCCCCTCTCGATTACTCCTGTACTTCCTTTCAATTCTTTCTCTACAATGGCATTGGTCAAGGGTGTCTGTCTTTTTATTATAAATCTACAGCGAGATCCTTGGCCTGGAGTATATCCGTGTAGCTCTAGTGGCTTCAGTGCAGATATGTTAGTTTACATTCTCTGAGGATCTAGCTCCTATAACTGCTAGATTTGAACAGTGGCAACATTGTGGGCAACCAAACTGATGACCCTTGTTTAAGCCTTCTCTGAGCAGATGAATAAATTCTTAATATGGTGCTTAGATACGAAGATATTTCTAAGGCAGGCAGAACAGACGATCTGACTATTCAGTTTAGGAATGTTTGTTTCCCTTAGCCTGTCAAAAATGGAAAACTCCTCATGCTTTTCTGCTCATAAGACAAACAGGACCTTTTATTCCTTAATATAAACTGTTTTCAGATCATTTCCTTCCTCAGTGCTATCAGCAGTAAAACTGTTGGGAAATAGGTTAATAGTGCTGTCTCTGAAAAGAAGATATTTTAGGAAGAAAGTTGGGACTAAAATGAATATGACTTTTCATGTTCATGAAGGTAATTTGCATCTTTATTCCCAAGAACAAATATTCATCTTTCTCAGTGCAAAATTTGCAACTTTGTTTATTTGGATATTTCAGTATTTTGTAGTGGAGTAACAAAACAAACACTAAATACTGAGCAAGTGAAGTTGCAAATTTAACAATAGTGAATAAACAAAATAACGGAATAATCCAAGGCAAGCAAAGTTCCCAACTCCAACTTGCCACACACCATAATCTTCATGTGCCCAAGAGACACAAGACATACATGCAAGTGCGTGCACCCAAACGCTCTCTTGTTTTGTGACTGCCCTAGTGGAGCCAGTATTCTGCAGCCCTGGCTGCTGAGATTCTGAGAAGCAGCTGCAATTAAGCTACTGAGACTCTGGGATACAATGAAATAAGACCCAGGACCATTAAGGCAACACAAGGCCCTAAACTGGCCCTGTTTGCCAAGTGCTATACATGACTCCCAAACCAGAGTTGCCCATCTCTGGAATAAGCTAACACAAAGTAACCACAATGAATATTTGAAGCTGCAAATGAAGTGGGAAGCAAATACTGCTTCCTATTTGTTTCATTTGAATGAATACAAATGCATATTCATACTGAATATTCATTCACCCTTACTCAGAATCCACCCGGGTACCTCAGTAGCTCAGCTTGCTGCCTAGCCGTAGTTCTTGAAAACTGTAATAACTGATGATGATGAATATAAACTTGGTGTTTCTGTAATCTGAGGCCACTTTTATACGAGCTGAGGTGCTTAGAAGCGCCTCCGGAGCCATGCATTAGAGAAGAAAGCCGCGCAGGGAGTGTTTACACGCTCCCTGCGCTACCGGAAGTGACGTGCCCCCCGTTCTTGGCAGCGGTTGGAGACGCGGGGCTTTGAAGAGGCACGTTCTGAAAGCCTGCAAAGTGAGGCTTTCAGAACGTACCTCTTCAAAGCTTTGCGTGTCCAGCTGCTGCTGCTGCTGCTGCTGCTGCTGCTGCTGCTGAGAACGGGCGGCACGTCACTTCTGGTAGTGCGGGGAGCTTGTAAACACTCCCTGCGCGGCCTTCTTCTTGAATGCGGGGCTTCTTTTAAGAGTGGCGTGATCTACTTCTGTTTTTGTTTTTTCAAATATGAAAGTGGAGGTGGGGTAAGACTAAATCATTTTCAGTAACTTTCCTAGTTTCACGATATCCCACTTGCCATTTCTACACTGCAAATTGCTTGCACTGGGAAAAGAGAATTCCCACTCTATCTAGCTTTCCATGGTATCTTTTTATTCTTTGGGGGTCGGAGGGGGAGAGAATGCCGAACAATAAATGTCAAATCCTCTTTCTCACTGAAGCTTCCTACAGAATGAGTGATGGCTGTGGGAAAAGAAGCTTGTTTAGATATTTTCATGTAGGATGGGATCTTATTGTGCTCTGGCCAGGCGCTTAACAGGGATAAAATAAAAGTGGAATCGGGAAAGTCAGATGAGTTTATTTTTAAACCAAATTATGTGGATAAGTTCCCAATAGTTGGGTGTTTTCCACTATAAGAGTTTTCTGTGCTGCAGTAACACTAGTCAGTTCTTGACAGTAGGGTGGCAGGCAAATTTTATCCTGAGATGCATAGAGCCCTTGGACTTAACCTTCAAGTTTTAAGCTCTCTCATCCATATATAGGTGCCTAAACAAGTGGCTTGGTTGAGACGCCATGATGCTTCATAGAGGCAGTGACGCATTGGAAAGAAGGTGGGAAAGCCCCTATGGTCCAGCCCTTATTGACATGGCCAGCCTTGGAGGCTGTGATTCTCCAGGTTAGCCATGGTTTGCCGAGAACCTGTGGGTCAAAACTTGGAGTCTTTCAGTGAAACTCGAAAGGTTGGCAGCTCTCCACCAAATTTGAAATCTTTCCAGTTACGGCTAGCTTCTGCAAGGATTTAACAGCACCCTCCCATGCTCCTAAATAACTTCTGCAAGGATGGTATATTTTTGCTCCAACTGAAATAAGGTTAAAAAAAATTATATTTTTCTCCAAACCAAATATGTGTGAAAGCACTAAATGGACAAAAGCCTTAGAGGCCTGGAATAATTGAGACGTAGGTTATATTTAAAGGAGAATGATTGTTGAAATGGATATGGACCGCTATAAACGAAGACCAAATCTTGTTGTATGCTGCATTTATTTGTATTTCTTAAATTGTAAGGGGTTTTGTTAAGAATGTTTTGATACGTTGTTTGCATTAGGTAGTGTATGAAGGGACCCTCCTCCTGGTGAGAGTAGGAGGATGGGTGGGAGGTGGGCCCCCCTGGTGGCAGCAGGGTGGGGGATGGGAAGTAGTGATGGAATGATAGGAGAGAGAGAGGAAGGGTGTTATGTTGTTATATATTTTGTATAATACTGAATTTAGTAGAATTGTATTATTTAAATTGTGTGGCGTTTTGTTGTGTTATAGATTGTATTGGTCTTTTGTGGACCTTATTTTTTGTATTGTGTTATGCCGTGAGCCGCCTTGAGTCAAATTAAAAATGAAATGAAATGCTTATTTTAAGTATTTTAATAATTGCTATGTTTAAGCATTCTTAAAAGTACAATGCAGAGTCATTCAGTTCAAATAAAGGAGGAAGATACAGAAGGACCTGCATTTCATGTAGAATTTTCATTAAGAAACAACAATGAACTGATCAACTATTTCATTGTATTTCTTTGTATTGCATATTTAAAAACTATTGTACACGGTGCATGTCTTAACACAAACGTAATCTCCCCTATGAATTGTATTGGATAACGTTTAGTGGAACACTTAACAAACGTTAGAAAATAGTCTTTCCCTGATTTAATTGGAAACTAAGGCCGTTTTAAGACGTGCCAGTGGGTCTCGCGGATCTGCCTTAGAAAAGTTGCGCAGGCAGCTTTTAGATGAGCTGCTGCCATTGAAAACTGCTGGTTACGCATTCTTTGAGATGCATTTTAAATACTTTGATATTGAGGTATTATAAAGAATGAGCAACCGGTGGTTTTCAATGGCGGCAGCTTGTCTAAAAGCTGCCCGCAAAACATTTCTAAGGCGGATCATTTAAATCCATGACCCCCCCGGTAGCACGTCTAGAAGCAGCCTAAGTGCAACCTTAACTAGAGTTCTTCTGATCACTTAGCCGTAATCTTAATTTAAGAATATGAGGATTAAGCCCATGATCAGAGCTTCTGTCTTTGTGTAGTCTTTTAAGAAAAATAATTGCACATGTAAGTGTGTACCAATGTGGTGTGTTGTGTGGAATATAAATAAAAATGTTTTTCTAACAAAGTTTTTCAGAATTGGTATAGCAGATGTAAAACTAGTAGAACTTTACATCTGCCAAAGAGAACTGAAATTCCATTGCCACTGAAATGGTGCAGTGCACTAGCAGAATTGATGCTCTGCAATGTTGCTTGCTTTTGCGTTACTCTCTTTCCTTTGTCTGCAAAGAATTGTGATGAAAAGATGTTGCAGTTTGCATGGTAGCTGTTAACTGTGTTGGGAATCTTTTTATCTATTTATTTTTTCGTGATTTGACCATTTGCCTTTTATCTTGACACATTTTCAAAAGTGCTTGTGTGCTGCAGTGCATACAGCAGGATAACGATGAAGGAATTTATTTTTTTCACAGGAAACCAATGTTGCCCATTTCATGCCAAAATGTTAGTGTCATTTATGTCTTCCTTTAATAACTCCTCCTGGTGAACAACAAGTAATACTGCTTTTAGATGTAAAGCTGCAGCATTTGGTTATCGGACGCAGATCTTTCCCGGCTCTAGTGGTTTAGAATAGCCTTTTGGCCTATTATGTTTAAGCTCTGGGAGGGTGGAAGTGGGCTAATTCCAACTTAATTGGATAAAAAGGATTTTGTTTCCTTTAGGAAAATGATTTTCTCCTGTTTAACCATTATCCAGCAATAGTGTTTGATTAAAATTTCTCTTTGATTAACTTGAAATGTGGTTTTTTGCTGTGGGTGTGAATTCTCCTTTCGTGCGTTTGACACTTTGATATTACTTTAGTGTTTCAGTTCAGGTTCATGTCTGACTTTGACGTATGCTTAGATGTAAATTAAAGACTCTGCTGTGCTGACAGAGTGAATTAACCACTTATGTTCCTTCGACGGCTTTGAAATGGATGCATTGAGTAGCAACACACTGACTTGGAGTCGGTTTCCGGCGCCGCCATTACTGCCTTTATCCTCGCTTTAAAAACCTGTGTAAAATAGTCTGGACTCATGAATGACAGTATCTTGTGGATGTCAGCAGGCTGAGGTAGCAAAATTAGGATGGATGGTCCATCACTAAACGCAAAGGATTTTAGCCTTTCTTTATACAGCTACAATCTAGGAATTTTGGCTTCAGAACTTCGGGTGATGTTAGGATCAATGCAGGGGGGGAGAGGCTGTCTCCTAAGGAGTCTGACCCAGCCCCTGTGGGCTTCATAAATCAAAAGCAGCACTTCTGATGTGGGCTTAGAAACTACTACAGGTGTCATGCAGGGAGCAATTGACAACTATATTCTGTGCTAGCTGATGTTTATGCAGTTTTCATGTGTAAAACAAGGAGGGCGTTGCATTCATCTGACTAGAAATTGCTGTGTGGAGGGGTGTTCATTGACCGGCAGGGCTTCATGTTCATTGTGTTTTTGCCATCCTCGCCAATGGAGAAAATGCAGTGAATGTGGGTCCAGGGTTATTGGGCATAATGTTGGCTACACTTTTGGCTTAAACACACACACCCCTCTTACATTTTTTTGTTCAAACACACTTTCTGGTGTGTGCTTAACATGGCTTGGTGTCTTGGAAATTGTGCTTGCAGGCAGCTCATAGCTGTTATGTATAGATAAGTGTAGTCCCCTACTTCTGATCTCTGGTAATCGGAGAGCCCATAGAAACGTGAGATAATCTAGGCAACAGCTGGTGGAAGGAATCTCTCAGGTAGCCACTGGAACGGTCTTGTTGATCATCGTCATCATTGTTGCCGCCATCGTTGCCGTCTTCTTCTACCCCATCCTATCCCAAGAAATGGCTTGGGGCAGCTTACAACAATTTTAAACATCACCATAAAATACCTAGAAATCCCATCCCTCCTCGCACCGTTCATCTCACTCCTCCAACTCTCACTTGGAGTCTCTCCTCTAGGCCTTTTTTACGTGGACTGTGGCTGCGAGGGGGGATAGGTGTCGGCATGGCAGCGTGGGTGGTGCGGGGTGCGTGTGTGTACCCGGGTGCACACCCATCCCCATGCACAGAGCAATTGCCATTTTGGCCAATTGCTCCGTGCGTGGGCGATGGGTGGGTTGCGGGAGCGCACTCTCATGCCCACCCGCCTGCCACAGTATTTACACGGGAGGCAGCCACACATGCCCATGCAGCAGACCCACGTGAAAGGGCCCTAGTCTAGAGCCCCTTCCTCTTTACAATAATGAGAAAACAGTACGTATAACAATTTGAGACCCGCTCCTGGAGCCTCACGCTGATGGTTATCTGTGCTCAGAAACCACCCTCCGTTTAGGAATCCCGCCATGGCATCTTAAGCGGGTGGCCGACTGGACCTTTGCTGTGGCGGGCCCCTCAGTGTGGAATTTGCTCCCTTTGGATGTCCATCTTGGTTCCTTGCTCCTCACCTTTTAGAAAGCACCTGAAAACACATTTATTCGCTAAGTGCTTTTAGAATCCACTGCACGTTCCCCTTAACGTAGTCTGTCCTCCCTTTTAAAAATTGTTTTAAATGGATTTTATCTTGGGTTTTATATTTTTATTATTGGAAAGTGTTCCCAAGTGCCACTGAAAGGTAGGGGAGCAGTATAAAGATAATATAATAAAAAAAACATACAAAAAATCTCACGCAGAAGTGTCACCGCCCTCCCCCTTCCCAAGCCCAATATCGTGACCCTCTGTAGGAGAACAGACAAAATTGGAACAACGTCAGTGATTTTGACGTGCATTGGATATCAACAGATTTAATGTTACGTCTGATAGCAGCCAATGTTAACAGCCAGACAGGATTTTTATATTGTTTATGGG
>QEPC01014730.1:3250577-3282548 GCA_003113815.1 Sphenodon punctatus | reverse complement strand
CTGGCAATCTGTTCCACAGGTTAATTGTACAATGAGTGAAAAAGTTCTTCCTTTCAGTTTAAATCTGCTGCCAATCAGTTTCATCAGGGTCCCCCAAATTCTATTATTTTGAGTGGAGGTAAATAACTGCTCCTTGTCTACTTGCTCTGTACCAAATCATGATTTTATAATCTTCTACCATGTCTCCTTATCTGTTGTCTCTTCTCTTATGTCTCCTAACCTGTTGAGCCTCTCCCTGTATGGAAGTAATTTGAGACCTCTGACCATGTTTGCTATTATCTGCACTTTTCCCTGGTCTGCTTTCATCTTTTTGAGATGGGGTGGCCTGACCGCACGCAGTATTCCAGGTGTGAGCATACCATGGATTTATAGTGTCATTCCGATATTGTATTGTTTTCTATCCCTTTCCCAATCATTCCTTAATTGTTTGTCTTTTTGATCGCTGCTGCACATTGAACTTACGTTTTGAAAAAAAACGTCTGCAATAATTCCAAGATTATTTTCCTGACTGATAATTACACGTAAATTAGAACCCAACATCATGTATGTATAGCTAAGATTTATTGTTTCTTTTGTGTATCGCTTTTCACTTATCGACATTGAATTTCATCCATCATTTTGTTGCCCAGTTGTGCGAAATCTTTCTGTAACTCATTACTGTCTGTTTTGGACCTAGCTTGAATACCTTTTGGCACCTGCAAATTTTGGCCACTTGACTCCAGGATCTTAGCGCATAGATGAGATGCTGATGTTAAAAAAAGAGAGATTTAGGCTTCTTAAGAACTAGTGAACCGTTTTGGGAGGAGGGATTTGTATAGGAGGGATGAGGTCCACCATAGCCAGAATGAAACCAGACTGCTGACACACAAAATTGGTAAGAGTTATTAAATTAAGAGCTGGGGGAAAGCCAACAGGTATCCAGGGATTATGTTGGAGAGCACACAGTTTGGGCTGAGTTGTTGCTTAGGGTAATCGGAAGTAAGGGCATTTTCACACAAGGTATTCTCCACGTATTGCCACCACTCACCCGCAATACATGTTACAGGGCACCCATAGGGCAACACTGCAGCCCTGCAGCAAGTATAGTGGGTGGGTGGTGGGTGGAGAGTGTCTTGTGTGAAATTGCCCTAAGATGGAATATTCAGACAGCAGATCCAAAGAGTCAAAATACTATTCATGTATCATCAATGGGCTCAGTCTGAAACAACTTGCCCCAGGAGTAAGTCCCGTTTATTACAATGAGACTTAGAGCCTTTTCACATGGGTGCCCCCCCCCCCCGCACTCGTGTGTGTTGGGAGGCACCCATGTGAATGCCATGGCAGGTGGGGGGGATGGGTGGGCACCCGTGGGAACGGTGCCCGTGGTGGGTAGGGGTGTGTGTGTGTACTCCCACACTTCCCCCACCTCCACCCATCACCCACGCACAGAGAAACGGGCTCCATTGCTAGTTGCTCTGTGTGTGGAGATGGGTGTGTGCCCGTGGGAATGGGTGCACACTCATCTCCATCCACCAGGGGCGCACACCCACCACGGCCCATTTGAAAAGGGCCTTACTCAACCGTGTTTACTGATTGAGGCCAATCTTCTGTGTGGAACTTCATTTACAGTTAATACTATTGATAGCGACAAAAGTAAGTTAATTCCAATAAAAAATCTTGGGAGGAAGAAATTCCTCCCACTGCAAGAAGCAAAATTTCTGAAATAAAAAGATGGGCAAGAACGTGAACTCTGGAAGCAGATCAGAAATGGGGAGTAGAGTCCTTGTATCACCGAAGGGAGTTACGTGCTGACTGTGGTATTTTCAGACGTGACGGGGCTCAATTCGCCCCGCCACGGAAACACCCTAATGATTCCCCGCCGGGGTCAACACGTAACGGCTAACAGACATGTTGGCCGCTCCCGGCGGGGAATCCGGGGGTGGTGGTGTGGTGCGGCACGACGTGCGGCCGCACGGCCTCGCCCTCCCCCACGCTCCCTAGGCCACCCGCCCTCTTGGGAGACGGGCGGGCGCTGCGGCCAATGTGGCCGCAGCACCTGCCCGCATTGACCATGCCCCAGAATCCTGCCGCTGATTCTGGGCCGTGGTAGGGGGCCAGATGTTATGGTTCCCTTGATCACAGGGGGGAATCACATTCAACATGCAAACGGAGATGGTCCGGCCAGGACCTCCATTTGTGTGTTGAATGTGATTTCCCCCCCGTGATTCACGGAAGTGAACATCTGGGGGGGAACTTCCGTTCCCCCCAACAGATGTTAAGGGATCACAATCACCATGTGGGGATTCACTGTGGTTGAGCGTGATCTCGTAACGTCTGAAAATACCCCTTGAAAGCCTAATTCTGCTTTGTGTCAGTATGTGAAAGGTAACCTGCTCTCAATAGACTGAGTGATAGTCTGCAAGGTAAGGCCTTTATGCTCAAGGTTTGGACTAGGTTTTTAATATGTAAGCACCCTCATTGGCCTCCCCCCGTTGTGTGTGTGATTTTGAAGGTTCGGATAAGGGTAACCAAATGTCATCCTTCATGTCAAAAGATAATTGTCTTGTGGGAAAAAGTAAGGTGTTCCTTCTTGACCCTACATGTGCTGCTGTAAAATAAGTGATTATTATTTGGTTGCTTTCTTGGTGCCCTCTGAAGCTTTGGGTGTGGTCAACTGCCAAATGTGTTTTCTATAAATTTATTATCCCATGCTATCCCAAGGTCTCCGGTCAGGTTACAACACACAAATCCTCAAACCTTATTCCTGCTTATCAGATGCCTGGCCAAATAATAAGTTCTTGTATTGCCTCTGGAAGATGAATAGGCGCAGACTATTCTGAAAGGGAGGGAGGCCCATAATTGTGGGGCATCCATTGTGAATGCCGCTCTGCTTGCCCTTGCTGTGTAAACTTGTTGGGCAGATAGTGTGCTCCAAAGGGTACCCCTGGCAAATCTGGGAGGCCGCAGTGGAACATGGGATCCGTTTCTTTGGGAATGTTTTACCCTGAACCTAATGACTTTCAGAGTACTTAACAAATGTTTCCTTTTCAAGGGAGCTCTTGTGTAGGGATGTGCCGTTGAGGCATAGGGGGAGTGAGTGTAGTTTTGGTCAGAGGTGAGAGGTTTGTTGTCCAAGAATTTTAGGACTTGCTTATACATTTTTTTTTGTCTGACAGATTAATGCGTGATTGTCTTGACCACTTACCATGAAACAAGCATCCCTTTGTTACGAGAATAAATATTGATAACTGGTGCTTGTTTTGGTGATCCATATAAAATTCATGCCAAGCAACTCCTGTGATGACTTTATTGCTTTCCAACAGTAGTAGCAGAATCCTCAACTGATATCTGGATTTTTGGGTAGATTTACAGTTTATAGGAACGGAATAGCAATTCACTTGCTATTGCTTCCTCTCCGTCACCCATTTCCTTCCCTGCTATTCGCTCTCCTACCTCTCTTCTCCTTCTCCGTAGCTTCCCTTAATGAGGTCACATCCCTTCTCTCTTCATCCAACCCCTCCACCTGCCCCCTTGACCCCATCCCCTGTTGTCTCGTAACAGCAGTTGCCCCCGCTGCTGCATCTTCTCTGCTGTATGCCATCAATCTCTCCCTCTCTACTGGGTCATTTCCATTGGCTTTCAAACATAACACTGTCTCCCCTACCCTTTAGAAGGCTATGCGCGACCCTTTTGATTCTTCCAACTATTGCCCCGTTTCACTCCTACTCTTCACTTCCAAGCTCCTGGAGCAGGCTGTCTATGTGTGCTGTCTTTATTTCCTCTCTTCTGATTCCTCCCTTGACCCCCTTCAGTTGGACTTCTGCCCTTTCTGCTTGACTGAAAATCACCAATGACCTTCTCTTAGCCAAGTCTAAGGGTCTCTACTCCATTCTTGTCCTCCTTGATCTTTCTGCCACCTTTGACACTGTCGATGTGGATTTGCTACACACCCTTGTCTTCCGGGACTCTGTTCTCAACTGGTTCTCTTCATATCTCTCGAACCGCTCCATCATTGTTTCTCTTGCTGGTACGTCCTCTATGTCACATCACCTCTCTGTGGAAGTTTCTCAAGGCTCTTTCCTGGGCCCTCTTCTCTTCTCCCTTTACACTCTTTCTCTGGGTAAACACATTGAATCTCATGGCTTCCAGTAGCATCTGTATGCTGATGACGTACAACTCCTACGCTATCCTCCTCCATCCAGTCTCATATCGCTGACTGTCTCTGAGTTGGCAGTGAGATATCCAAGCAGAGAGGTCAAACTTAATATGGCCAAGACCGAACTCCTCTTTTCACAAAAACATTCCCCTTTTACTTCCCTCTCGGTTTCCATTGAGGGTGTCCCCATCCAGCCTGTCCTTCAGACACGTAGCCTGGGATTCATCTTTGACTCTTCTCTCTCCTTTACACCTCAAATCCAGGCTGTTGCCAAATTCTGTCACTTTGCTCTGTATAATATGGTTAAAATCCATCCCTGCCGTAACTGTTTCCACTGCAAAAATGCTAGTCCATACTCTAGTCATCTCTTGCCTTGACTACTGTAACTTCCTCCTTACTGGTCTCCCCTGCTCTGATCTCACCCCCCTCATCTTCGTTCAACGTTCTGCTTCCAAAGTCATCCACCTCTCCCATCGCTTTGACCATGTTTAGCCCCGCCTCTCTGCACTACGCTGGCTCCCTCTACATGAACACATTCAGCACAAGCTCCTGGTCTTCACCTTTTGAGGCTCTTCATGGCCTTGCTCCCCCATATCTCTCCACTCTTGTATCCCACCACACTCCTTCCTGGGAGCTTTGCTTTTCCTCTCCCTCACCTGCTCATGGCTCCCTTGCTCCTCTAATCCTCTTCGCCCCATGTCTCTTGCTGCCCCCCTTACCTGGAACTCCCTCCATGGATACGTTCATTTTATTCCTTACCAACTTTCAAATCCCTCCTGAAAACCTACCTCTTCCGTCAGGCTTTGTCTGGCTCATCATGAGTGAATTGCGTTCTTTCCCCCCTAGATCAGAATCTCTTTCCTATAACCAACATAAGTATGGGCACCTTCAACTTCTCAACCTCATGAATGTATCCTTGTCTCTCCTGATGTTCACCACTCTCTTGTTTTCCCCTCCCTTGTCTCTCTTAGATTGTAAGCCTGTTATGGTAGGAACCTTTCTATAACTACTGATTGCACAGTGCCAGGTACACTGCTGGTGCTATATAAATAATAAATTAATTAATAATAAGAACAAAAATATAAGGGAACTAGATTCCCAAGGTGCGCACTTTTACAGAAAAGATAAAAGTACTCAGTGAATAAATTTCACCAGAAATCAAGTTAATATTTTTGGTTAAAGATATTATTGGAGAACAAAAATATTATCATAGAACAGTTGACTACGATGCTGGTTTAATGCTTCATAACGTTTTATGCTTTTAAACTCAGGAAGAGTCGGGTAGCAACCAGATTACAAAGAAATAAATCGCAAACATTAAATTAAGGGAAGCTTATGACAGTTCAGATCTCGATGAAGAAAACAGTTTCAAGGAAAGTGAATAATATATCCAGACTTGAGTGCAAGAAGACGTCACTGACAGGAGATGGTATGAGCTACGTGGTCTTTCCCCCATAAGTATTGCTTTGTGGTTTTAGATAAATTTTATTGAATATTTTTATAAACAACTAAATTCCACAGTTATGACTTTGTACGGTTCAAAACTGCGTGTGTCCTTTGAGTTAAACAAAGCATTATTTTAGTCTTGGGACACTTCCAACCCCCCACCCCCTCAGTTGGGCCTATTTCCAAATTTGGCTGGTCTGCCATTACCTCAATGACTTCTCTTTCTGCCTCGTGGAATTTGGGTTTCTCATCATAAGAAAGGGCAGGAAGCTACTTAACAGTAAGAATGTCTTAATAAAAGGTCTTAATCCTGATTTGATGCAGAAGGTCTTGTTAAGGTTGCTTTGCTAATTAAGAAACATGAGGTACTAGCTATTCAGAAAATGTTAGCGATGTGAAATCATTCATTTAGGTACACAGATTTTCGGACTTGAGTTAGTGAAGTACGAAGTCGCATAAGAACAGCTGATGGTACTGAATCATAGCTTTAAGAAATAAAATGGATCACTGAGACAAATTAGTACTGTCGGTACCGTTTGTCCATGCTTGTAAAATCTGAGTGCCTTCCCTAAAACTAGAACAGGCAGCATTGGGGAAAACCGTGAACATGGGTCTGTAAACTACATCAAGGAGTCCAACAAGAGGGAATGTATTTTCCTTGTCCCAAAAGAGTTGCTTAAACTGTGGGTAGCAGGGCACAGCCTTAGGAAAGTGCTGGCCCTTTAAGAGAGCTAGCACGAGCCAGGTTACAGTTGCTACCAGAGCTCCTGGTGCTTCACAAAGCAAAGGAAAGGGCCTGATGTAAGGCTGTTTTGCTTGAGCGTGGAAGAGCCAGCCGAGAGGTTGAAAGCCTGAGCTAAGCTTTGGGCTTTGGCTCCCCACATAACCAGTTCAGAGGGAGTTGCCTGGGCTGGAAGCGTTTGCAGACTCCAGGAGGGACTGTGTCTGGCCCACTGACTCTGTGAGTAGCGAGACATGTAAAAGCTTGGCGGTCTGAATTGCACATGTTAGGACTGTGTGGATATAGAGACTATGGGTGTTTTCAGACGTGACAGGGCGGCTTTGCCCCGTCCCGAAAACAACCCAGAGATTCCCCGCCGGGATCACCCAGGCACGGCAAACAGATGTGCCAGGGATCCCGGTGGGGAATCAGGGAGGGGGCGGGGCCGCGCGGCGCAACGTGTGGCCCCACGGCCTCACCCCCTCCATGCTCCCTCGCCGCCCACCCTCTGGGAAGATGGGCGGGCGGCGAGACCAGTGCCGCTTCAGCGTCTGTCCGAGTTCACCACGGCCCGGAATCCTGCCGGTGATTCCGGGCCGTGATAGCCAGCCAGACGTTACTGTTTTTTTGATGCCCGCCTGGAATCACTTTCACCACGCTTCAGCTGATTTTCGCGCTGGTAGCCCGGGAAGCGTGGTTGAAATTGACCCCATGTGGGTATTCAGCGTGGTGAACATCTGGCGGCCGCCGAACAGATGTGCAGGGCACAGTGACCACATGTAGGTATTCAGCGTGGTTCACTGTGATCTCGTCACGTCTGAAAACACCCTATGAATACTGTGGGGACGCTTCCATAGAGAATAAAAGACAGTGATGTTAATTCCGTACATTGAGAGACTGTTGCGCCTAATCCTGACAAGACTTACCCTGGGCTTGACCGTGCCCTGTTACACTGGGTGTAGGATCATCTTTACCCCCCTCCCTCTCTGCTGAGGACAGTTTGGGCTAAAAGGCGAGTTTAAAAATGAATTCTGAAGGTGGCCAACTTTGCGGTCACGTCTCCTTCCAAATGAAATTGTATAGTCTCTGGACAATTGTGATAAAGTTATTTCCATGTATTGGGTCCTTGAGACAGTTTCTTTACTCTTGTGTAACGTGTTTGTCAGGTTGCCAATGGTGGCTCAATAAGAGAGATTGTTTTTGGGTGACTTGGCCTTTAATGACATTCGCTCTAGAGGATGGCAATTTGTTATGTCGAAATTAACTTATTTTTTCCTGGACAGTTGCATGTTCTGTTGGACAGACAACACAGTAGTTGGAGCAACTGGGGTGGGTGGGTGATGTGTCTGGATCAGGGGTGGGGAACCTCTTCCCCCACAGAGGCCACGTGGAAAATTATTACAAGCTTCTAGAGTCACCATAGAAGTTGTGGGAAAACGTGCATAGGGTGTGCACTCAGGATCAGGCGAGTCCAGATCCTGGATCTGCCTCTTACCTGTGTGTGCATGTCTTTCCCTCTCCCCCTCCTACATATCTTGTCAGGATTAGGCCCAACAGAGTTTCTCCCTTTAGGGAATTAACATCACTTCCCTTTATTCTCCTATGGAAGTGCCTCTACACTATTCATAGTCTCTATATTCACACAGTCCTGACACGTGCAGTCAAGACCTCAAAGCTGATTTCAGCCCCCTGAGCTCAGTCTGTCATAAGGTTATTATGCCTCCCCTTTAAAAGAGGATGCTTATGAAAAATTCATGGTGCAGGGCTGCAGTGGTTCCAGTGGTTTCATAATCATCCTCTTTTAAAGGGGAGGCATGGTAACCCTAGTTATTTCAGCATTTGGGGTAGGAAATGGATCCAGGGGCAGGAACTGGAAAGGGGTCAAAAACAAACTAGCTGTGGGGACTTCATTTGGCCCCTGCACCTGAGGTTTCCCATCCCTGCTTTCCACCGGCTGCGGGGGACTGAAATGCCATGGCTCCAAGAGCAGACTTGCTGAAAATAGCTGCGATGCTGTGGTGGCAATGGAATGCGTGTGTAGAGAAAAGTACCCCTTTCACAGTAGCGAAGGCATAATACGCTCAGTCATATACATGGAGAATGAGCCCCTATACTGCAGGATGATACGGATCTGAGAGAGTTGCAGTATTTGTAGTCTTCTGAAGCGGGATAGGCATCTCTGCTCATCATGTTTCCTGCCAAAAAATGTTCTTTTCTATCAATATTTTTTGGCACAAATCCCTTGCTCTCCAACACACGCACGGGTGTGCATACCCATATGCGTAGACGTTCAAAGAAAACTTAAGGAAAAACTAGCACTTGAAAACAGCTGCTGTCAGGTGCTTTCCCCATGCTTGACTCTGGTGTCACAAGGGAGAAAGGGGAAATCTGGAAGACTAGAAAATATGATCTCATTTCTCTATCGACTCTTGAAAGTCTCCAGAGCGTAGTTCGATTCTGGTTTGTGCTGAAACTGGAAAATGTGAGGTTGGAATTCCATGAGGAATGGAATTTTTCTTTCTCATTAAATGCAAAAAAAGGCTATTCAATTTTGAGCAATGCAAAAAGGCAACCTTGAATTCTGGAAAATGGCTTGACAATATCTTTCAGAATTTCCCAGCATTTATTGCTGGCAGTCAATAGGGCCGATCCCATGCCCTGGGTATCCTATGAGCACCCCCTCCGTGCGCTCGCAGAAACGACGCACATCTCCATTTTGGGCACATTGTGCCGCGTGAAAGCGGTATGCAGGGGGGTGCGTGTGGGATCCGTGGGGCATGGGACTGGCCCCAGTGAATAGCATTTTTGAATTTGTCGTTTTTTAGTTGAGATATAGTATTTGTAGGCGCTTAGTAGTGAAAATTTCCTTTTCAAGGAGGATCAACAGTATGGTCCCTGATTTTACACTATTAAAGTCAAGGGAACGTTAGTTTTGATGTATGGGAGTTCAGGATCAAGCTCATAGAACAGAGGTTGGGCAAACAGTGGTTTGGGAGCCACAAGTGGCTCTTGGTTGCCTGAAATGCAGCTCTTGCCAGAAGTGGCTACTTGGGCGTGTGTCCGTGTGGCGCCATTAGAAGTAGGAGAAGCTGTTGGACCCTCATAGGGGCATGAAAGCAGGGGAGCCTTCCTGATGCTGCTATAGCTGCTCTCCAAGCCCACCAGGTCGCCTATAAACTAGAGGTTTGATGTGGGGGGTGGGCAATTTGGACTGCCCTGTCCCTGGGATGGGGGGAAACCGCAATCAATCTAATGCATCTTGTGGCTCTCTGATATGGAAATGTTGGTATGCAGCTCTTGGGACCTTTGCTGATCCCAGCTATTGTTGCGGTACAAAGTAGTCACACTCGGTTTCTGCACATACTTATGTTTCTTATTTTTCTCTGAATAAGGTTTTGTTTTTTTAATGGTGGTTGGCATAATCTTAAAGGACAAGCTAAGCTGTAAAACTCAAAGTGTTTTTTTAAAAATCACTGCTGTTCTTTTTTTAATCGCTGCTTTTCTAACACAGGCGGTTAGAGGTTACAGTCCGCCTTAGCCGCCTGTGTGGTTCATTCATGCTGCAATGGCATACCTTCACAGTCATCCACAGGTGTGGCAGTGATGTGGTTGTAGCTTCCTGCCATGAATATGCCTTCAGAAGTCTAATTACACTTGTGCTTTTTCTGAACTTAAGACAGGATTTGACTCTTCTTCTTTTTATTTTTTTAAAAAAAAGAACAAAGAAATAGCCGTTGCTTGTGGAAAAGGACATTTCTAATAACGCTTATGGCTCCATCTGTACGCTCTTTGTATAGCAGTCTCTTCCTCTGTCTCTGTTTTTAGAAACACAGCTTTTAGACATGACTGAGGGTTATCATTAACTGCTGAGATGGAAGGCTTGTAGTTCGACTCGACAGAGCCATAAGTCAGTGCAGTCAGAAGGTGAGACATAAACAAAAGCATTTTGTTCTGAGTGCTGTCCTCTTCCGAGTGATAACAAACTGAGTAGTGGAATATGATTTTTTTCGCCAATGTGCTCATAGCTGATACTCACTTTAGAAGCACAAGGATTGTTTTGACATCTCTCTCTCTCTCTCTTTTTTAAAATCTTCCTCAAACTGAGTTTTGAAATGTCAGAACTGAGCTTGTAGTGCTGAGCTTGCATTTCTAGATTGGCATACACTGTAACATGTTAAAACACAAACTCAGCGCTGATGTAAAAATGTGAGCTGGAATCTCTGGTATGTGCCGGCGGCTCCCGCTCAAGAGCTGAGTCCTGCAGTGCAGTTTGCCTTTGGAAATGTATGCGATGTAATAACCTGATTAGACCTGATTTTATTTTCAATATCAACTGTACCTTTTCACAGACTTCAGAATCGTACATCAGCATCCGAGATTTTTTAAAAATGTTTTTGTAGAACTTTGATCATTATCACATGCCAATTTTGTAATTGAAAGCCTCCAAAGATACTGATGATGTAGAGTTTACGGGTTTACTATACTCGGATTTACTGCTAGGAAACTGTGGTGAGTTTAAACGGACTTGTTTAGAGGCATACAACAAGGCACGTAGGGAAAATCCTTCTTCCAGGGATGGTAAGGCCTTTGTGGTAATTTCCAGGCTCCTACTCCTAGCCATATGGGTCATGAAAGAGATTTCACAGAGGAGGCAGACCTGAACTTGCAGGAACCTTCAGACTATGGTGGTAACATTGGACTCTGCTCCCCCCCCCCCCTTTATTTCTCCCTTTTAGCTAAATCTTTTTTTCACCCAACTCTATCATATAATACACTTTAATATCTACAATCAAATGTAAAAGGGGAAAGAACTAAATACGTCCCCAAATTACAAGTTTTCTCTTGTACCTTATCATACCCTTGAGTATCTGACAGAGAAATAGAGACGCCACTCCTAATTTGCATAAATCTACATATGTCTATGGAAGTTCGTAATGAGCTGGAAAAAAAGGATGTTCTGGCCTTTGCAAAAAAAAAAAAGGAGGCTCTGTGTACACACACATGTTTGGATGTGCAGAACAGATGATTTGAGTCAAAACTCAGCCAAAAAAAGGACAAAAGTATTAAATGTATGCACTGTCTTTGGCTCTAAAGTTTTCGCTCTACGGACACTCTATTTCCACCCGTGATCCTCTGTGACGGTCCCTTTCTAAAGAATAGCTTCTCAGAAACGTTCTTGCACCCATCTTACCATTTTTAGTTTTCATCTTGATCCCAGGCGCAGGGTGTTGCCGTTCTTTGTTGTTTGATAGTGGTGCTTATCCCAAACTTGTTAAAGTGAGAGAAGGTGCTGCAGATTCTCCTCTCACCCCCAGCAATGCAGCAGCCAGGGCAGGGAGTGGGCCAGCTTTTTCTCCAGCTCAGTTAATGAGGTATTAATGATCCCTCTTTGTCTGCTGAACCCAGTACAAACCGTATGCTCCGTGGTGCCTTGTACAAGACAAACCTGTTACCGTACCCGGCAAAAAGGAACTGTTGGAGGGTGTGCATTTTGCCCTTCCTCTATGTTGTGTCTTTATTGTATGACCTTTTAGTTTCTCTTGTCATACAAAGACTAGCCTGCTGGGGGCCTTTAGGTGCTAGTGGAATACAAATAATGTACTATGACTGATAATAAGTTGATGGTAACGGAAAGACTGAAATCTAGACAGTCTGAAATCGAATATCTTGCATTAGCAATTCTATTGGGTGACTCCCAGGGTGGTCACAGAGGCAGCCCCCATGCACTCCCGCTGCCATGGACCATGGGAGAGGGGAAGCATGTCCAGCTGGCCTTTGCAATTGATATGTCCCAGGTGGGAGTGCTGGGGAACCCAGGCTCTTGAGTGCTCCCGGCCAGCTCTTGTAACTTGCAAAGGCCGCTTCCCTCGCCCATAGTACTTCTGGGCAGCGGCCCTGTTTGCTGGCATGGCTGGCTTCCACTGTTCATACGGGCAGGGGCTCTGTGGCTGCCTGTTGCCATGGTCCTTTTTGGCTTGCTCCACACCGAGCACTCTGGATTTCTCAGCAGTGCTTCGTGAGTGGCCATGAGTAGGTGCTGTGTGACTCACAGGAGCCTGCCTCCTCCTGCTCCACCTTCAGACATGCGTTCAAATGAGTGGCTCCTGGGTGGCCATGCAGGGTAGCATCTCATTTAGAAACACCCCTAGCGATGGTTCCCATTTCATAAGATCATAAAAAGTGCCATACTGGGTCAGACACATAGTCCGTCGAGTCCAGCATCCTGTTTCTGACAGTAGCCAGCTACAGTAGCTCGAGAGAAGTACAAGTACAGGTCATAGAGGGCCTTCAAGCCTTTCGGGCCTACAGGTTTTACTCTATACCTCCCCTTTCATACTTTTAATTTTCAAGGGCATGTTCTCGCTATTAAATGCCACACTGCTTATGATGCAACCACAATGCCTATGCATTGCAACTTCCCTTTGGTCTGGTAAAAATGAGGCAGTTGCTTTCTAGGGACAAATGTCAAATACCAGGGTCAATACAGATGCAAGATAAGCCACTTTGTTAGGAACTTCCTCTATTTGTCAAAAACGTACAAATGCTATCTATATATATGCTGTAGCTGAGAGAGATTATGTATCAATGTACACAAATGCAAAAAACTTTCCAGAGATGCACACACTTCGTTCACGATTTTTGATAACATTCTTTGGAAGTGTGGTCTGTTTTAGAACTGTTAGCATGTACAGAAGCGATAAAAACCCAGAAGCTTTCAGATACCTTTCCAACAGCAGGAGTTCATGGATGAGAGCTGTACTATATTCAGTGCTTTATTTTAAGTGATTGGAAAATCTTTTTTTATTGAACAGAAAATTGAGAGTGGCGCGATTTATCAAGGGGTTGAATTTCAGAAAATTAGCTTTTGCAAAAATATGAATTTTAGAGAATTGGCTTTTGAATAAAAATGAATTTCATTATGTTCTGTGTTTAAACTACAGTGGACGAGGAACACTTCTTGAAAAGTCTGCAGACCTCACAGTTCTGACCTCCTTTTCTGTCTAAAGCAGAATTTCCCCCCCCCAGTCCATGCTCTTGTACTTCTAACAATTTTATGTTTTACTACAGCTTCAGAAAATAAACGTGTCCTGAGTTCCATGAGGCAGAAAGTGCTTTTGATAAAGTAATAACTGAGAATGGAGAGTAAGATTAGAGGTAAAATTCTGATCAGGGCTCTCCCCCTCCCCCCCCTTCCCCTTCCCCAGGTAGTGGCAAGAACTGGTTATAATTGATTAAGAAGGAGGGAATTTCCTTAGTGAATGTAAAGAGAAGGATCAGTTGTTGTACAGCTGTCTACAGAGGCTTGGAGGGTTTCCTGCCTGGAAATGAGCCTTGCTTACATAATCCATCCATAGACTCTTTTTTTTAAAAAAAGGGGTGACTCCAGGATAGGAAAGAGGTTTTGGTTTTTTTTTTTAATATTGGTTTTTGTATTTTTTGTATTTGGTTTTTGTATTTTTATTTAAAAATATTTTAAATATAAAATATTTAGTTTATATTTATGTCCTAGATAAGGAAATTGCTAATACCAGAATCTGTCTTCCTGCTGAGGATCCTGGGGAATTTATCCCAGAATGCTTTGCATGCAAGACATGAAGGGATAAGTGTCATTGTGTATACTTTCATGGCATAACCACTGGGGGTGGTGGATGAGGCGGTACTAAGTCGGTTTAGTGTGAACGATACCAAAGTGAGTTACTAAAACTGACTAATTGCTTTGGCTCTGTTAAATCGGCTTAGTTTTGTATATGCGAACATGGCCTTTGTTGTGTGCGAAGGGGTAGGGCGGATGTGTGGGGGAGTGGAGATAGCAAAGCTGTGATATGCAGGCAGAGTATTGGTTGTAATGTGATATCAATCATTTCTTGTTACTCATTTTTCAATTACATTTCTAAGTTTGAAAACTAAAAAGATTCCTTACTTATAATAAATGGGGCTCTACATTACTGGTATTGGGAAGGGGAGGGTGGACACTTTTTGGAGGTCAGTTGATAGAGTAACAAATTGGGATGAGGGGTATAGTGGTGTGGGGGGAGGGGAGGCTAAAAGGCGGGGGGGAAAGAAGTGTAACATACTTTATGAAGTTTTAAATAAATACAAAGGAAGTGCTCTGTGGTGGTGGTATAAATTCTTGTGTGAGCTGGTGCTTTATACCTTATACATCAATAATGCCCCCTTGGGATATAAATGTTAAAGCCTTGTAGCTCCCATTGTAGGCACAACTAAATCACAACGCACCACTTGGATAAGATGCTCCTTAACGAAGTTAGTCTTTGTTGTTGTAGAAAATGACTTCACTTCGGCTTCATGACTGCAAGGAAAATTCCTCTAACAGAATCTGGTGTTCCTTCTGCTTCCACTTTAGTTAAAAGAGATGGTGCTGCCAAGATTTAATCTCCTTGCTGTTGCCTTGCTGAAACTTACTCTTTGACAAAGGACACTTGTCAAAATCAAGGCCTATTAAACAATGTGGTTGCCTTGATAGATACCATAGATCACCAAACGTAGCTATTTTACTTAACCCTCCAGAGCACTGAAGAGGAAATCTTCAAAAAGGTGTGGTCCTAGAACGAAATCCTACATGGCATCAGAATCTCCTTTCATTTGGGTTGAAGATAAAGCAGTTTAAGAAAAGCAGGGAGGGGGGAGGAGAGGAGGTTGGTATTCTGTGTAAGATACTTCAAGATGTTTAGGGAAAACTTCCTTGCTATTGTTGCATGGATAAATAACAGTTTTAAATAGCTTTCCCTAATTTGCTCTGATATTTCTGTTCCTGACTTCCATCTGGGATGAGAACAGGAATCGATTCAGTTCAGGGATTCTTTGCTGCTGTGCAAAGGTTGTAACTATGGTAGGGGCAGCCAGTGGAGCTACATCTGGGCCCATGAGCCGGAAGGCTGCCCCCCAAGGTCCCTGTTGTAGCTGCATCCCCTGCCACTAGGAGAGGGATTTGGGGGTGAGTGGTGGGGATTCCACCTTCTACACCAAGGTTTGATCCTGCCTAGCTACGTCCCAGCTGCTGTAAGTTCTCCAAACGTCGCCAACCTGGGTTTGATCCATTTGTGTTCGTTGTTCTTCCTAGTTCGTTCCTGACTCGGTGACAGGTTGCAGTAAGGAGCAAGGCCAACTCTGCCATCTCTCAGCATTGCCTTTTGATATGATGCCTTGGATAATTCCTGAGAACTTGATGAAGTATTTTTCAAGCATTTCCTCATATTTGGGACAATGGAGTAGAAAATGCCTGTCACGCTAGCTGTGCGACACAAACCTGTTCTCCGAGTAGCATACGTGTGATGGACCAGCTCCCAGTTTTATGTTGGCAAGACTTGCTGGCTAACGCAACTGTTTAAGTTAACCTGGGGAGATAGTAAAAAGTCTTTACTCTTGATACTCAGTACTGGTAGTTGAGAGGAAGGAAAGAAACCATTTTGGGGAACTGTTAGCTTCAATATGATGGGCCTTTCGGCAGGGAACTTGAAAATAATCTCCTCACTGCCACAGTAGGAAGATTGGAAAGTTTACAGTTCCCTGCTGTTTTGTTAGAATATTAAGTTGCTGTGACATTATTAAAGATGATATTTGAACTGGGGGGAAAGTGATCGGACATAAATTTTCAGCACATTGTTATTGCCCCTGGAGACCTGTTAACATAATTAAGTGTCTCACATAATGCACAATTAACTGCTAATTCTGTTTTTGTATTTAGTTTTTAAAATGAATTCAATTGCATTTGACAAAGAGAAATTTGAATCAACTGCAGCCTTAAAAAAATTGTTTTCAGCAGAGTTTACGACAGTCTATTCCACCGAGGTGAATTACAGGGAGGTGCTGACATAAATTATAAACACTTGCCTACAGGTAGGTATAGCTTTCCCCAGACTTGAAAGTGTTTCTGTTTCTTTTAAAGGGAATTTGCCCCCTGAAATACATACAGTATTTTTATGGTATGAGGGAGGAAATGGAATGGGGTGAGAATTTTCCAGGGCAGTTTGAAGAGATGGTTTTATTTATATCCGATGCAAACTGTGGACTTTCATGCTCCTAACCAAGCCAACATTGCTGTTTGGGTGTAGTGTCCACATAACTCTCTCTTTATGGAAAATTGTGCTTTAATATTAAGCAATATTTATTTTAATTATTTACAGTTTGGCTTTAAAAAAATAGTAAAGTTTTTGCAGTGTGATTCCCAGTGACTAGTGTAATTTCATATTCCTCCACCCCTTCCTCTAAACACAACGGTATATTTTTAACTGCCATCTCTGTTGGTAAAAAGTGATAAAGCTACACATTTTTTAATCTCTTTCCTTCTTCTTTTCCTTCCTGAATTAGTTAACTTGTATAGATATTAAAGACTAACCCAAGTGGCATAACGACTAAGATAGAATAGGCTTATATAGCTTTATTACCAAGTCGATGGAAAGTGGGTAGCTAGCTACATACCTTCTGGGGAATATGAGCTGAGAGCAGTCAGCTGGCAGGTGCACTGTACTTACTGGATTTCGTTTGTTTGTTTGGGTAACTAAACTTTAGGGATCAGCTTCCTTTCTGTTGTAACTGTACCAAAACTGGAAAAGATTAGCATGTGTTACGATGAAATGAGCCCATTGAGTATTTTAACTTGCAATCCTTCATCGCTGCCTTGCCTTACTTAGGAGTTCCTTCCTTCCTTCCTTCTTGGAGCCCCTTTATTTGGATATCCTTTCCTTGCCGCATCCAAACAAGATTTTTGTCCTTATTTCTGAATCATCGTCTTCTCCAATGATGCCAGCTTCTGCTGCCTGTTAATTCTTTTTGTCCACAACCAATTTGGTGCCGGTGAGGTGTAATGGTTAAGTGCACGGTTCTTGGACGGGTAGGTAGTAGGGACCCCGGTTCAAGTGTCACCTTAGTCAGAAACTCACTGGGTGACCTTGGCCCAGTCATGTTACTCTCTCAGCCTAGCCTACCTCGCAGGGTTGTTGTGAGGTTTAAAATATTGTTAATTAGTTCTTTGTGAAGCGCTCAGAGTGCCATGGCAGAGGGGCACTATATAAAAATGAAGATGATGATGATGATTATATTATATGCATTGTGCTTGGAGTGACCTGCTGGAGCAAACCCATAACATTACTAACCTGATAATCTCTTCATTTATAGCGTGGGGGGTGTGGGTGTGGGGGTGTATATGTCTGGTTTTTTTAACCAGGATGTCTTCAGGACGCTGCTAAAGAATGTGCTAGTTAAGTGACCAATCGAGAATTTGAACTATTATCCTGCTTATAGCCTATAATTTTAGAAAAAGTAAATGAGATTGTCAGAACATGCTTCTTCATAGGCTGCTTTTGTGTACGGATGGCTCCAGTCTCCTATTCCTTATCCAGCGTTTGTTGGAGCCTGCCTTTAATTAGAATGGAAACTTCTTTGTGTCAGGGTTTGTCCTTTACCACTTATCATTGATATAGTGATTTCAGTGTTTAAAGTTCTTTAAAGTCCTTATCTAGTATTATTATTATTATTAATAATATTATTAGTAGTAATAATAATAATAATAAATAATCTTTTATTTTTATATAGCACCCCTCTACCATGGCACTCGGAGCACTTTACAACTTCTAATCCTTACAACAGCCCTGCGAGGTAGGTCAGGCTGTGAGAATATTGTGACTGGCCCAAGGTCACCCAGAGAGTTTCTGGCTAAGGCGAGACTTGAACTGCCCCCCTCCCCCCTGCCCAGTCCAAGTATTGAGCACCTTTACAACAGTCTGTGAGGTAGGTCATCATTATTTCCATTTTACAGATGGGGAACTGAGGCTGAGGTGCTTATGCTGATAATTTTGGAGTGCCAATGGCCTGATTGCCCATCAGCTTAAGACACATTGGCGGGATCCCAAAGCACCATTTCTGAGTGCAGATAATGGCCTGCTCGAGGGCACCCACTGAGTTTATGGCTAAGATAGTTGGTTTCCCCAGGTCCAAATCCCAATGCTTTTTCTGCTGGATTATACCGGCATTTTTTCAGCACCATTGCACTTTGAGACTCCAATCTTAAATATGCCCTCTGTCTGGACACTACTTTGGTACAATTTAATTTAAAAAAAAATCCCCTCTCTTGTGGCAATAATTTTTTTTGATGGAATTTAAGCGTTTTGGAGTAACAGCCTTGATGATTTTATGTTTTGCTGACGTTTTCTGGAAATTCCTACCATCTTTATTACTTGAAAAACAATTGGGGCAAGATCTGCCGAAATACTTCTGCTGCTTCTGTATTTAAAGTTTGGGTGCCTCTTTGTGTCCTGTTTACCTTTTGAAAGTTGCAGTTTGAATTCAAAAGTTAGACTGTTAGGAATTCATAATTTACAGAGAGTTATTCATTACTTATTAACCAATAACTCCCACTTATTAGGAATTCTGCCTTCTGAATGCATAGTAGGCATACTGAGGGAAGAGCATCTGTTTCCCCTGGCTTGCTGCCACCCGGCTGCTTTTCAACTAACAGAGCTGGGTTTTGTGTAAATCTTTTTTAAAAAAAATAGTGGAGTCAGTTTCTAGTTTAATACCAAAACCTGTCCATTAATTGACAGTGCTTCTTATCACAGGGAACAGTATTAATTTATTTTTGCTGACAACAGCCTTCAGAGTACCACTGACTCAGGCTGCGCTGATGAGTTAACACCTCTGGAAGTGACTGATGAGGCCAGATGTGCTGATTTAGCTTTGCAAGGAAGGCGTAGATTCAGCCATTGAGACTATTTCAACAGGGAGCTGGGGTAAGTGGAGGAGAAATCGTGTGTTAGCTACTTGTCTTTCAGCCATCCTTGTCCCATAATATTTAGAGTCTATTATTTATGCTAAGACGAGACCATTTTACAGGAATGCTTTTTCCATTGCCAAAACAGTAACGCTTTGCTGTGAACAAAAAGCAGGCTCATCATTTGCTGTATAAAGAGAAAAAAATGTCACTTACTGCTTATAACAGTTCTTATTATGGCTGAAATGAGATTTCGCCAAAATGGGAAATCTCGTTGAGATCTTGGTTTCCAATACTGTCTCGGTCAAATTGAGAATCTTTCAGTACTCATTAATGTCTCAACCAGTGTTTTGTTTTTCAGTGTAGTGCCTTTCTATCCATTTCAAATCCCAAGAGGTAATACTGAAGCAATACCACATTTCTTGCATTCCATTTCGCCTTGTACATCTTTGTCACTGATTGGCTGGAAGTAATTCTTTTACTAATCTGCAATCCAGTTGCATCAAACCAAAAAGAACAAAATTGAACAACAATTCTGATTGGAGGCCCTGGAGTGGAGGTTAAGAGGCACTGGGGGGAGATTAAGGGACGGGCTATTCACACAGTGATTGGCTCAAAAATGTGGAAACAACAAACCCAGAAGTAAAGTGGTACCTCAGCAATGTGGTAAGGGGTAAATGAACGTTATTTGATACACGGTAATGGTAAGCAGAAAGTCGGTAAATTGGGACAGTATCTCGCGGTATTGTGAGAATCGAGAAATTGCATCTGTAGACGGATCCCAGTTCTGGATTTGGTGAAATTTCTTGTGAGCAGCACTTATTCATACAGCTCCATTGTTATGGGTGTTGCTCTATTCAAATAGTTTGTAAACTCATTAGGATAAGATCTGTGTGTTTTGCGGTGTTACTGATGTGTCTCCAGTCTGGAATGGTGCTAGTGTAACCTACTATTCTTCTTAATCAGAGAATGTATATCATTTCAAGAACAGCAGGTGGGTTCAATCTGACAGCATTACTTCCTCCAACAGTAGTTACAGGACAAATAAAACCACAAACTCTTTCATCCTCTCAAAACACAATATTATTTCATAGAACATGAAGCATTTTGAATACTAGTATACATAACAAAATAAAAATCATTTGAATGAACATACGTTCTTTTCTCCAAAACCATTGAAGAAGACAAAGGTCAATGAACATAAGAAAATACCACACATCAGCATTTATGAGAAAGAAACAACACATGGCAAGACTCTGTTCTTCATAAAGTCTCACTTGTCTTTGATAGAAACAGCAGGATCCTAATGCAGCTTCTTATGCAGTGTCCAAAGTGGTTTGTGAATAATAGTCCTGGGCCAGGGCCTCTTCCACCCCTTCTGCCACAGCCACACTCTTCCAGTCCCAGTGCTGGATTCTTCTAGAATCTGCAAACATTCAAATCTGGTTTATGAATAATAGTCCTGGGCCAGGGCCTCTTCCACCCCTTCTGCCACAGCCACACTCTTCCAGTCCCAGTGCTGGATTCTTCTAGATTGTGCTGAGAACAGCCAAGATTGCTGGGTTTGAGCATGCTCAAACCATACAGGAGATGGGAGGGGGGGATTGAGGTGGTTACTAGGGCTGGGACAACAGGATCTTCCGGTATCCGATAATGCGTACCGGCATTATCGGATTCAACCCGGTAATCCGTTCCGTGTACCGGATTTTTTTTACATTGCGGCCATTCAAGTGAAAGGGGGGACACCCCCCACCCACACTGCCCATCCTGGATTTAAACAAAAAAATTCTCCTGAGTGTCCCTACTGCGGCTCCGGGCCACCGCCGGCAACCCAGAGCGAGCCCACCAGCACCAGCGGCCGTCCCAGCAGCAGCCGGTAAGTATTAAGTAGTGTACTGTATGATCCCTGGGGTGGGGTGGGGTTAACACCCTACTTCCAAGTTCCCACCCAGGGATCCTACCTTCATGGAGCTCCGGCGGTCCGGCGGCTTCAGCGCCGACTATGGCTGCCGGCTTCAGATGCTAGTAGGCCTTCCGGTTTTCAAGCCTTATATTAGCCGGATTCAGGCCTTATATTAGCTTAAACCAATTAGTGAAAGTGTGGCATATAGAAAGAATGTTTTTGCTAAATGGATCTAAAGGTTTAGTAGCCTGAATAATCTAATTTTAGTCAAAACCAACAGTGAAATATGATGCACTCAGTTATTCTTTGGCCACGAGGAGGGTGTGATCTTTCTGATTTCCAGCTGAATTTGTAAATACAACCTTTTAAAATTCACTTCAGACATACAGGAGAGCACAAAACCACAAACTATTTCACCTTTTTAATGTAGCGTTTTTCTGCACCATAGTGTGCTGTAGAGCAACTCAGAAAATTAGATAATTTACTGGAATGTCTTGCTTTCCATTACACCAAGCTGAAGCAGGAAGAGAGGACATTTTGTCTTCCTTCTTGTAGTTTTGTACCCACCCCCAATGGATAGAAGGCATTAGCTTTGTTTTAGCCTGAAATCCAGGCGCTTAGAGCCTGTGAACATGGCATTTACAGTGGCTCAACATTTCCCACTGTGTTAAGAATTCTTCCGGCTAATAGCTAGAGGTGCTCCGTTCTAGTAGCTTCTGAGTTCTCAATGTGAATGCCTATTGTTGAATGCCTGAGCTGAATGGGAAATTTGTGTGAAGTGGTTTCCCACAATAATACAATGTGCTACTCACTGTCATACAACTTCAAGCTGGGGGTCAGGTTAACAGTAAATGGCTAAAGTAAAGAAGCCTGCATGCCACATTGCAAAAAGGTGTGTTGAAACCCTGCTGCTAATTTTTAACAAATCCCAATTATTTTTTTACCTCTTCTTCTTCTTTTTTTTTTTTTTTTAAATGTATATGAATATTAGCTCTTCTGGGAAAAGATCTAGGCTGTCTACAAGCCAAAGGAGTGTGTGGCAAATGAACACATCAGTTACAGTCGATCAATTATGACTAGTTTTGCCTTTTGGATTATTACAAACAATGTAGAAGGAGACATGGCATGGTTCCATGATGGTAACAAAATGGTTTTGCTTTGCTGGGGACAGGGCAGTCTGTGCATCCCTGAACTATGGTCCTCGACACAGCAAATTGAGCAGTTTTGCAAAGCAGAAATGTGAGTGATTTCATAAGGGCATTTTTACATGAGCCCTTGTTTCTACCGGACTTCAGAGTCTGGGAGAAACAAACGTACGTGTGTGTGTGTGTGTGTGTGTTAGACGTTCACTCCTGCTACTGGAAGTCGTCCGAACATCATTGGAAACAGTGGGCACTGGGGAACTCACGCATACTTGGAGACCTGGACTTGTAAAACCCCTATACCAAGGTTTTACAAGTTCGAATCTCCAAGCATGTGGGATTTTCTCGGCGCCCGCTGTTTCCAGTGGTGCCCAGATGACATCTGGTAGCAGGGTTCTCCCAGACTAAATGAGGTCCTAAGAGCTCATGTACACAACCCTTTATTATAGAGTGTCTAGTTGCACAAACCCATATTCTGAGTGTTGTGTGAAATCCTTATTACTTCCTTGATAATTCTTGGCCTCTGCCACTTGATACAAGGAGTGGGTCATTGAAATGCAGGGCAATGGGCTGTGCAAATGCATTAAGCAGACAAACCTAGTACACATGCTCATGAGATGAAAAAACAAGCAATAACTGTTTCTCCTCCAGTTATTATTATTATTTTTTTAAGTAACTGGAACAGGTTTAAATGTTAATGATGTTTGAACACATCGGGGAATGTCTTGCTTGTAATGCCCAAATATCCTGGGTGCAAACTAGGACTTAGCAATGGTGCAATTTCCTACTTGCACGTTCCTTGTATGTAGGACAGTTTTGAAAGTGGGAGAAGTAATGTGGGGAAAGTGATGACCCGCAACTGTTATCACTCCTTGAAAATGTAAAAACGGGAGACCAGCCCCAGTAACTCAGATGCTGAGCAAATTATTTGAGGCCTACTTAAAAAGAGCTAGTGCCACCTGCTCCCTCATAGGCCCTTTTTAAACAGACCGGGGTGGGTGTGTGACCGCGGTGGGTGGAGGCATTGGAGCCCATTGCTCTATGCGTGGGTGATGGGTGGAGGTGGGTGTAGCGTGGGAGCGCGCACGCACCCCCACCAATCTGCCACGGCTTTCGCACGGGCGCCCCCACCCATCTCCACGCAGGGAAACGGCATTGAGATGGGTGGGGGTGTCTCATGCAAAAAGGGCCTTAGACAGTGTGATACATTCTGCGATCGTTACAAGAGGTTAACAAGTGCTTGATTTGGGAAAGGAAGAGGAATACAAAGGGTTATGAAAGGCAGTTAATTATTTTAAGCTCCGAGGAGATGTAAAACTGTGAAAAGGTTTAAAAAAACCAAGCCACATAGAAACATAATTGAGCGTTTTAAGGAAGATGTATTTTATTTATCGTTTGGCACTTTCAACAAATTGAGGAACCCCTTTTATAATTAGATACCTGTCCGTGTAACAGTTCAAATGAAAATCCTTTTTTATTCACTACCTTCAACTGGTAGAACAAAGACCTCGTTACTGGGATTGATTTCCCCCCCCAAACAGCCACTATGTGTATGCCCACGACCTTATTGTCTTTTCCAATTGTTAACAAAGCTACTCTCCTTACAGATGTTAGGGTCCTATTATTCTGAACTCCTATCTTGTGTAACTTTTATTGAATTCTATGAATGAATTTGGTGCCATTATGTCTTAACTTGCATTCACATCTCTCTTGCAAGCTGCATACCTCCCAGGAGTTCCTATTTAGGAGGAATCCTAAACCCTGCATCTTTGGATGCAGTCCCTCATCCTGGAGAGAGACACAAAAACTGGTGTCAAAGCCTTGGGCACCTCTTTCCTCGTACCCTCCCAGGAAAAGCACTTGAGCAGACAATGGGGAAATGATGGAATGGCAAGAAACTATGTGAAATTAGACGCAGGGTCCCTCTTCATCCACCAGGGATGTTGAGAGAGGGATGCGTGTGTGCTTGTGAGTGCATGAGGAGGTGGAGCTTATTGACTGCGGTGGGTGGGGCTTGTCCCTCTGCCAGCATGGAATGTTAGGAGATTTGATCTTGGACATAACCCAGAACTATATGTTCAGTAGGAACTCCCTGTGTACTGTATAAGCTCTTTGGACAATAAAATGATACGTCCACTCTTGACCCCTCTGACCCTTCTAGCTACCATCCTAGGATGGTCAGACCTCCCCTCTAAAAGAGGACGCTTATGAAAAATACATGGTATAGGGCTGCATTAGTTCCTGTGCAGCCCTGCACTATGTATTTTTCATAAGTGTCCTCTTTAAAAGGGAGGTATAGCCACCCTATACTGTCCTGTCTCACTCCTTCCTTTTTGCTTCCAAGCTTCTTGAACGTGTTCTACTCCCGCTGCCTTGACTTCCTCTCCACCAACTCCTCCCTTGACCTCTTCCAATCTGGCTTCCGCCCCCTTCGCTCTACTGAAACTGCTCTTGCTAAGATCACCAACTATCTTCTTGTGGCTAAATCTAAATGCCTGTACTCCATTCTTGTCGTCCTTGACCGCTCTGCTGCCTTAGATACTGTTGACCACTCACTCTTGCTGGACTTACTTCACTCCCTTGGCTTCCATGGCTCCGTCCTCGACTGGTTCTCCATCTTCCTCTCTGACCGCTCCTTCAATGTGTCTCTTGCCAACTCCAAATCCCTTCCCCTCTCGGTTGGTGTTCCCCAAGGCTCCGTCCTTGTCCCTCTCCTCTTCTCTATCTATACCCTGTCCCTAGGCAAACTCATTGCCTCCCATGGCTTCCAATATCACCTCTACGCTGATGACATTCAACTTTATTTCTCTACTCCCTCTCTCTCTCCATCTATTCAAGCTCGCCTCACCATCTGTCTCTCTGACATCTCTACCTGGATGTCTCAACGTCAACTCAAACTCAACATGGCTAAAACTGAACTCATTATCTTCCTCCCTCATCCTTCCTCTCCCTCTTCCCTGTCGATCCTTATTGACGGGGTCACAAATCCTTCCTGTCCCCCAAGCCCATAGCTTAGACTTCATCTTTGACTCACCCCTTTCTTTTAAACCCTACATCGACTCTGTTGCCAAATCCTGTCGCTTCTCCATCCATAACATTGCTAAGATTTGCCCTTTTCTCGCTGTCTCCTCTGCCAAAACTCTTGTTCATGCCCTGGTCATCTCTTGCCTCGATTACTGTAACCTCCTTCTCGCTGGCCTCCCCCGCTCTCACCTTTCTCCCCTTATCTCCGTCCAAAACTCTGCTGCCAGGGTCATCCACTTCGACCATGTGCGGCCCCTCCTCTCCTCTTATCACTGGCTCCCCCTTCCTGCACGAATCCTGCACAAACTCCTAGTCTTCACCTATAAAGCTCTTGACAACCTTGCCCTCCCCTAACCGCCTTCGTCCCTTCTCCCTAGCTGCCCCCCACGCCTGGAACTTCCTCCCTGTCCATATACGCCTCGCCCCAAATTCCTCCTCAAGACCCACCTCTTCCGCTCTGCGCTCCCCTCACCTAACTCCTGGGGATACCCTCCATCCAGTACAATCTGTTACCTGAGGGCTGTGTACTCATATCCTCACCACATGGACCAACCAGCATCATTCTTGATGTAACTAAGCCAAGCGCGCGCACTTGGGATCTCGCATCCTCGTGAATGTTACACTCCTTGCTTATCCCTGTGTACTCATATCCTCACCACATGGACCAGCCAGCCATCATTCTAGATGTAACCAAGCCAAGCACGTGCACCTGGGACCTTGCATCTTCATGAATGTTACACTCCTTGTCTCTCCCTCTGTTCCCTTTCCTTCATCTTTCCCCCTCCCCATCTCTCAGATTGTAAGCCCTAGGGCAGGAACCATGTCTATTCCATTATGTTATAAAGCGCCAGGTACATTGCTTGTGCTATATAAATGCTTGCTAATAATAATAAATTTCTTGGAAGAGGCTTGAAGCAAGACCTCCCTTAATGATTAAAGGCTTTTCCTAACACCACAAGCTTGCTTGCTTTGTTATGGATGATATACCATAAGAGGTGCCCTGCATTGATTAGTTTCACTTGCCTCATGAAACATGACACTGTAGAATGCCACTTAACCTAATCGCCTCATTCCTAAAATTCTCTCTTGATGTGCTGTTGAAGTTATGACCTTTAAAGCTAGTTGGCACCATGCTCATCATCTCCTTTCCCCTCCCATCCTGTTGGGAGATGACTTCATTGAGTGCTTTTCCTTTTCTAATTAGTTTTGACTTTTGGGAAATCAAAATGGTGGACATGGAAAACGGGGAATGGAGAAAACTATCTTCTGTGTCAAGTTGATTTGATTTTGCTGGGCTGGCAATCCGTCATGTTCGAAGCTATTGTACAGTCTGACATGCTGAAGTAAGATGTCAGAGTTTCCAACTCTGAATGCTTAAAATTCATGAGCCAGGTCCCTAAAATCATTGGATTAGCTTAAATAAAATCTACTTATTGGCTTCCCTGAGTCTTTAGGATAGGCTGTGGTCACATTTCTCTGATTTTTAATTTATTTTTTTTAGAAAAAAAACTAGTTCCTTTTTTTATTTTAAAGATCTGAAATTCTCATGGTTTTTATCCTGAGTCAGTTTAGAAGTTTTTAGACGGCCCTAGTTATGAGACCTAGTGACCTCGTGGAATCTATTCTACCAAGCCAGTTCCCAAAAGACTTGTTCATATAGTCACGCGTTTTAAGAGGGGGAAGAGACCATATTTAGTTACCTCTCCTTCTAAGGAGGGTTAAAGTGGTGAGGAAAGCTCCTACTCCAAGAGACATGTTAGTGTGTACTGTTCAATGGAACAAATTTCCCTGGTTTATGTGTAGAGAAAGTAGGGTGGGTACCAACTGTAGTTGGTCCAATAAAAGATATCACTTTACTACTTTGTTTCTATTACCTGGTTTATGTAGTCCTTCAGTCCCAGCAAACTCTAGTGTTTTCTCCTACCTGTGACCCTCAGTGTTTGTTTCAGCTTAACCTACCTGCTAGAAGTTTCCAAGAAGGAAAATTAGGGGCAGGGAAGAGCTGTGTAGCCCCTGGTTCTCTGCTTGAGGCAGAGAGGGGATATCTACCCTGTTTCAGGCATGCATGCGACAGCAAACTCCAACGTGCAAGGTATTCAGATCTGGAGTACAGTGTGGTCAGTCTCAAAACAGCTTGGGTTCTACGTATCTAAATGACCGCCTCCTCCCCTGTGTTCCACTGCGGACCATAAGGTCAGCTGAGAACAACCTCTTGATAGGTTTGTGGCGGGACACATAGGATGCAACCATGAGGTGCACTTGTCGTGCGTTGGGCGGGTGTACCCTGCTCCAGGTAGTCTAACCATGTGATGCAATACATCGTGGCCCACCCCCACCCCCCAATGGGACAGGGTGGGAAGGTAGCTGCTATGCACTGCGTTCTCGGAAAAAGGCAGAGAATGCAGCTCATAGCAGCTTTACCCATAATGCAATAAGGCTGCCCAAGATGTAGCAGCTTGTGTGCCCGTCTGCCCCGCTGGGTGGCAAGGTCTGCTGCGGGCCGTTGAGCGGCGGCCGCTTGCACCAGTCCCTGCTGCTCCTTAGCTTGGAACTCCCTTCCCTTGGAGGTTTGTTAGAGTGTGAGCATTTTCCGGAAGGAATGCCAGACATTTTTATTTGGTCAGGTGTTTGGTGAGCAGAGGGAAGACAGGGGGTTAAAGTTTTTAGATAAGATTTTATGTTTTTGTTTTTACAATCTGTTTCGGCTTTTATATCATATAGTCCTTATTTCTTTAATGACTATCTCTTTTATGATATCACTTGCCCAGAGCCCTCTAGATAGGGTGGACTATACACTTTCATAAATAACACTTTAGGGTTGCATATTCGTCACAGAATAACTAAACTTAAATGGGCAAAAAGTTCCTCTGGAAATATATTAATAAAGAAGAGCAGGTCAAATTAGTCAGTCACAGAAATGAATCTCTTTTGGGGACCTGTGTTACTGTTGCCATATATGTAAATTTTAGAGGGCAGTTATGAGGAATACAGGTTTCAGGGCTGCATTGGAGTCAATCCAGCCCTGCAACTTGTATTTCTTGTGTCCTCTAAACATTGGCGTATATGGCAACCCTAACCTGTGTTAACTATCTTTTCCCTATTGCCACCAGTGGGGAAAATGCAGTGAAGCATGGGTCCTAGAACTTTTTAAATATGACTTCTTTGTTCTCTTGGGACTTGCTGCCTCTAAATCATTTAGGTGCTCTTCTAGCAAATTCCCTTACCACCCACACTACCGTAATCACATGCTCTCAAGTTGTTGTGTATCTCTGGGATACTAATGAGCGGTTTTACTCAAGAACCTTTATTTAGATTAGCTTTTTCTGCAGGACATTTCTGGGGAAAATAGATGTGTATATTTCAGCTATCCCTTGGAGTGAAAGCTACCAATCCAGGCAGGGGGCCGTCTTTATTGCATTTCCCTTGTTTGCGGCAATGGAGAAAATGCAGTGATATGGGGTCTCTGTACATAGTTTTTATATTTGGCATTATTTTAGGGAACTAGAAGCATTTTTGCTCTCCCATTTTAGGATGTCAGTCAGCTAGCTTTTCAGTCACACGTTGTAGCCTCCATTCCAAAAAAGGAACTCTCCCTCTTAGCTGCTCCTCCCCCCCCCCCCAGCAAGATCTGTCCTATGCTAATCAGCAGAGTTTAAAATACAAATCCTGCTAATTGTGGATTGTTGCAAATAGGGCTGTCTGTTTGGATGCTTTCAGTTTAATCTACCATGTTTGCAATTAGGCCTAGAATGCTTTTAGGTTTCAGAAGTCTTTCAGGCGGATGTGATTTAACTACGCTAATGAACACACATCAGACAAGGGAGACAAATTCCAGACTATTTGTGCCCTGACCAACCAGCTGTGTGCATACCTTGAAGTACTGCTCATGTCTCAAGAGGCTTTTTCTTCATGAACAATCCCTCCTCCTCCTTGCATTCAAGTGACAAGCCATGGCAAGAGCTTCACTTGCAAACAGCCATACTTCTTGCAAAGTCTAAGGCTGCTGTTTACTTGGAATGAAAAATTATGCACGTGAATTTGGATTTAGTGGAATACATTTTAATTAAAAAACAAACCATGTTTAACCTATATATCCATATCAACACATTCAAATACAGTTATTGTGGAAAACATTTTAAAATGAGGTTTAAAAGTCGTGAATAAGGGTTGGCAAAATCCACTTTTTAAAAAAAAAAAAAAGTGCTGAGTATTATTTCTCCTGTTGAGCCAGAGATAACAGAAACACTTTTGCAAGGCCAGGAGCTTTGCTAATGGGAAATCTTGAAGTGTCTGTGTGGCACTGCTGTCTCTCTCTCTTCCCCCCCACCCCGTCCTGCTCCTGTCTTTTTCCAGGAGAAGCAGTTTAAATTGGCCCACTTGAAAAGTGCTTATTTCATCATGCTGGAAAGCTGACTTAGCAAGACAGAGCTACTGTGCTATCAGTGGTCATTTAAATGACCTGAAATGACTTTGTATGCTTTTTGAGGGTTGGAGAGTGTTTGTACCAGGGACCCATTTCCCCCCCTCCCCCTATGGAAGAATATAGGAATTGTATTCTGTACCTATAGCCTGCTCTGTGCAGGTAAGTGTATTATAATGATTCTCTCTCTAGTGCCAGCAGCATGCCTGTCGCGGAACAATCGTTAATTGGAGACAGGTCCCTGCCCTGTGAGACTTTCAATCCGGGATGGACAAGGGGCGGGAGACAAGGGAGAGGAGGGCATAGGGAGTGAGAGGGATACATTCATGAAGTTGCAGGTGCTCAGCTTAGTTACAGGGAAAAGCGAACCCTGAATGAAATGTCAGTCGAAGAAGCGTTAGGAAGCAGCCTGGGGAGACAAGGAGCTAAGGAAAGCCTGACAGAAGTAGTAGGCTTTTAGGAGAGATTTGAGGCTTGGGCTGGGGGACAAAGGGGAGGGTGGGGGGTGGGAGCAGGAATAAAGCATATGTGTTGAATAGGGATGGGAATTTTAATTTTGGATTAATCCGTAACTGCCTGGAATTGATGGATTAATCCGCACCAACCAGCAATTTATGGCTCCCAGTTATGGATCTGAGTTTCGGATCCGTATTTCCCGCCACTCCTATCCCTGGAGCTCTGGGTGTTACTTACTGGCCTCGGATAACATGATTGAAGCACCACTGCTGCTGTGGGGGCTCTGGAAGGTTCCCTTGCTGCCGTGTCCTCCCTGCTCCTTTATAGCACATGTGAAAAATGGCCACCAGGGCCATTTTGCGCATTCACAAAATACCAACGGCTATTAACCAAAATGGGGATGACGCCATTTTGGCCGCCATTTTGGTTAAGGGCAGTCCTTCAGTCAAGGCCATTAAGTAACAGCCAGGGACCCAAGGATGGAGGTAGGTCGGAGTCACTGCCCTGGGAGTATGGTTTAATTTCCCATTGACTTGAATGGGAAGAATACAAAACTGAAAATCTGAATCTGTAAAAAGATCTGGATTTTCAAAAGAATCAAACCGGGGGGGGCGGAAATGGAACTGAAATTCCATCTCAAGTCCCACCCCTAGTGTTTAAGGAGAGAGTTACAGACATAAGAGAGAGCATGAGAGAAGGGGTAAAGATGGTTTTGGGAGCAAGAGACTCGGCGGCATATATGCCAGAGGAGGAGCAAAGTTCCTGAGTGAGAATGAAGCATGAAATAAGTAAAGATTAGATGCAGAGGAACAAGTTCATGAAGAGCCTAGACTATGCTGGGTGTGAATGGGGAGAGGGAGCAGAGAAAGGACTGAATATTATCAGAGTGTCAGTTGATGGGCAGTGGGTGGAGTGTTGAATAAAAACGACAGCACCAACTGAGAATGCGGAGGATCATGAGTCCTTATCTCCCTGTGTCCACAATGAGCAAAATCACTCCCCCAAATAATTAAATAAATGGACGTGCATTTTTGTGTCCGTAGCACCATTCCTGGTTTCTCCTTTTGAGAAAGAAGAACGCTCAATACTTCTAAAGATCAGGCTCATTTTCATGTGTAAGTTTCCTCCCCCCCCCCCCCTTCTCATGAATATGGTATCCTATCCTCTAATGGTTTCCTGAGCTGGATGCTGTAATTAGCTAATTTCCTGTTGAGTAGGTGTTGGGTGCTGGACAAATTGGGAGGATGTGAATCAATCAGCTTCCTGTCGAGGGTCTTGCTGTTCGTGGTTGAAATGGGGAAAAGCGGCATTGTCCTCGAATGAGATTTGTTTAACCGCATCCAGCTGTACGTCCTAAAAATGAAGCATTTTCCCCCCAAATTAGATAATCTGCTTCAGTTGGTACCCTGTGAATGTTTCCTTTCAGATGTTTTCACTTGCGACTTTTGCTATTCTTGTTCTTACCACTGTCGGTTCTTATCAAATGTTATTTCTAACATCCTTGGGTGGGTCAGGAAGTGTAACTGTATTTCAAGTGTTGCAGCTACTGAACTGTGAATCAGGGAGCTAACTATTTAAAGACCATCACTGTCTTTGGATAAAGATGCAGACTCCACTATTTTTATTTATATCCAGTGAAACTGAAGATAAAGGGAAAAGCTACCTATTCTGATTTTCACTGTAGAGAGACTGCATATCATGAACAAAGGGAAAATTCAGAGGATTTTGAAAAAGCAGCAGTAAGAGAGAGGGAGGCTTTGCTAGATCTGTTAGCCTTCCTCGGGACTTGGTTGCTTTTAAGCTGAAATATTGCCCAAAATGGGTGTTTGAACATTTATTTGAGAGTGAGAGGTTTCCAAAGCTGTTTAAAGTTTCTTTTTATCTAGAGCATTCCATGACTTGAATGGTGAATGGCACTTTCATAAATTCATCACTAAGTCTGAACTGAAATGTTCATGCTCAGTACTATGTGGATCCTTCTTGAAGTTCGGGGGGGG
>QEPC01014730.1:3210425-3236965 GCA_003113815.1 Sphenodon punctatus | reverse complement strand
GTTCTTTATCCTTATCGGCTTCGGGTTCTGAGTGATCCACTATCGGATCACTGAAAAGGAGGGCAAACAGGTCCACGTACTCCCCTCTCCATATCTTTTCTTTAGTTGCCAATGTTAAGTGGCTCCCGAATGGAGCCGCCACGGCCGTAATGACCCCCCCCGGTGGACGGATCACTGGTGCCACCCCAGCCCCACTACTGGTTTGTGCTGGGCTTAGGGTTGTTACTGGAAGAGGTAGGGAGGGTGGATTATTCAAATTCCCTCCTGATCCATTTGCTGGGTATGACTCAGTCGCCCCCCCCATCTGAAGGGGGGGGCGAACAGGGTACACCCATGCCCATTCTCCTTGTACCTGCAAGAGCCGCGGGCTCGTAGCATCTGTTGCAGGAGGGGCAGGGCCCACATGGGCCAATCCAAGGGGGGTGATCCCTTGTATCAGTGCCCCACCCAGACCCTGTTCCCTCCCGTCACATGCCGCCCCCGGCATGCTCCCTCCATAGGGGGCCGATCCAACCCCCACCTGTGCGGGTGGTAATATGCAACCTTGGTTGTTAGGCTCACCTTGTTCTACCTCAGGTTGGAGTGGGGGCATCACAGGCGGGACTGCGATGTCTGCCTCTTCCCTCCTGCCTGAGGGTCCATGCAGGGCTTCTTCAAGGGCGATGATCCTTTGCCACATTGCGAAGTCGTTGCTCGTCCCTTCTTCGGCAGGTTCTTCCAAGCGTCTTCGCGTTACTGGGGGTTCACAACCAGATTCCATTATTATGCCTTCAGGCTCGCCCATGGTGTTTGACAAAGCCAGGGGGCTCATAGGGGCTCCCAATGCAGCTGAAGATGTCCGCCCTTCCCCTTGTAAGCGATACTGGGCTAGGCCTGGGATGCCTATATGGTCCCATTGTGCCCCCACTGAGCTGGGGCTATGTATCTGCGCTACTGTGGTAACGGCCGTTCCCTGGGCATCGCGCAGATGTCCTCGCACGGGGGGGAGGAACCCTTGGCTGGTGGGTATGGACTGGGGAGGGATTGCCCTGGTGGGCCCTGGATGAGCTTGCCTTGCCCCTGCCATAATAGCTCCTACCCCAAATCCCACATCATCGCAAAATCGCGCTGGGGGGGACACCACCCTATTCCCTCTTCTGGGTCCCTCCACTGGGGGAGGGTTCATTGCCCCCACCCCTCCTTGTAACTGTCCCTCGATGGGGATATCAGATGGGCTCGTTTCCTGTGGATCCTGACCCCTTGCTAAAGGGGGGACCGAGGGTTGGCTCTGTATGCCAGGTTGGCTCTGGGTAATGGCCTGTGAGGGAGGGGCTGGGCCACGGGCCTGCAACATGGCCTCACACGCTGCGAGGCGCTCCAATAACTCGGCCCGGGATGGGACCCCTTCCCCTTCCCCCCCGCGCCCTCCGTGCTGGTTACTGCCCGTCTTTTTATTTGCCGCTCCTCTCTTCTTTGTTCGGCCCATCGCGGATCTCCTCGTGGCGAGGCCAGCAGCAAGATGAGCCCCTTGCTTCTGCTTCGCGCTCCTGCATGAACTGCCGCTCACATGCGGCCAGAAGGACTCCGCCCCGCGTCAAGAGGGCGGAGCCCAGTGAGAAATTCCAACGTGCGGCGGCTCTGCGCACGCGCACCCGCTGTTGCTGGGCAGATTCCCAGTGGCCGGAAGCACGCCGCAGTGTTCCGCCGCTCCATTCACGTCCGGTCTTCTCCGCATCCCATGGATGGGGGCCGGACAATTACCCCGTCGCCGCCATTACGGCGGCGAAGGGGGCTTTGCAACTGTGGTCACTTGGTTTCCATGGCAGCCTGTCACATCTACAGCTGCGGCTACTTTAGGCTGCCTCAGGGCAATGTTTGTGTGAAGAGACTTGTAAACCCAGAAGATTGAAAAATCTGGAACTTTAAGGTGTGTGTAAAGTGTCAGCCCTTGTCCTTGAGTCTGTCTCCCTGTCACCCAGTGGCCTGTATGCTCTAGGACAGGGGTGCAGAACCTCAGGCCCAGGGGCCAAATGTGGCCTGTGGCTCGTTTTGATGTGGCCCCTTTCCAGGTACTGAATCTAGCCCCTGGATCCTGTTCCTAAACCCAAGGACTGAAAAACTGAGCTTGGGGGAAGGGAGTACAGATGAGGGTGTGCACACACGGATAGGAGATAGATTTATCGTACAAATCCAAGATCTCTTCTAACAGAACACTCCCCAGAGCTTGTACTAATTTTCAAATTGGCCCCTGGGAGGGAAAAGGTTCTCCACCCCCTAGGATAGTGTTCCCTCCAGTTTACATGGGCCACCTTTTCCTCCGAGCCTACTCCTTCAGCGCTGTTCTTTGAGGGAGTTTGTTTACCGTGCTCCCCTCGGGGCCAACTGTTGCCCCCAATGGGCATTCTATAACTGCCACCGACCAACTGCTGATGAGCAGCAGTAGAAACAGGCCCTCCGTTTTGGGAGCTCCACAGGCCCATACCTGCACAGACTAGCTGTTAAACAATAGCAGAGTATTTTTAATGCTATGCGCATGTACTAAACTATGTAGCAATTTCACTTCAACACAAAATCAGGAACTATTTATGCTGTCATACTGGGCTTTAGTGAAGCAAGATGCGTGAGACTGCTGGACTCCTGTTGTCTGCAAAGCAGGATGAGAAGGAAAACGCTTCTGCCAGCTGAGGAAAAAGAGGCACGGGGGAGCTTGAAATTGCAGAATGAGAGTTTGTAGCAGCTGATAATACATGGGTTTGGTCAGGGAGCCTGACATTGGGGGACAAAGTTATTTTATTCAGCTTCATTTTTTTGTAGAAAGGTAGACTTATTCCTCTAGGTCGGGCAGGGTAGGTGTGGGGTGTTGATGGAATGAGGGCCACACAAATGGAATGAGGGCCACACAAATACATGAACATTTGCGACATGCCTGAAGTGAGGCTTTAAACTTAAGTTTGTGGTTACATTATCCTGTTGTTCAAGCTTGCTGAGAATTCTATCCTTTATTGCTGATGCACCCCCCAATGAGACAAGACACAAGCATTGGGTTTTAAACGGCCGTACTCTTTATTCAAATTAAATTCACTTCGAATTAGCATCGGGGGGTGGGGTGGGGTGGGGGTGGGAATCACTCCTGTGATTTGGGTCCAGCACCTCATGTAACCAATAACTCAACTCAGGGATTGGCCCAGTATACCATCTTAAAATGTCTTCCCCTCCCTTCCGATGGGTTCTTGGGAGGGGGACAGGACCCCTTCCGAGGCGGAGGAAGGAGGATAGTGCCCTCGAGCTGGGGACAGTACATGTCCCTACTGCCCTCGTGATCACTTCTCCCAGGGGGTTGGCTCAACCGCTTGCCATACCCTGCAATTACAGCTGGTGTCATCCCCCATCTCTTATGGAGATGCCTCATATTCTGACTATAGCCTAACCTAAATCTGGTGCAGAACCGCTGCAGAGTGCGACAAATGTAGCAAGCAGCAAATTACAATAGTCAACCTACAGGGCACCTATTAAACCGAATAGCCCCAACACTATGAGGAAGGCAAAAACAAACGAGCAACAGTATGCCAATTATGTTGACCCGCCAAAAATTCCTTCCTGGCCTTATTAAGCGACCATTTACACCACAGTGTTGATTGGGCGGGTGGGAGGGTGCTGCTCTGTCTGCCACCGCCTCCAACTGAGGAGGCGAGTGGCGCTCAGTCCCTATCACTGCCCCCAACAGGGCGGCGCTCCAAACCCAGCCAGGGCTGCCTTGCAACCCCAGATGGGTCGTTGCCAGCAAGAGCACGGCCGTCCGTCCCCCCCCCCCCAACGGGCGCAACCCTTGCACCCGCGAGGGGAGGAGAGGAGAGTCCCTCCGCCTGTTCTTTTGCCCTGCCTCATCTCCCACAGGGGCAGGGGGCATGGCAAATTTGCCGTCCCCGCCACGGGGGCCACAAAGAGGCAAATTTAATGAAGATAAAGCCATTCAGATTGTATCAACTTCTGCTGGTAAGAGTATGTAAGCTTTCAGGCCACACGTAGGCCCTTTTCAAACGGGTGCTCCCCTCCCCACATGTGTGAGGGGGAGGGGGAGTCTGCAGGAATGTTGCGGGTTGCCGGCGGCGGCAGGGGGATGCCTGTGGGAACGCCGCCAGCAGTGGGTGGGAGTGCATGCCGACTCCTGCACTCCACCCACCTCCACCCACCGCGCGCACACAGAGCAACTGGCGCCAATGTCAGTTGCTCTGTGCATGGAGATGGGTGTGCGCCCATGGGAACAGGCGCACACCCATCCCCCCACACACCGTGGCCTGTTTGAAAAGGGCCATGGTCACCAACCAAAGTTAGTCGAATAAAAGATAGCATCGAAATGGTTTTGCTTCCATCTCTTACGTTTGGGACTAGGGGTTGCTACCTTCGGTCCTTTTTTACCTGACACTTCCATTTTGGCCTATGGGACTGTCTGGCAAAAAAACACCACAGGTGGTAACCCTGTTTGGGACCAACATGGTGACTACACATTCTGTGTAGTCACCATATTTCTGAAATAAAAGGAAGAGAACCTGTCCTTTCCAAATTAGAAATTGATACTTTTGCACCTAATGAAGTAACATGAAACATCGACTTCATGCAAATTTTGGTACCATCTATATAAAAAGTCTTCATGAACATATGTGGTAGGGTACATTTTGTGGGTATTGCCTTTTCGTTATCTATAAGGGTGCTTGCTGTGATAAGGCTCAACAATATTCAGCTTACGGGTCAACAACTTAAAAGGCACTTGTGTGGTTTTATTACACATAAATATTTGCTGTGATTTACTCTCTGAGCACAGGGAGGTCATAGACTTTCCATCACTAGAGCTTTTCAAAAAAAGGCTGAACAGCCATCTCTTGAGTATGTAGTGATCCTGCATCCAAGCAGCGAGGTTGGATTAGATGATCCAGCTCTGACATTCTGTGATTCTATGACCACTCTGCGTGTGACAAGTTTGTGATAACTGGTTTCGGCATGGGCTTGTTTTACAGAACTGTGCCTAGATAACAAGCCAGTCACTCGGGAACAGTGTATTCCTGGCTCCCTCCTTTTAAAAGGTAAACCTGTCTGTTTTTAAAGTATAAAGGTCATTTGGGCAGTAGGCGCAGGGCAGAAGGGGGAAGGACAAAAATTGCGTGAAATTTGCAATCGTGATAATGGTTGAGCCCGCGATTAATAAAACGTTCAAGGAAAAGAATTGCGGGAGACGTGTCTCATGAGAAGAGTGCCCAGAAAATAAATTCTGTGATTTTAAGATGGCGGGAACAAGAAAATCGTGGAAGACGGCATCTTCTGTGAAAGCAGCCGAAGTCTTGATTCCAGGCTAGTTGATTCAAATACTGTGGAGTCAGGATTTATCCCTAAGCCATGCATATGCTCCAAAGCCAGCCATTCTCTCAGGGTGCATTACCTGCCTCTGAACAAGTATTAAGTACCAGACGTGAAACTTCTGAACTCCATGGAATCGGAGGTTCTGATCTGGGCAAGGCCAACTCAGTCCATCCTTCTTCTGTGGTAGATAAATGTTCTGTGATTCTTAGCTGCAATTTCACTTCTGCATACCATTGTGCGGTGTAGTTATCTGGCTAGCTGCTCTTCTGCACCCAGTTCATAGTAGCTGAATTTCAGCGATGCTATATGTAAATAATTTGTAAGCACTCTGAAACTCGTTAAGAGCAAAGGAATGGAATAAAGGTAGAATTAGATTAAAGCTATTGGGTTATTTTCTCATTTTCTGTGAAAAAACCTGCTTTTTCTGTCAGGATAAATTCCCTGACTTTAGGTCCTGTAGTTTATTCTGAATGAGTTGAATTATAGTCTCACAAAACAGCATGATGATACTATTAACACCAAATTAGAAGTCTTGCTAAAACCAAGATGAGATAGCTGGGAGTGGGTAATAACACACATTAAATAGTTCACGGTTAGAAAATGGGGCTAGGGGGCAGTTGGTGAGTTTAGCAAATGTTCTGTTACAAATTTCTATTAAATGTTGTCAACTAGGATGGTCTGATTTTTGCATCTTGGACAAATTTTTAGGCAAGAAGCTTTTTCCTAATCCGTCTTGGACAAAATGAGAAAAATCTGGAACGTGAAAGGTTTCTCTTCACACTTTTTATACCACCTTGCGCTCTCTGAAGACCTCTGTGGGCAATTAAAAATCACTTGGTCGACTGTACCTTGGAAGTCAAGAGTAATAGAAACTGATATGAATGTAAAATATACAAAGGAATACTGGTTCCAAACTCTCCCATACAGAGAGTGCATTGTAAGAACACAACCATAAACAGTTCCTACTGTACAATTGGCTGAAGATTTAATCCTGGGAAAGTGTAAGGGCTTTGATGGGCTATAGAAGGGGATGAACTTTAGCTCCCAGTCCTTGGGAGGTGCTAGTCTCCCACTGTGTGGGTGCTTTTTGGGGCGGGGGAGAGGGAGTTCCATTGCCTCAAGAGCCCTTCCTAAAGTAACATCAAACAGCTTACCAATGGGTGCCACAGACGTCTTGCCTCAGTCTGTACAAGAGCCGTGCTCAAAAGCTTGCATGTTCTCACCAACACTAGTTGGTCTAATAAAAAGGTATTCTCTGAACTACTTTTGTCTCGGGACAAAAAACAAAACAAAAACCTAGCCATGGTTTACGTATGGTCCCTAGGCCTAGTCTTTTCCACTCCTGCTGTACCTTGGATGCCAAGCATAATAGAACCTGATAGGAATGTAAAACATGCAAAGGAATACTTGCTCTTCCACAGTCAGTTCTTGTATCCCCTCTCCCCAGATGCCTTGTTGTCCCTTTAGAGTCTAGTTGGTCAGCGCCTCAGATGACAATCCATGAGAGGTAGGTAGTCTGACTCTCTGGAAGCTGGGCCTTCTGACAGAGCCCTGTAACCCAAACTGAACCTGGACAGAACTGACTGAAAGCATCTGGTCTGGTTCAGGTGCAATTTTCACTTCATCCCTTTTGGGTTCAGGCTGGGTGGGAGTGGCTCCACCCATTATGGAGAACCATGAGGTACTTTGGTGCTACCTTGGAGTGGGGAGAGGGCATTTGTATGATGTCATGGTGCAGAGCGGCTCCCTTCCCTCCTCTCATGTGCACTGTCCCTTGTGGACCACCATGATGCCATGGCATTCCCTAAAAAGCTAGATCATGTTCAAACCTCAATAAACTGGAGTGTTCGGGCTGGGCTTGACATGAAGAGGGTCAAGCTTGGGTCCGGCCAGAGAAGTAAGAGAGGTTTGTTCACCCAAAGGACCAGCTATTAGCAAAACTAGCAGTGTTGAGTACTAATTTTAAAATATTATGTGGGAAACAAGTTTATTCTTGTGAATTTGAACTAGAGGTTGCTATCAAACCCTCACTCCATCCACAGTCTGTTCAACCAGTGGCATTAGTAGGTGTTTGGACTGCTTGGCCCGCACTGAAGTATGAATGAATTTTGAGTCTACATTGGAAGAGAACTTACATAGGGTTTGTTCTTTCTTCTTCTTCTTTTTGGTAGGAAGCCCGTTGAGGAAAATTCTCCATGAATGTACGTCACAATGATGATGACCGACCAAATCCCGCTGGAGTTGCCACCATTGCTCAATGGGGAGGTAGCCATGATGCCTCACATGGTGAATGGAGACGGATCACAGCAGGTCAGTAAGTTTGGTGGGATGAGAGTGGTTAAGAACTGTTGACCAATGTAAATGTGTGTAGCTAAAATTGGGGCCATATGCTGTACTGTTTGCCAACTGACCTTGGTGCAAACTAGGCTTGTATTATTTATTCTAGAAACCAGTCTCCATTTATAGTTGAATCATTTCTTCATGAAAGACCTGGAATTTTGCTGCAATGGTTATGGTGGAAGCTGCCAGACACTCTGAGGACCTTCACCCTTTTGCTTCCTAATATGCCCTTTCATCCTGAAGCATGGACAGGGAGAGGGGTGGTTCTTCTCTCTTGCTTTAGTCAGGCTCCAGCTCTTTAGGGGAAGGTGACAGCGAAAGGAGCAGCAGAAACAAGATGAGGGAGACCATCCACAGAGCTAGAATCTATTCTGCTTCCCTTCCCTCTCCTTCCCACTATTTCTGTTGCTGCTGCTGCCACTTCTGTTGACTCTTCTCCTCCCTCCTGTCAGGTGCTGTCTGCCTTGTACCTGGTCTGATGAAGGTTTAGGATAGGAACTAGGGAAGCTGCTGTGCAGCAGTATCTTCTGACCAACCAGGTTGGGGTGGAGAGATCCATGGATGAGCAGAAAGCCATGCCCAGCAGAAGGGAGTGGGAGTATGAGCTCATGATTCTGGGGTTTGGGCCTAGCAGGTATTTGTGGCAAAATGGTTCCCTGGGAAAGAGCATTAGAATAATGAAACTTTATTTATTTATTTATAAGTTTTTGTTTGTTTTATTGCTGTGAAATAGACTGGGTTTGAATAACATATGTTAAATTAACATGCAGTGTACATCTTTGTCTCGGCCTTTGAATGTTTTGATATTTGATGATACGTGATTGATGGAAAAGCTCAAGTGAATATGTCTATGTCTATAAACTGTCATGAGGGATGTTCATAAAACTGATGCAGTTTTAAACATTGACTACATCTATAGTATTTTTAATAAACCTTGAGAAGATGGAAAACATTATTGTGTTAGGGCGGAAAAGTGGTTTTTGTGTTTTTTAAGAATATTTTTCTATTGCAGATGTATTTTTAATAGGCGCGTTAAAGGGTTCCATTGTATGAATAGGAGGATGGGAATTGGATCAGTTTAATAAGAAATAGGACAGTTCTCCTAGACTTGACTCCAGTTAATTTGCTCTGCCTCAGAACGGGGCCTAGGTAACCTGGGGGGTTGGGTGTACAAGTTGTTCGCCTGCAGCAGGAACATAATAGGAAGCCAAGCAGATTATTGGTATGACGGTTGGCTGATAGTCTTGGCGATATTTTTCCCTGGCTGGCAAAGACCAGGCTCCCTTCTGCTGAAAGTAGACTCCAGTCTTATACCACTGGTGTCCAAGTAACCTGGAGTGTCACAGAGGGGAATAAGCAAAGAAAAGATTTTTCAGCTCTGATACCCTTTTATGTGTCGAGCTGATGCTTTACATGTGTGGCCTGAAACAATGATGAAATGCCTGGGGATTTACTAGTGGTTCTATTTTGTCTTATTTTATTTTATTATATTTTTTCTTTTAATCTCTCTCACAGCGACACGGGGAAAGAGGGTGGGTACACAACAGAGTCAGTTCTGAATAAGAATCATTTAAGAGAATACATAAAGTTTGTTAGTTGAAGTTACAATATAAACAATATGAAAACGTAAAGCAACGTGATACTGTAACTGTAAGCTACATTTTTGTACCATATACAATTCAAATAAAAATCTAATTTTTTTTAAAAAAAAAAAAGAAAGAAAGAAATGGTTGGGGATATAAAACAAAGGCAACCTCAAATGTATCTTCACAACAGATCAAAATAAGGGGAGAGCATGTAGATTAGGAGAGTAGAAGCTAGCGCAGCCCAGAGTTCTAGTCTGTCGTCTCTGCATAGGTCCCTAGGAGCGCCTGGGCCATACCAGTACTGGCACATCGGGGTGGTCAGACTCGCAACTTGTTGATATCCGGAATGAACGCAGATTCATTGCTTTCTGAAGATGCAGCACTTCAATTAGTCATTTTCACCTTCATTCAACATTTCCCCTTAGCGCAAATTACATATATAGAGTAAGTTCAAGCAAGAGTTTGTTGGTCAAAGCTTGTGGTACAAAAAAGGAAAAAGCTTATGGCAGAGTTACATGTGGGCAAGTATATGGCTCGGTGGCGGTTGGTTACATTTAAAAGAACCTAATATGTCCTCTGCAGCTTCCCTGCATCTCAAGTTCCTATTTGACCCCTTTCTAGGGCTTGAATCTGGCCCCTAGATCCAGTTTCTACCCCCTTGGCTTCAGAGACTGAGCTCGGGGCAAGGGAGCAGAGATGAGGGCATGCACACAAGGAGTGGGGACAGATTAATGGAACAGATCTCATGATGTGGACCCACCTTTTCCCGAGTACACCCCTTGAACACCTCAACTTTTATGCAGCCCTTGGAGCTTGTACTAATTTACAAGTTGGATCTTGGGAGGGAAAAGGTTACCAAACTCTGATCTGCAGCAATCTGTTTTACCCTTCGCTTCAATTTGTTTGAAACGATGATAGTGAGAGGTAGGAGAGAGCAGATCCCTTATTCAAGTAGAATCTGTACCTGTGGTTTGCAGGAAGTGGATACCCTGGAACACGTAATTTTCTGCTGCCCCAGATTTTCTTTTCTCAGAAGTACATGGATAGATTCTATGTTTCATACTTTCTCCTCAAATACAGAAGAAAAGTTGTTGACACTGACCTTGGTGTTAGATTTAGAAAAAACTAAAGCAACTGCTTGCTTTCTTTTACTTGTGGAAAGAGTTCTTAAACTATCATTTAGAGAGATTTAGTTGGGGATCGATGTGTTTGAATTACTCCCTGTGGGTATTCTGGACTTTCTATATTTGTATCCCATAGTTTCGGATTTTGAACTTCATTCCATTTGATTTTGTTTTCCCGGAGTGATAGATGCGGTTTTCACATTGGTTTTGGTTTGGTTTATTGTATTTTATTGTATTTTACGGTTTGTTTGGTTTTAAATATTCTTTGGTTATAGCAGAAATTGCCAGATACATTAAAGATTATATCTTATCTACCCAAAAGTTCATTCTTGGATCTGGTTGGGACTGTAGGCTTGTCCCTCCCTGGGCCACCTTGTCCCTCCCTGGGCAAACGAGCCAGGGGATGCAGTGGCTCGTGTGTTCAGGGGCTGCCAGATGTTCGTCTCACCCTGCGGTGGGGTGCACATCTGCTTGCTCCGCGATGTGTCCTTGGCGAAATCCCAAGGACACATCCCAGGGCAGGGCAAGCCCATGTGGCCAGGCGCACTTGCCTCTCCACGCTCGGGGCAACGCTGTGAATGATGAACGCCTGCGCTTGTTGCTCTTAGCCACGGTACAGCTGGGATGGGAGTCTGGACACCCTAGGCTGCTGTGGGGAGGGGGAGTCCAGAGCAGCACTAATGAGCACCACCAACTAACAGTCTTGCAGTCCTGTTCCCCTTCTCCTCCTGGGTTCCTTTCCCCTCTTCTTAGAATGTCTCCATCCATAATATGATGAGGGAGGCTACAGGAAGAGCTTTCAGGAGGAACATAGGGCGTTTCTAGATGAGCGCTGTTTCTTGCGGGCTGCAGAGTCTGGGCGAAACAAACTCGTGGGGGAGGGGTTAGATATTCCCCCCCCCGATTCCGGCAGTCAACTGGCACCGTTTAAAACAGCGCACGTGCACAAGGATATTGTGTTTTCATAAGTCCAGATCTCCGTCCATGAGTGAGTGTGCTGTATTTAATGGTCTCCCAGACTCTGCAGCCCACGAGAAACCGTGTTTATCTAAAAAGGCCCATACTTGGGTGTGACAGTAGCAAGCTTTTGGAGAATCTTAACACTGGAAGCTTCCACGTTCAGTGTGGGCCCTAGCAATAAAAAGTCACTTTTCTGCCTGCCTTCAGCATCAGTTTGTTGTTAATATAATGCAGCAATGTACCTAGCACGGAACAATCATTAAATGGGAGACAGTTCCCTGCCCTGAGGGTTTTACAATCTAGGAGAGACAAAAGAGAGGCGAACAGAGAGAAGACAGGGATGCATTTATGAAGTTTAGATGCTGCACATGCTTGTTTCTAATTAAATACTCCTCCCAGCTATTTTTCTGCATTCCTTCTTTTGTCCAGGAATTTAGGTGCCTCAGCTGAGCCAGATATCGGTGTTGCTCCATAACTCCACCAAAAAGATGGTGCTGTAATTTCCTCTTTCTTATTCTTCTCTCCGTATCTTCTATTGAGCTTTATCAGGCTAGGAATGATTAATTATTTATATAGCACCAGCAATGTGTCTGGTGCTTGAACGATCACAGGTCCCTGCCCCAGGGAGAGGGGCAGGATTTATAATCTAGGATGGACAAGGGAGAGTGGAATGTAGGGCATGAGTGGAATCCATTCATGAAGTCAGAGAAACCGCACAGATCTTAAATTGGATAAAGGGAACCTGCCTGTCCCTCACCATCCTGCCAGGCTGTGCATCTGAGTCTTCAGCATGGCACTACTGGATTGTGCTGCTGTCATGCTAGCTATGATGAGTTTAAGCTGCATGTTAGTCCTCCATGTAAGAATTTTAGCTGATGTGCACGGTCTATTTAAAAATAAATGTCCATTGTGTAGCATTACGCTTCTTCCGTATTTAACAGGATTACTGTTCCTTAAAGAGGGAGCCTCTTCATTACTGCAACTCATTGTTAGGCTTGACATTTCCTGTGTTTTATTGTATTCCTTCCCCGTGCTAGTGGGAATAACCAATTTATTCCTAAACAATTGCAATGAGATGGATGTTGAATTTATGCTTGATTCCACAACCTCCCATAATGTTTGATGATTGTCTTCCTCAATCAGGTTGAATTCCATGGGACTCCTCATGTGAGTTAAGCTGCTTAAATGTTAAAGGGTTTGCAGGATCAGGCCTTAAGGGGGAATAACTCCTTTTTCTGTACTTTTCAGACAGAAAACATTTATTTATTTATTTATTTATTTATTTATTTATTTATTTATTTTTGTTTACATTTATTTATTGATTTTGTTTTCCATGTTTAACAAACATTCATTACAATTGTCACTATCATTCCTTATGCTGTACATTTTCCTTACATATATATGAATGAAAGAAACCAATAAGCATTGACAAAAAAGAAAACATAAAACAATTTACCTATAGTATGAAACAACCATCTTAACATCCATGTCCCTTTTGCATCTTACTTTATTAAATGTTCATCACCTTGCTTGTTCCTTAGTGTTCTTCTTCCTTTTATTGATTGCCAGTCTGTCGCACTAAATTTCAATCAGTTTTATCATATCTTCATGTTGCGAGGATTTGTTCTCCAGTGTACATATGATTGGCATCCATACTTTTTTAAAATCCGCTTCCTTGCTGTGTATCCTGGCTTGTAACTTCTCCAAACTAAAGAGATACCATAATCTCTGAGTCCATTCCCATTCTGACAGCTCTTCTTCTGATTTCCAGTGCTTGGCTATTATGTTCAGCGCTGCCAGGAATAAGGTCTTTATCGAGCTCTGGTGTTCTTTGATCTTTATTCCCACTGGGAGCAGGCCCAGCAAAGCTATTTCTGGCTTAAAAGGAATCAACTCTCCAGTCATTTGGTTAGCTATTTTCCATATTCTCCCCCAAAACCAGTTTACCTTGCTGCATCTCCACCAGCAATGAACATAATCTGCTTGCTCCCCACAACCTTTCCAGCAAGTTCCTTTTCCTCCTGTACCCATGTATTTTAACCTCATTGGGGTCAGATAAAACCTTGTTATCAGTTTTATTTGTACTTCTTTAACCTCCATTGCGGAAGCACAGTTATGCATGTGTCCCCATATCATTTTCTCCTCCACTTCTCCTATACTCAATTTTAAATCCTTCTCCCACCTCTCTAGGTATGTTACCCGCTTCTTATAACTACACCGCTTCAATTCCTTATATATTTATTTATTTATTTATTTTCAGAATTTATATCCCGCTTTCTCCCGCCACAGGCGACCAAAGCGGCTAACAACAATACATATAATATACTAAAAACATTTCAATTCAATTAACCCCCACCCCAACCCCAATTCAACAATAAAATAAGACAACCATAAGACACTCCCATACCACCCTCCCTAACCCCCCACCCTACCCTTCTCCCTCACCAAATGCCTGACGGAACAGCCAGGTTTTGCAGTTCCTGCGGAAGGCTGGGACCAACCACTGGGAGGGACTTCCAAAGGTGCAGCGTAGCCACCGAGAACATCCTATTCTGTGTGGCCCCCTGGAAAACCCGGGGGACCTCCAACAAGGTGCCCCCAGATGACCGCAGGGGCCGATCTAAAGCCTGGGGGGTGAGGCGGTCTCACAAATAAGCAGAGCCCAGACCATGTAAGGCTTTATAAGTTAAAACACTTTGAATCGGGTCCGGAAGACTATTGGCAGTCATGTGCACATGTCTCCTTAGCTCCTCTTCCTAGCTTTGTTTCCGCTATGCTGGTTAAACCTACTTCTGGTTAGACCCAGCTCCCTTCACATATCTATACAACATAGTCCAGAGCAGGGCAACTTTGGACGAAGGGGACAGACAAATGTCAATTATCAATTCTTCACAAAACACGAGTCGAACTGGGATTCTTGGCAAAAATCATTAGAAAGTTGAGATCGAGTTTCAGCCCTAATCTGGACCTTCTTCCTGAGCACACTCCTACTTCCAACTTCTCTCTTGGGGCTCACTTGTACTAATTTTAAAAGGGAGACGGTTCCCTAATGCCTGGTTCAGAGGTTGGCAAACAGTGGGTTGGAATCCCAAGTCGGGAGGTCATGCCATCTGTGGACAGGGATGGGAGGGGGCCACAATCTCAATTCGTGTTTGCTATACTTCGCATGTTGTCGCTGTTTGATGTCATGGGACATTGGTGTCCTGTTTAAGTCTCAGAATGGGGCCTCTCAAGCGGAAATTTGGGGAGTCATGGCATAGTTGTTTCTAGCTTCTCGATATTCCCCTGTGAACTCTTATTTTAAAAAAAGTGGTTTCCAAAAGAGCAAAAGTGACTATAATAATCAATTCACTTAATCTTCATACAACACTTCTGTTAACATAAACACTTTGTTGCTATAGATATGTATTGTGTATAATTTCATTCATATAGAGAAAATGAGTTTGGGAATGGTGGGTGATGAGTTTCTTCTAAAATTTTAAGTAACTTTCAAAATAATGTCCTTTCTAATTCTTTCTCTTCCTTGTAATTGGAGTTTCTTCTAACAGGCTGTGCACAATGCCACTACGCCTCTATTTTCTTGAAATGGAACCAAGTCTATTCATGCCTTGATTCTGAGTCTTAACCAACTTGTTCTTATTTAAACATCAGCCTCTGCCAGGAACTGGGAAAGAAATCATCCTTTGGGTTTAATTAATAAGCGACAGAGCTGAGTATAATACACAACCTTGTCATTGAAGTCTAGAAGCCAGTCTCCTCATCTCCTTTTCTAGCTTCACTTAAGCATTGAATGTGAAGGGTGATGGAATAATTGCAGAATTACCTTGCAAGAAGATGAGCAGCCTCCCATTTCAATTAATGGCACCTTTCAGGGAAGGAAGAAGAAAAACTCTAAAATGAAAATGCTTGTAGGAGAACTGCAGTTGTCTCTTCTGGATAATCTATTGCCTATTGTATTTTCCGTTGTTATTCTGTGCCCATTGCTAAGGTATCAAAGGCCGATACTAAGCACTCCTACATCAAGGCAAGTTAGAAGCAAGACAGTAGCTTTCCACACTCAAGAGACGGTTTATTGAATGCTTGGAGAAGGATTTGCAAAATATTGTTAAATATTTATGGACAAAAGGATACAACTCCTTTTGAGGGATGCTGGCATTCTTCCTCTAGGGACACTGTGTCTGTCTCCACCTTCAATAACTGCACGACTGCCCTGCTGTATCGGTAGACATTGAAGTAGGGTCTAATTCTCAGACTGTTGGCAAGGCCTCTCCAAAAACAAAAATATAATGGTAAATTTTTAGTAGTGCTGCTTCTTTTCTTTCTTAAAAGAAGCTGGATTGAATTAGCCACCGTTCTGCTTTGGTAGTGTGTTCGTGTTCCTTGAATGGAGAGAGCATCATCCAATTCCCGTCACTCAGAGTTAAGTGCTAAGTCTGGAAATGTAAAATAGGGCCCTGGGAAAGGAATGGAAAAGAAACAGAATTCTGGTTTTAGAATATCTTGTAGCAAAGACCACTTTTCTTTGCACAACCAGCATGCCAATCGGGAAAGATAGAATTCACTTTATTTAATGGAGTGAAACAGTTTGCGCCACACTTTCTCAGTAGTGCAAGTGCAAAATGGTGTGCATACAGTATAAGTGAGTATTGTAAAGGGATGAGCCAGGGAAGCAGATATCTCCTAAGCAAGTTGAAAGGTTTCACTTAAATGCATACATCCTCTTTAGAGACATGCACTCTGTGTCCATGTCCACCCATGCTAATTTTCCCCTGCACTCTTCCAACTAATTGCACAGGTGCTCTCCATTGCACTGCTCACTGTGTATGGAGGAGTGTTCTTAGTGCTTAAAGAGAGAGAACACTTGTCCTGGGCCCTGGGCTACCTGCATGGTTCTGTGTCCGAGTCTCAGAAGCTGATCTCAGAGCACCAGCTCCACCAAGCAATCATGAAGCAGGAGTGGTATGTGTGTGCACCCACCCCCTCTATTTGAGTACCACAAGTCCTTGTGCTCTTCTGCGCACCCAGCAATGCTGTTGCCTTGTGTGCTGTTTATTCTTCATCTAGCTGGCAGTACCTGACCTTTTCCATATGTTTAACTGGCCTTTCTTAGGTTTGGAACTACAGATAATCTTCATATGGTAGCTAATCCAGGCTTCATCTGCACCTTCTGCTCAAGAACAGATGAGGGTCTGACTGTGACAAAACAGGATCTTCTAATGACAAGAGAGCACCATATTAGCCTTTTCCTCTGCAAAGCTGTTCAGCACCTCTCTTCCTCCAAACTATATGTGAAAGAGACAAAGCCTTCATTGAGAGATTTCAACTAGCCTCTGAGGGTGTGTGTTAATAGGAACTTGATTTGTTGGGGGCATTCTTAGCTGATATGGATGCAGAGGGTCATGTCTGGTCACATTCAAGTTACCTTCTCTGCTCTGACATTACTGACCTTTTGCAGATTCTTGTATCGCACATTGTTCATTATTATTATTAGCAAGCATTTATATAGCGACAGCAATGTACCTGGCACTTTACAAAGTAATGGAATAGACCTGCCCTAGGGCTTACAATCTGAGAGATGGGGGAGGGGGGAGACGAAGGAAGGGGAACAGAGGGAGAGACTAGGAGTGTAACATTCACGAAGATGCGAGGTCTCAGGTGCACGCGCGTGACTTGGTTACATCGAGAATGATGGCTAGTTGGTCCATATGGTGAGGATAGTACACAGACTGCAGGTATCAGCAGGAGTTAGGAGAGGGGAGCGAGGAGTTGGGGAGGGCAGAGTGGAAGAGGAGGGTCTTGAGGAGGGATTTTTTTTCCTTTTTTTTTTTCTTTATTAAAAACTTATATCCCGCCCCTCCTGCCCAAAGGCAGCTCGGGGCGGCGAACAACACGATTTGAAGGTACGAAGGGAGGGGGCGAGGCGGATGAGGGCAGGGAGGGAGTTCCAGGCATGGGGGGCTGCTAGGGAGAAGGGACGAAGGCGGTTAGGGGAGCAGGGGAGGCGTGGGAGGGCGAGAGACGGGACAGAGGAGGAGCGGAGTTCACTGACTGGAATACGGAGGGAAATTAGCACAGAGAGGTAGGGGGGAGCAAGGTTGTGAAGAGCTTTATAGATGAAGACTAGGAGCTTGTGCAGGATTTGTTCAGGCAGGGGGAGCCAGTGAAGAGAAGGTCTGACCATATTCCTTAAAAGCCCTTTCCTTCCCTCTAGAAGTAAATGACTTCTTACAAAGCAATTCGTAGTACCTTAAAACCCAGAGGTAGTCTGTGAAAGCTAAACAAAGTTGATTTGTGGCAGAAATATAAGAAGAGGGGACAAAATGTACATTCTATTTGTACTGCGCTTAGACTGATAAGCTGTGATTTCTCTCTCCTACTAAAAGGATGGGATGACTCTTCTTGAAGAGAACCAGGAGGCTTATACTTACAACAGATCTAAGGCACCTTGGTCAAGAGGCACTTCAGGATTTAATCAGCCCAAAGAAGAGAGTAGTAATCTAAGATGAAACTTAAAATGAATATGTTTGAAGACAAGGGAATTTAAACGGTCGCAGTACACTTCAAAAAAGAAATAAAGAATTGCACTGCTGACAAGTTCAGGCAGTATGGCAGGAGAGAAAACCTGGATGAAGTCTGTTATCGGGAAAGCTTGTCTATAGTGCTTCAAACATACCCTTTTCTAAACATTGCAAGTTTTAATCTTTTCATCTCTGTGGACAGTGCCTCTAAGCCAAGAATACTGATGACAGAGTTCTCTTAAGACTTTTCTTTCACACAATGATCTTTTTTCTCTTTGTTTTCAACACTAGCCATGTACAAGTGACATTCAGATTTCATCATGCTTAGAAAGAATTTTCCTGTGTAGTGGCCTATTATGTTACGGGGCATATTGGGTATTTTTAAATTGTTCGTTTTTACTCTGGTTTAAGAAGTGACATACACTTAAATTGCAGAATGAGGAAAGATGGGTTCAGTTCCAGATTCTTCTGTAAGGGGGGATGGGGTGGGGTGCAGAATAAGATTTTGGAGATGTTGTCCTGAAGCTTTCTGAAACATTTTTGAGAGCAGACGAAGTAGCTATGTTAGTTCAACAACGTGTTTGGTATTTTTCCCCTATAGGATTCCCCATGCTCTATAAAATGAAGGGAGAATGAGGCGGCAGCATTCCTTATAAGGATAAGCCCGAGACAGTGGCTGGAATATTTGGTTACTCCCTGTGGAGTAATATAGGGAATCTCCTAGCTACGTATTGAGAATTTATCACTAATTAAATAACTTTGAAATATAGACTCTGCTGCTATTTATAGTCTTGTACATTGAAATGAGAGATGAGTAATGGGGAAGCACGTTGTAAAAACATGTTTTCTTGTGTGCAATTGTAGGCTTGATGAGAATGGTAAAAGCTTTGTTTTGGCAAGAAGATAATTCATACAATATATAGTGCATATATAAAATCCCAGACCTGTGTGGTGTTTTTTAAAGGTATCTCCCCATTTCTGGGCTTAGCCAGTGCTGGAAAGTAGAAGAGTTGAAGCAGTGCAAGAGTTCTGTACGAACCTTGTATAGGGTTCTATAGGAAGTCCCAAACGTACGTGCCAAGGCCAGTTCTTTCAGAAGCTCCGCCTTCACTTCTAGAGCAGAGGTTTGCAAAAAGTGAGATGAGTTTCCGAATAACAATGCACCTGAATTTAGGAACCTGTTCTAGGTTATCTGGTACTAATCATCTTTCATAGTGTATAACATGCATGGCCATAGCTAGAGGGGAGGATGAAGGGAACAAATGCCCATGGGTTTTTGGGACATTCTTAAGGGTTTGGGGCAGACCTGTGTTTCTGTGACATTCTCTCTCAAAAGCATATGTAATATGTGAATGAGAGCTGGAATGACCTAGGGTGACCCATGAGGGAGAGAGAGACACACGAATGGTAGCCACTGAAGAATGTGTGCAACATAGTGGGTTACAGACTGATGACTCCTTCACCCCTAAAAATGACAAAAAAGAGATTTGTGGCACCTTAAAGGCTAATAGGGATTGCTCAACAGTATCAGATACAGTTTCTGGCCTGCAGGCCTGCTGCGGACCCTTAGAAAATGTTGCCTGAGCTGGTGAAGAGTGGGTCCTGAGTATGAATCACCTTGTTACTGGCTGTTTCCTATTTCCATGAACTACCTCCCCTCTCAAGTTTTTTAATAAGGCCATACTACCCTTCTGTGAAAGATGGCCAAGTGTGAGATGATGGATTTGTTCTACTCTTTGTAAAATAAAGTAATAGAATAAATGACAAGCGTGACCAGTGTCTGTCTATGCAGGGTAGCTGGTTGTAGGGACAAGGAGCTGAGTGGGAGGTCAGAGCTTGTAGGGCCTTTGGGCCATGCCTCAATCTTGGGACTGTTGTTACTTGACGTGCAATATGTGCCCAAGTAACATTGCAAAGGCTGCTGCTTAAAATGCTTGTGTAGCCCATAGCAGTGGCACTGAAGGTGTACATTGGAGCTCCCTTTCCATTCCACCTGCATGTTCCTGGCCCTGGTGGCTCATATGTCGAATGGCGAAAGGAATCCCAAACCCTGCCTGCCGCATTCAAGACAGTAGACCAGCAAGCAAAATAGGCATGTCCGTAGACCAGCCCTGAAGGTGGTAGTTACCAGCAAAGGAGCAACTTTTGCAGGCCTTGGTTTTACAAGTCAGCTACATGGCAGACCCTCCAAGGGTATGGTCCGGGTACCAGAATTGCAGCTACAGGCCATCTACAGGAGTGGTCCGCAGCATGCCTGCAGGTGTATCTGACGCTATTGAGCAATCCCGGTATATTGTAGTTCTATGGCACCAAGACTGTGTGTTGTGATTTTGCATTGAGTGTGGGTCGTTTTGCTCTCTGTGATTTACAGTATGATCTACCAAGCAGATTGAGACTCTCACATTCTCCTTTGCACAGGGGACTGGAATTTGAAAGCTTATGGTCTTCTATACAGGGGTGGGGAACCTTTTCCAGCCCAGGGGTCGCTTCCAAAATCAGTGTAAACTCTGTAGGCCAGATAGGAGTTGGTGTGCTCAGGATAGAAAGGGAGTTGCCCAGATCATGGGTCCATCCCTTATCCCCGAGTGCATTCCCTCATCTCTGCTCCCTGCCCCTGATCTCATTCTTTCAGTGTTGGAGGGTCAGGACTGGGTATGCATACCAGAGCCGGGAATGGGAGGGGGGCCAAATAAGAGACAGCCAGAGGCTCCCCACCCCTGCGTTATAGCAGCGGTTAAGACGAAGGCACTAAAGAGCACATTTAAAATAAATCCAAAAGCAATTTCACTGTTTAGCATGCTGAATTCCTATTTGGCTCCTGACAGGCTTAAGATGCATGCACATACTTCACAATTAATCACACAGTTACTAAACATTGAAGACCCCCTCCTCTGTGTTCTCATGTATCACACAGGTAGACAAAAGGCTATTCTTATGGCTTTTCTTTATTTGGCACCAGTTCCAAATTCTTTAATTAGCACTGTTCTCCACAAAGTGTGAAGGGGAAAACGTGAAACACATTTTCCAACCAACGCCCCTTCGCCCTTTCCCCTCCCACTACAATCACACAGGAATAAAATGGATTCTCTGCACGCCTCTAATTCAGGGCATACTTATGCATCATGACATCAGTGGGCTATAACGAGCCAAGCTTAGAACTCCATCTGGGACAAATAATGTCCAGGCACATTGTAACTTCTTTTGTTTATATACAGCTGACTAAGAATGTCTTGGTACTAAGTGAACTCGCTCAAAGATTGATTTCCCAAGTCTTCTCAAACCCAAAAACATTTTGCATCCTGGAACTGCTTTGCGATTCCAACTCTCTTTCCATGGTCATGCATAAGTGATTTTTAAGAGATCTCATTGTTTCTGAAACTTGTAATTAAAATCGAAGCAGTGAGACACAAGTCCAAGGATGGAGCAGTCACTTTGAAATGAAATGGGGAACACAGCACAATTAAAAGGTTAACTAGGCATTGCCTCGTGGTTATCTTCAAACATTTCATTAACTTGCAAGATCAAGTTTCTATTTGTCACCTACAGAGGGAATAATGGTTGGAAACTGGCTTTGAAATCAAAACCGCTGTATGGGATCTCCCTTCCGACTGCATAAATAAGTTATCACCTACCAAAGTTACTGCTTTCCAATAACAAACAATCTCTTAATTAAGAACATGATTAACAGAACATAAAACATTCACAACTTAATTCTAAATTGAAGAGACTAAGGACACTGATTTTGACCATATTTTTATCATCTTATTTATGTGAAGAATATTCCGTATTGGACCAGTACACAACAGTAGGCTCAATCTCAAGCCCCGGGGATCCCATGGGGAGCTGCACTGCAGGCACCTTGTGCCCTCTGGAAGTTGCTTATGCGGGATCTGCGGGGCACAGGATCGCAGCTGCTGTCACCTACTGTTACCTAGCTGTTCCCTGTCTTGTGTTAGAGGCCTTATCCTTAACTGCAAATGCCATTTGTCCAGTTGGTTTGAGTTGCTACGATAGCGTTCCAAGCATAGTATTCTATTCTGCACACTAGTCTTTGGGCTCTAATGTTACAAGTTGTAGTGGGCTGTTCCACCATGGATAAAAAGTGCTATTGCTGTGCCGTATTAAAATATTTAAGAAATGTCATTACAGAGTTTGACAGTGGTTACCAAGCAGGGCAGACCTGTTGCAGGGCACTTGGGAACCAAAATCGAGGCGTGTCTGAACTCTCACATCGGCAATAGGGCTCTTGATACATTCGTGGGCCTGGGGCCACAACCATTGCTCTTTCCTCCTACGAGTATCTCCAGATGTTCTAATACAACTACATAGAGCTCTTTCAGACATGCGGTAAACAGCACTTACAAGTGCTGGCGGCTTGATGCGAAGATGAAGAATGCGCGCCCAGATGATGTCTGAAAAGGCGCCACTCGTATGATTGAACTTGCTGGTGCACTGACCTGAAAAAACCAGGTCGGTAGAGCGCACCTGTCGGTGTGCCGACAAGCTCAATCATGCGCACGGCGTCTTTTCAGATGTCATCTGGGCGCGCATTCTTCACCTGCGCATCAAGCCGCCAGCACTTGTAAGTGCTGTTTACCACATGTCTGAAAGAGCTCTATGTAGTTGTATTAGAACTTCTGGAGATACTCCTAGGAGGAAAGAGCAATGGTCGTGGTCCAAGGCCCACGAATGTAATGGGATATCAAGAGCCCTATTGCCGATTTGCGAGTCCTCTGCGTCCTCTTCCCCCTCACTCAGAATCTAGTTCCTTGTAACTAATAAGGGCCTTTTTAAACACGAGGGATTTCTCCTCAATTATCAGGGTCTTATCTATGCTGCATCTCAAAACACTTGGGAGTTGCGTGGCGCCACTGTTTCTAATGGTGCCCAGGCGACTTCCGGTTCACGGAGGAGCTTCTAAAGCCCCCCCGCGGAGGTTTCCAAGAGCCGCAAGTTTAAACTGCGAGAGAAATCCTGCTTGTTTAAAAAGGCCCTAAGTAAAGAATGTGCACCTGCAACTTCTCAACGGCACGAATGTATCCTTGCAAGGGCGTAGCTAGGGTGGAATGGGCCCCTGGCCAAGAAGTCAAGATGGCCCTTCCTCTGTCCCCTTTGCCGCTGCCAGACCTGGGTGGACTGCCTGGGCCGGTGGGCCTGGGGGGCTCTGCCAGGCTCGCATGCATGTGAATTAACTTTAAAGGCACTTTTGTCCTTCCTCAAAATGGATGTTCTCTGTGCTCGCTGCACCCTCAATGCTGGTTTACAACTGGGTGTTTCCCACAATTTCAGCTACAAGCATTCCACAAGCAGAAAGCAAGTAATAAAGTGCGCATACAGAGCACTAAATTCCAAATGGCCAAGCCACGATCAAACACACAGGACACCCCAAAATGCAGCCTATTAAGCACATTATGCTTAATAGGCTGCAAAGAGACATTCTTCTAGATACATAACTAGTTCATTTGTGACCCAATAATCAGCTGCCCCCACCCCATAACCATTGTGCCCCCAACCAGCCCCATATTAGTTCATGCTTGCCCCTCTAACTGTGCAGAGCAGCAGCCCCCCCCAGCAAGCTTTCACTCCCCTCTTGCTTCCCCCCTCACCTCCTAGCACGAAGAGCTAGCAGCAGTCCAAACATGGCTCCCAATATTTCTGAGGGCCACAGAGGAACAAGGTCCATCCCTTTTGGCCAATAAGCTCCACCCCTCACACACTTACATGTGCGCACACACCTCCCAGCACTACACAAGCATAGAAAGAGACAGAAGCGCTTCTGCTTATCATCCCAGGTCACTCTTTCCTCTCAAGTGCTTTTCCTGGGAGGCAACCAGGAAAGAGGAGCCGGAGGCTTGAATTCCAGCCTTTTTTGTTTCTCCTGAAAGAGGGACTTTGAACCCTTGATAGAGAGACAGTGGGATTCAGCACCTAATGAGGAGCATTCCCTCTGAAATTGGGATTGTTGGGAGGGGTGCACAAGACAGGCAGTGATGTAGGAAGAGGAATGTGCTTCGTCCCCTACCTCCTACACTTCTTAATAAAAGGGTGGGGGGGAGAGTTGGAAAAGGAGGAGGTGGGAAAGCGGGGGGCGGGGGGAGAGACTGAAAGAGAAAGTGAGTGAAGGGAAGAGAAGGCATGTTCTTCCACAGAAAAACTTTGTTCCCTAGTGAGAGTGACGAGAGAGAGAGAGAGAGAGAACTAAGGGCGTTTTTAGACGAGCAGAGGAATCTAATGGATTGACAAATCCGCTCTTTAAAAAGTCATGTGGGGAGTATTTACGCGCACCGGAAGTCACTGACTGCCATTGAAAACAGTGTCGCCTCACGGCTTGCACGTTATTTAAAAAATTGGATTGGTAAAACCTCAGTGTTAAAAATAACACGTGACCTGCTGGTCTCCACTGTTTTCAATGGTGACTGGTGGCTTCCAGCTTCCAGCGTGTGGAAACACTCCCCATGGGACTCTTTTAAGAGCGGATTTGTCAATCCGCTAGATTCCCCTGCTCGTCTAAAAACGCCCCTGAGAGTCATCAAAAGAGAGAGAGGGGAATAGAAGCTGTCTGTTGACTGCTTCACAACGCTTTGAAGGTGTTTGCTGTTTCGATAAGCGGACTGAGCCCATCTCTTAACGGACCAAATTTCCTCTTTTTCTCCTCCTCCTCCTCCTCCTCCTCCTCCTCCTCCTCCAGTGTGTGTTTAAAAGAAGAAGAAAACAGAAGCTGGGTTTGCTTATGGATGAGTAGTCACAAAGAAGGACATCAAAATATCAACTAGCATTTCAGCTTCAACGCCACATCCAAAGACTTTGTTCTCATCCATTCCATAATGTTGTTTTTTTGTTTTTTAATTTTTTTATCAATTTAATTGTTTGCAATGCCTAGCAGTGGCCTAGGGCTGGAACTTATCTTAATTTACAAGGTATAAGAAATGGAAATTTATGGAGGACATAAAGAGGAAACCTATGTGTCTTCAACTACTGGCTTTGAATTGAAAGGAAACTGGGTAGAAGAGCTACTTACAAGTACTCTTCTTTACAGTTCTTCTTCAAGGAACTCTGCGGTTCTCACGGATGGGATATTTTCCTGCTTCGTGGACAACTGGAAACTCTTTTTTGTTCCCTTTTCCGCTGCCATACTGGGCTTTTTAGAGGATAGGGGCCCAGTTCTGCAACATACATACCGTGAGAAAAGATGATAGACCATTTTTTCACCTGGTTCACATTATCGATAAATAAGGAAGTGCCGTTTGTCATAATGCTTGTCTGATAGCTAAGCCGGGGCATAACTCAGGGGTGGGGAACCTTCACTCCCTCCCTCCCTCCCTCCTGGGACCGGATCTGTAGGCTGGAGCATCCTGCATAGGAAGGGACTCCACAGCCATCTAGTGGCTGAGGAGGCATGCTGGTGGTCCGCAGCATGCAGATGGCAGACCACAGCACATGGGAATGAGGGAAGCTTCCGGGGTTGGATGACAGGCAGCCGCAGGGTGGAAATAGACCTCAGGCCAGAGGTCTCGTCTCCTCCTGGCCTAAGTGAAAGGTATTTTACGGCCTCTGCTTGGTGTTTGAAGCAAAAACCATAATGGATTGTTCAGATCTTAGCCACCAGCCAACAGAGAGGCCCAGAATAAGAAATAAATACTGCTGTTCATTAAATTGTGGCTGCATCTAATTATTTACTAAACTATTACGAATTTTAGATATGTGAGAAAGGTCTCCCTTCACTCCCTTGGCTTCCGTGGCTCCATCCTCAACTGGTTCTCCTCCTACCTCTCTGACCGCTCCTTCAATGTGTCTCTTGCCAACTCTACCTCCCTTCCCCTCTCGGTTGGTGTTCCCTAAGGCTCTGTCCTTGGCCCTCTCCTCTTCTCTATCTATACCCTGTCGCTAGGCAAACTCATTGCCTCCCATGGCTTCCAGTATCACTTCTACACTGATGACACTCAACTCTATCACTCTACTTCCTCTCTCTCTCCCATCTATTCAAGCTCGCCTCACCAGCTGTCTCTCTGACATCTCTACCTGGCTGTCTCAACGTCAACTCAAACTCAACATGGCTAAAAGTGAACTCCTTATCTTCCCCTCTCATCCTTCCTCTCCCTCTTCCCTGTCAATTTTTATTGACGGCGTCACCATCCTTCCTGTCCCCCAAGTCTGTAGCTTAGGCTTTATCTTTGACTCACCCCTTTCTTTTAAACCCTACATCAACTCTGTTGCCAAATCCTGTCGCTTCTTCCTCCATAACATTGCTAAGATTCGCCCTTTTCTCTCTGTCTTCTCTGCCAAAACCCTTGTTCACACCCTGGTTATCCTCAATTACTGTAACCTCCTCACTGGCCTCCCCTGCTCTCACCTTTCTCCCGTTATCTCCGTCCAAAACTCTGCTGTCAGGGTCATCCACCTTGCCCGTCACTTCGACCACGTGCAGCCCCTCTCCTCTTTTCACTGGCTCCCCCTTCCTGAATGAATCCTGCACAAACTCCTAGTCTTCACCTATAACGCTCTTCACAACCTTGCGCCCCCTACCTCTCTGCGCTAATTTCTAGGGGTGGGACACCAGGCAGAATACCGGTTACCGGTTTTACCGGTTACCGGTTCTCAAAAAACCAGATTCCCGGATTATACCTGGTATACTTCTACCGGATTTATTCCATTGATTTCAATGGGGAACTGGGGGGAAAAAA
>QEPC01014730.1:3138956-3209690 GCA_003113815.1 Sphenodon punctatus | reverse complement strand
ATACCGGGCAGTATTGGATACCGGTAGATCCGGAATTCCCACCCCTACTAATTTTCCTCCGTACTCCAGTCTGTGAACTCTGCTCCTCCTCTGTCCCCTCTCTCGCCCTCCCATGCCTCCCCTGCTCCCCTAACCGCCTTCGTCCCTTCTCCCTAGCTGCCCCCCATGCCTGGAACTCCCTCCCTGCCCACATCAGCCTCGCCCCCTCGCTTTGTACCTTCAAATTCCTCCTCAAGACTCACCTCTTGCACTCTGCCCTCCCTGACTTCTCGCTCCCCTCACCTAACTCCTGCTGATACCCTCCATCCAGAACAATCTGTTACTTGAGGTCTGTGTACTCATATCCTCACCACATGGACTAACCAGCCGTCATTCTCGATGTAACCAAGCCAAGAGTGTGCACCTGGGACCTCGCATCTTTGTGAATGTTACACTTCTTGTCTCTCCCTTTGTTCCCCTTCCTTCGTCCCCCACCTTCCCCCCCATCTCTCAGATTGTAAGCCCTAGGGCAGGGACCATGTCTATTCCATTACTTTGTAAAGCGCCAGGTACATTGCTGGTGCTATATAAATGCTTGATGATGATAATAATAATGTTTGTTCTTGGAAAGCTGTTTATTCCTCAAGAAACACTCTTGATAGTCATGGTCAAATCCACTGTCTTGACTCCTATTGCCACTGTTGGCTGTTGAGCACAAGTAAGGTGGCTGGAGGCACAGCTGTTAAAAGGTGATGTTATGTGATGTCCCTCCCAGTGTGTTTCTGTATTCACAAAGTAAACGGGAACGCTTAATCCTGAGTAAATATGTGCAGGTAATAAAGCAGCTGCAGTCCTGACTTGTCAGAGCTAAATCATAGAGAAGTAACATCCCCTCCTCCCCCTTCTCTTCCCCTAAACAGCTGGGGAGCAAAGATTTCTTCTATTCCAAGGTGTTGAAACCAAACCTTAATGGATGGTTCATTCCAAGAAAATTCTTTCCAGCCACGTTGAACTTTATGGCTTTCTTTAAATTTACAGTAGCTTCTGTTGATGTTTATGGTGTTTTAAAACCTTTCTAACTCTTGTTTTACATTGATCCTTGGAAACTATTATTTGTCATCCGATGCCCAATAAAGCTATTTTAAAGCACCCATTTATTTCTGCATAATGTTGAATACATCGTCTTTACCCCAAACCTGCTTGCCACGTAGACGATTACTCAAATAACCCCCCACAACCACCTCTGTACGCATTTGATTCCATTTTCTTTATTTAATGCTGTCATAGTGAATATTTAATATCCTTCTTATTTAAGCATTTCTCCTTTTCCTCCTTCTACATTAATATAGCGCCAGCAATGTACCTGGCGCTTTACATTAATCAATTAGAAGCAGGTCCCTGCCCTGGTGGGCTGACAATCTAAGAGACAAAGAAGGGGAACAGAAGAAGAGAGAGGAATACATCCACGAAGTTGCAGGTGCACATTCTTAGTTTAGTTACAGAGAACGGAAATGCTAAAAAGCACCAGGAGGAGACTAGGGATAATGAGCTAGGGAGAGCCTGATGGAATGAAGCACATTTCTTTCCCGGTGGCCCTGCTCCTGGCCCAGTCTTGTTCTGGCGCTGTCCTTGATGACTGACTCTACTCTTGTTAGGACCTTATTGCAGATGAGCTCGGGTGTTCTCTGCTCAAGGCTGCCAGACTCGGGCAGGAGCTGGAGCCCTCTTATCCCAGTTTGGAAACCCAGGAACAAGATGGTCCTTAAAATCTTCAGAAAAATGCTTGCGTTACACCTTGCACCAAGGGCAGCTAGTGGGGCAGGGGTGGTGGGGCCCTGCCCTGCCTCCCGCAGAGCCACCACCACCTCTTCCTCCATTCCCTTCCTCTCTGTCGGACCCCCAGCTGAGCTGGTGGGCAGTGCATTTTCGAAGCCATCTCAGCTGTGAGTCAGCAAGGGAAGGGGGATGGAGGGAGAGGCGGGGGTTGGGCCAGTTACTGCCTTTTACTGCCCAACTCTCTGGGACGACTCCCCTAGCCGCTCTCTGGGGTATTTGTGCAGGAAAGGCAAGGGGAGGGGTTGGAGGCAGAGGCTGTAGGGGTTCCCGGCGGTTCCCAATGCAGGGAGCCCCTCAGTCAAAATGAACGGCCTCCGCCTGGCAGTCCAGAGTGCCCCAAGCCAATAGCAGCCCCAGCAAGGAGGGGTGTATGGTGTTTTCTGGGCTGCTGTTGGGAGCCACGTCTCCCTTCCCAGAGATTCAACATGGCTGCCAGACTCTGCAGCTGGTGAGTACTCCTCTCCCTCCATTCCTTGCCTTCTCCCACCCTCGGTTTCTACTTCTCCTCTACCCTGCCTCCCCATCCTCCATTTTACTCCTCCCTCCCTTCTCTCTACCCTCTATATTTACCCCGCCTCTCTGTATCCTCACCACCCTCTGTTCCTCCCTTTTCCCTGCCTTTTCCCCTCACCCTCCGTTTCTACCACTCCCCCTCCTTCCTCCACCTCATTTCTACACCCTCCCTGCTTCCCTCCCACACATCCACGCTCCCTTTCTCCCTGCCTTCCACCCATCCTATGCCTCCCCACTCCTATTTCTACTCCTCCCCTCCCTCCCTATGTTTTGATTTACCCTTCCCTTCATCCCTGCCTTCTCGCTACCCCCATTTCTGACTCTCCCCCTCCTTGCCTTCCCCCAGTCTATCCACTTCTTCCTCCCTACCTTTCTCCCCACTCACCCCCATTTCTGTCTCCCTCCCTCCCTGCCTGCCTACCCTCCCAGCCCCACCTGAAAGTCCACCAGCTGCCACTGTGGTGTTGGGAATTAGCATTTTCAGCCTGGAGGTTAGAGAAAGCAATGCTTGCTGGGTGAAAACAAACAAGACTTTAGCTCACATTAACCCACACCAGGTGCAGGTCCACCCACTCATTAGGTGGCCACCAGATGTTAACCCACACCCACCCTCACTCAGTGTCTTCTCGGAGATTGCGGGCCTACCGTGTGGGCCAATCCAGGCTAATGTGAGCGCACACATGTCTGCGTCTCATCAGTTCAGTGGGAGTCGGCCACTGGGGCAGGGGATGTCCTTAGGGCTGTTAGAGCGACCTTTTGTAAACTTGATCCGTGCCCATCCTGGCTGGTTAAGACCAGCCAGGAGACTGGAGCCTTTGCTGGTGGGGGTGGCCAACTGCCTCATAGAGGCGGTGGTGCGGCCTCTGCTCAAGAAACCATCTCTTGACGTTGACTTCCTTGCCAGTTATCGGCCAGTCTCCTAACCTCCTCTTTTTAGGGAAGGTTATTGAACGGGTGGTGGCTCAGCAGCTGCAGGGGCACTTGGACTGCGTCGGTTTTCTGGATCCTTCGCAGTCTGGCTTTCAGCCTAATTACAGCACCGAGACTGCAGTTGTGACTTTGGTCGGTGACCTTCGCCGGGAATTGGATTAGATTGCTCGGCTGCTTTTGATACCGTTGATCATGAGATGTTGGTGTGCCGCTTGTGGGACTGTGCAGGCGTGGGTGGGATTGTTCTTGAATGGTTCCGCTCCTTCCTGGCCCCGACTCAATGTGTGGTGCTCGGGGACTGTTGGTCAGTTTCCCGGGGCCTCACGTGTGGAGTCCTGCCAGGTTCTAGTCTGTCCCCCATCCTGTTCAATGTGTATATGCAGCCACTGGGCGAGGTTGTGAGGGGGTTTGGGGTATAGTGTCACCAATATGCTGATGACACCCAGCTCTACCTCTCTTTTTCATCTGACCCAGACCTGGTAGTCTTGGTGCTTACCCAGTGTCTGGTGACTGTGGGGGACTGGATACGGGCGAGCTGACTGAGGCTGAATCCTGACAAAACAGAGGTGATGCTGGTTGGTAAAGCGGTGGGAGCGGTGTCTCCCCCCTCAATTGATGTGGTTCGCCCTCCCTGTTTTCCCAGGCTTGGAGTTTGGGAGTGCTCCTCAATATGCAGCTCTGCTTGGATGTCCAGGTGGGGGCTGTGGCTTAGGTCGTATCTCCCAGACTCCGAACTGGCCACCATCCGTGCTTTCATTACTTCAAGACTGGACTATTGCAACGCGCTCTACGTGGGGCTACGCTTGGTGATGGTTTGGCGTACTGCAGCTGGTGCAGAATGCAGAAGCCTGCCTTCTTACAGGGGCAGTCCACCGTGAACAGATTACACCAGTGCTCCGTGCTCTGCACTGGTTGCCAATAGTCTTGTGGGCCAGATTCAAGGGTGCTGGTTCTTACCTATAAAGCCCTAAACGTCTTGGGCCCCACCGACCTGTGGGATGGCCTCACTTTCTGTGTCCTGGATCGGCCTCTGTGGTCTCCTGGGTTGCTCGGGTGGTGATGATGGAGAGGGCATTCTCGGTGGCCATTCCTAGGCTGTGGAACTTCCTCTCGGCGGAGACCCAGGTGGCCCCGGACCTCGCCTCCTTTCGTCGTAGTTGTAAGACTTGGCTGTTCCGCTGGGCCTTTGGTGAGGGGGATGGGTAGGGTGGTCTGGGGGGAAGGGGGTTCTCATTCTCTGTGGCATCCCCATTAGTTTTAATGGGTTTTATATTCAGGTTTTTAATTTTTATTGTTTTTTGTTGGTTTTAAATGTTTTTATTTGTAAGCCGCCTTGAGCTGCTTGATTGCTGGATAGGTGGGACAAATTTTAAAATAATAAATAAATAAATAAATAGGTTTGCCTTTTGACCTTGCTACACCCAGGTCTGCCAGCACCATAGAGGCACACCTAGTGTGCCTGGTCAGCTGACAGGTGGGTTGGGGAGAAGAAGAGTGAGGCAGGGGGTGCAGAAAACGGGGCACCTCTCCCCAGCCTAGTAGCCACCTCAGCAGCCTAGGGCGTTTGACGAACTACCATTTCCTCACCCTCTCTCTCTGGTGCCACTGAGTTGGGGCTGCTGCAAGCACACGGAATACGCACAGGGGGCTGCCCGTTGATTGCGCTAAGCCTGTGAGTATTGGTGCGTGATGGCTGCACAGACCTAACACGGACTCCGGTGGGCTAACTTCCCGTGTTTTCACCCACGGAATGACTCCTAGCTAATACAACTAGGTCTAGGCAGCGTTTCATAAGCTAAAGAGAAATTTGAACACAAATGTCTGCTATAGCAGAAAAAGGGCTTGCATGATACTGGCAAACTCTTGACCTTTGTATCTCTGACTCGTCCTCCTTATAAGCCTGTATGATGTGAGGCTTATTACTCTCACAGATGTCTGTCGTCAAGGGAGAGTTATCCGTATTCTTCCCCCTCCAAAATTGTTAAATTAGAAGCAAGTTAATAAATCTGCAGCAACCTCCCTCCCTCATTGAGAAAATATACTCTCTCTTTTCTCTTGGAAACCCTTAGTGTCATAATGAGTTGGTGACAAGTCGATGGTGATGAATTTTTGCATTTGTTTGTTAAGCAAGATTGAGTGGTAGAATGCTGACTAGCCTCCTGTCTTGAGGTGACTTGCTAGATGACAATTTGATTGCCACAGCAACAAATACTGCAGGAAATAAAAGCTTGAATGAAATATAGCATTTTAACAAGATGCTAAAGGTCTTCTCTTTTAGTTGCTAATCTGGCTGAGGAGTAGTAGCAATCCCTAAGTTATTCTCACCTATGATTTTAGAGGGCTGAAGGCTTGCACAATTTCTGAATTTGCAGCCAGTCTGCAACTGCCAAGGAGCATGTTCTCAGTGTTTCCCTACAATGTGACGGTAAGCAGCTGTCATAGACAGTAAAGGAGAGTGATGAAGTTGCAGTATCCAATTTCCACAGGGAAGAACAGCCTATTGACTGAAGGCTCATTTGTTAAGATGAAGAGACATCTAAGGGGGGTGGGGGATATGATAGACAAAAATCATGTGTGGTGTGGAGGAAACAAGCAGGGAGCTGTTGTGTACCCCTTCTCAGGGTGCCAGAACTAGAAATTAACTGGAAGCAGATTTAAAACAAATAAAAGCAAGTATCCCCGCCCCCCCCACACACACACACCTCCCCAAGCATACAATTAACCTATGGAACTAGTTGTCAGAGGATGTTTGAGATCTCAGATCTTAGGACCTGGGATCATGTCTCCATTATGATTTGTTGTGCCCTTCTCAAAACAATTGAAGTTAGCCACTGTCAGAGAGAGGATACTGGACTAGATGGTCCTAGCATGGGGCTTATGTTGTGTTCTTATGAGTGTAATGATGATGTCTGTTGTAAATATAGTTTTGATGCTAAATGCTTAGTATTCTAAAAATTAAAACTCAAAGCAAACATTTTAAATAGCTTTGCTGTGATAAGTAAATTGGACTACTAATTAAGGTACAGCTTTATAATGGTGGATGACTGGCCTTTTAAAGTGCCTAATTGAAAGGGTTTCTTTTGTTTTTCCAGTGTATCGAGTCGACTAATAGATCTGTGGACTGACGTTACTCTAGAAGGCAAAAAAGTTAATGGCAGAATATGAACATTTTCAAGGGGTGGGTTATTGTAGGTCCCTGGAGAAGCCAAGCTCTGCAATTCAAACTGGGCTCACATATCTGAATGAGGCAGGGCAGCAGGGAGGCCTGATCGGTACTACTGCCTCCCTTATTTGGAAGGAAGATAAAAATCTTGGAAGAACGAAACGGACACCTTTGGGAGGTTTAAGACCTGTGCAGACACCCCCAAAGATCTGGTCATGGTGAATTCAGACAGTCTGCGGTTTACTATTAATCTGTGACTGACAATTATTTCTGGACAAACCATTCCTCTTCCGATAGAACGGTTTTGAAACAGGAGTATAACTTGACTTAAAGATACCCCAATTGCTTCATCCATACCCACCAGCTTGCTTCATGTGTTCTTTGAAAGTGTGTGTTCCCCCCCATATGGTGAATAATTCACATCTATTCATAGGCTGAAAAGCAGTTGTCCTTAAATGTTGACGTTGCAAAAGTTATTGATGGAATAGCTTTTGTCTCTCTGTTTTTATCTCTTCTAAAACAATGATTGTGGTTGGTGTCTACTGACTCAGTTCCTTCTAATCAATATTCTGTGAGACTATTGTTTCAAACCCCAAATAATGGTTCTCATTGTTGTTTCCCTTCCCATAAGTTATATTTTGTACTTTAAAAACTTAGCCATGACAGTGATCATCTGCAGGATTACTGTAATTTCAAGGCTCATATATGCCATAATTATGCTACAGCGAATGCCTTTAAATTAGCTGCTCAAAAAGCATGGCATTAGAATGGAGTGTCTTTTCATTGTGTTCATGGTACAGAAAGACCCTAAAATGAAACTTCCATCCAAGTACCCCTGAGCTTTGGCCACATTCTATTCATTATGTTTTATTTAGCCTTTGATACTTGCAACCCTTGTATCTGAGCATCTTCTGGTAGGGCATGAAGCAATGCTGTCCCATGGGACTGTTCATAACGTATGTCATGCTATTTTGTCGTGTCTCCCTGCGCATCTTTTGGGATCCCCCCGCCTTGTCACACTTTGTCACTATCACCCCCCCCCCAAAACATCATTCTATTCTTAATTCCAGTGATGTAGAACAACATTTATTATGTGTAAAGAATTCAAACAAATATTGAAAAGTAAGTAACAAGAATTCCTCTGGTATTTTCCAAAAGGACTCTTTTGCTGTTTGTCAACTTTTTTGTTTTCTGCAGTGCTTTCTGGTCTGTATCTGACCTTTAAATCCTTCCTTGCATCCCACAATCTTTAGGGAATCATGCTAGAGCCTCGGTTCTTAAATTGGTGGGTGAGTCCCTAGTGGGGGATGGGAGGGACGAGAAGGACCCCAGCTGGAAAACACCTACATTTACATTCTCATTGAACTAGGGGAAATCACCAAAATATTTATTTATTTTTAATTTTATTTTTTACACTTTTACCCGGCCCCTCTCGCCAAGCGACTCGGGGTGGCTTAAAATATCAAAAGTATAAAACAATATAAATATAAATACCAAATATTATCCCCCACCTGTTATCTGCAAACTCCCAATTTACTGTAACCAAGCCAAGAACGTGTACCTGAGCTCTCGCATCCTCATGATTGTTTCATCCCTTGTCTCTCCCTCTGTTCCCCCTTCCCTGTCTCCCCTCCCCCTGTCTTTAAATTGTAAGTTCTTGGGCAGGGACCATGTCTGTCTTATTCTTTGTAAAGTGCCAGGTACATTGCTAGTGCTATATAAATGCTAGATTCTGTGCGGCCAGCCTCTCGGCCTGTTACGTCTGAAATTACCCGCTGTATCTAGTTTGATTTATAATTAGACACTTTTCAATAACCAAACCCTTTGTTGTACAGTATGTGAGAAAATGTTTCCTTTTTTCAACTAAAACACTTTTTTAGAGACAGGAGTCCAAAGGGTAAACTGTCAAAACAGCGTCTGGGGTTTCAGCCACGTGAGTCTTATTAATATCAGTGGAAGCTGTGAAGAAACAACTCCCCACAATGCTTGGTCAACGGATTGTGTAAGTTTAAAACCATGGAGGCGCTATGAGCGCTATTGGTTTAGGGTCTGATCCTTCAGCCATCTCTGCAGGGAACTTCCATTGAAGTTGTTAAGCTTTTGCACACATGGTGCCATCAGGATCAAGCCTTCATTAGAACGAACTAAAATAAACTCAGACGGCCTCACATTGTGATCAGGATATTGCTGCTTACTAAGTCATGTCATGTAAACATTCTTTTTACAGTCCTGCTATAAATAGTTCACTTACCCTGTTGGTGTCTGGAAACCAGCGAAACAGAAAGATGCAATGCATTTTGAATCCGCTTTTCTGTACAGTATTTTGTGTGCAGTGCAAAAGACTATATCTCAGGGGTGGGGACCCTATTCTTTCATCCTAGAGGTTGTAAGATATTTTCGTACTAGTATTTTACTGTGCCCACGCCAATTATAACTGGGTGACTGGTGGTAAATAAAAGCAAACACAACAGGCCAAATGTTCTTTCCATACAGGCTTCTGCTTGGCTCCAGCAGGGTAATTTGTTGATTCTTTTTAAACTAGAAGTATAATAGGACCAAAAATATCTGGATGTCATGAGGTTGACTTAATAACACTACTGCTTTTTGATCTCTTTACAGTGCATACAGTAATAAGTATCTTAATAAAATAAGAAGTACCATAATGGGTTAGACCAATAGTTCATCGAGCCCATCATCCTGTCTCAGACAGTGGGTGACTGCTGTCACTTCAGAGAAGTACGCAATGGGTTGACTCTGCAGAGGTGTCAGAAACAAGAATGCGTCTGCGAGATTCTCACAGCCCTGACGAGATCTCGTGTGTTCTCGTTGAAGTTTTCAAGAATCTCGTGAGATCCTCAAGAACCTCAAAAAATGCTCTGCGCATGTATGGGCCCCGGCAACCATTTTGCACATGCGCAAAGTGTTTTAGGGGAGTTTCTTAAAAATCCTGTGTGATTCTTGAGACCGTGAAATGGCTATTCTGCCCACGCACGACTGCCCGGCGGCTATTTCCAAGAATCTCATGGGAACGCTGGCAAGAAGCCCGATTCCAGTCTGGCTGTTGCAAAATGGATCAATGGAAATTTTGTATGTTTTAGGGGAGTTCTTAACTCAGGTGCAAAAAATAAGGAAAGAATGGGACTTGGATTTTTAAAAAATGAAATAGACAATTTTATTTATATAAAAGTCCTGCAATGATATAGTCCTGTTATGTAGAAAAAGGAGTATTCTGCTGTTTTTCTATTGAGAATGTATAGAATTTTATGTATGTAGATCATTATTCTTTTATTTGTGATATTTAATTTGGCGAGAGCTGTATAAATTTGAATTGAATAAGTCCGATTCTTGTGAGATACTTGAGTCTGAAAATCTCCTCGAGAAGACGATTCTTGAAGAGATTTTCGAGGAGGGCGAGTTTCAGCCCTACTGCCAGCTCCTTTGACTGTCAGAGGTCAGAGTCGATCTTGCAAAGGCATACACACCTGCTTAATTTTAAGCAGGAGAGTAGCTTTCTGACATAAATCATGCTACTCCTGTATACCGTTGGTACTCAAAATTGTAACCTTCAGCTATAAAAAATGGATCATTTGATATTCCAGCACTCTTTGATAACATTTGGGAATATTAATTTAGAATAAATTTGAATGTCTAGAAGAACTCCAGATCTGCAATTCTTGGACTGAACTGCAGTTACTACTTGTCTAGTGCATACGTTTAGGTAATAAAATTGTTGAAATGAATAAACCAGATGTTTTGAGCATTAGAGTAAAATGAATTGTGTTGTTTTGGCAGGTCATTTTGGTTCAAGTTAATCCAGGTGAAACCTTTACAATAAGGGCCGAAGATGGAACGCTTCAGTGCATTCAAGGTGAGAAAGTCTTCTGGAAAATGTCTTTCTGATTTAATGGATCATCTCTAAATTGCCATACTCAACAGATTAGTTATGGATTTTTCTTTCTTTTTAAAAAAATGCAACCATAAGTCTGCATTGATTTTTTTGTGATTTCATTTTGCAGTAAGTTGGAGCTTCATAGAGCTCAGGCGTGTATGTAAAGGGCTGCCCCAATAAGGAGAGCTTTTATGTGCAAAAATAAGTGGCTGTGCAGAGGGCAGCTGTGTGTTCCTTCTGGGACATTCAGTTTCTGGGACATAAGAGTTTCTGGTTTGGTTTGTCAGGTAATTTTAGTGAATGCTGTAAATACTGGTCTCTTCATATTAATTAGAGTAGTCACGAGTATTTGCAATAGCGAATACTAGTTCAGATGAATTTGCCTGCTTTGATCTGGATCTAACAAAGGCCCCAATCCCAAATCTGTGTGCCGCACATGCTACTCAAATGCAGCGTATGCATGCGCTGCGTGTGTGCCATGCACATGTTGCTTGTGTGCATGCCTCAGGCATACATCACATGCCCCTGACGTGTAGACCTTGGATCAGGGCCCACGTAGATGCTCAGTCCTGCTTTACCAAATATCTACTTTGGATATTTTGGTTTGCTCTTTTCCGTTTGGGTATTTCTGGTACTTCGTTTTGGTGCATGTAGTATAGGTGAAACAAAGGAACCAAAATGAGTGAAATATCCAAATAAATGGATAAATGCAAATATTTGTTTTGTTTGCTGATACCATTGGCTATTTGGATAGACATCTGAGAACGTGAATAATATCTGAAAATACAAAAATACACTGTTCCTTTTAGCTATAATATTGGCCATAGATTTTCTGTCCTTCTCATTGTTTTCTATCCTGTTTTACTAATGATATTTGTGTTAAAACAATCGTTTACTTGGCTTGACTTGTTTCTTCTGATTTTTCCACCTGAAGTCCCAATACTTTGTTAATGACATCATCACAATCTGCTGAGCAGCAATTGTGATGTCACAAACAGGGGATTATGAATTAGGTGGGGAATTAGCAGTGGAAACAGATGCACGAAAACAACCTCATTGTTTCTTGGACATCAAGTCTCCCCAGTGAGAGAGAATGAAGGAAGAATAATATAGAAATTACACAGCAATCTGTGCAGGCAAAAGCTTCTAATAGAATTGAATTGTTTATTTGTTTATTTACGGCATTAAGCTTCCGATATAGCCAATAGAAGGACAATACAAAACGTTAAAACCACATAAAAACATGGATATAAAAATAACAAAAGTACAGTGCATAAAAGACAGTACATAAATCGGAGAAGGAATAAAAATGGAGAACAATACATAAATTAGAGGGGAGAGTAAACCACTCGCAGCCCCAACAATAGAAATATCTACAATGCTCTACTAGAAGTGCATAAGCATGGGTGAGCACCCAAAGCATCATCAGTTACAACAGACCTAGTGGGGCAGATCACCATGGGTAGATTCACTATTCGCCCGCTCCCTCATAGCAAGTAATGCGGATGTTGCCACCGCTTGCACAGTTTCAATCTCCAGCGAAGCCAATAGATTTACAATTCTAGTAGGGACAGAGTTATGTAAATGTGACCCCCAAAGAGGTTCAAGCCAAGTAGCTCTAATACTTTTGTACAGAGTGCATCTAAAAAGGGAGTGGGTCAGATCTTCCACCTCCAGATTATTACAGGGGCAAGTCCGAAGCTCCCGTGCAACAGCCGCATATCTTCCTTCTGTAACCGCTGAGGGAAGTAAATGAAAACGAAGGCAGGTGAAAGCTCTACACAAAGCAGGGCTGGACAATTTGTCCAAATAAACTTCAAGTTTATGGGAAGTTTTCAAAAGACAATAATAAGGAGAAACCTTCCAAGCAGAGAGCTTGGCTATATCATCTTGCCTTGCTACATCAAAAGTTCTCTGTTGGATTAAGGATTTCTGATACAAGCAGGTTTTACCATAAAAAAAGGAAAAAGAGAAGCCTAAGTTCCTTAAATGGGAGGATATCCAGGCTAGCCAAGGATAATTCCCCACTTCATCATACTCCAATTCCTCTTTCAAACATAGGGCTCCCAAATAACTGCTGTCCTGATAGAACAACTTAGTCCAAAACCTAAGAGCTTGTAAGTGACACAAGTTGGCAGTAGCCACCGTTCAAGTCTCCGCCCGAGCAACGGCGGCTGGGACACCCTGAGGTACTCTTAACAAGCTTCTTAAAAACTTGTTCTGGGTCACTTCGAGGACCCGAGTGTCCTCATCTGGAGTTATTTCTCCTCCGAAAGTTAATAAGGATTGAACCTTTGCCCTATATACTCCCAAAATGGTCGAGGTATCAATCCCCGGCGACCCCGATGCTAACCGCAGAACCCCTTTAGCCGCGGCGTTGGCTTTAAGAGCTAAACATTTCTTGTGCTTATTCCATGTACCACTCTTGGAAAAGACAACTCCCAGATACACATAAGAGTCGACCTGTCTAAGGGTATCTTTCCCAATGGGCCAGGAATAAGTAGACCTCTTTGCTTTTCCCACGATCATCACCTGGGATTTAAGCGGTTTAACTGTTAACTCATTCAAGGTTAATCTACAAGGAGCCCTAACTGATGCAAAAGACCTTTCCTTGTTTGAACCACAAGGACCAGATCGTCGGCGTACATCAGAATATTAAGGAACTTATCCTGGACCCTCACAGAGTGGGCATGGTCAGAGGAAAGGCACTGAGGTAAATCACTAAGATAAAGATTAAATAGCAGGGGAGCCAGGACACATCCTTGCCTGACTCCCCTTACAACAGCAAATGGCCGGGTCAGTCTACCCTCAGAGCCCACTCTAACAGAAGCTGAATTGCTCGAATGAATATAGATAAGTAAAGTAAGTAAATGTTCATCAATACCCCAATTCAAAAGTTTCTTCCACAACCTAGGGCAAGATACAGAGTCGAATGTTTTGCTGTAATCAATAAAAGCTAAGAAAAGGGATCCCGAACAAATGAAGTATATTTGGTAATGAGATGGCGCAAAACAAAAACGTTGTCCATAATAGACATGTTCTTCCTAAAGCCTGCCTGTTCTTGCGGTATTAGCTTCTGCTCATAGGCCCAGGTTTCCAGATGTTTGAGTAAAATCTTTGAATACAACTTCCCAATAATCAGAAGCAAACTTACGGGTCGATAGCAACATTGGTCCAAGGGGTTCTCTTTCTTAAAAATAGGGACAATTTTTAAGATCCCCCAGCCCACAGGAACGTGGGAAGAGCTTTTGATACACGAGAAATATTTAGCCAATATGTTAGCCCACCAAGTAGGGTGGATGAGCAAGGCCTCTGCGACAATAAAGTCTCCACCCAGTGCCTTGTTGCACATCAGAGTATCAATTGCAGCAAGCACCTCTGACGGATCAACCCTAAAGCCGGCAGGTGGTTCCTTGTACGATTGCAGAGAGGAAATCAACTCAGAGATCTCCATCTCTGGCACCTCTGAACTGGCACTAAAAAGTTTTGAAAAAAGGTGACCCACTTCTCATCGTCTATTTGGACTTGCCTCGAATTGGAGGGAGCAGAGCTTTTCTTATTGACCAGAGCCCAGAAGATTTTGGTGTTCTTAGTCTGAGCAGCGACCTTGAGCCTTGCCCAGAGACGCTTTGTATATTCCAACTTTTTAGCAACAATAAATGCTCTGAGTCTACCTTTAGCTTCCCGTAATTGGAGGGTGGATCTCTCAGTTGGCATAGCAACCCATAAATGTTTTGCTTGCGCCAGCATCCGCTTCGCCACCCTACACTCATGGTCAAACCATCCTGTGCCCCCAGGTTTCCAAGGTTTACTAGGACAGGAAAGTACCTGAGATCCCAGGATGGAAATAATGTTATTATAAAGCTGGTCAAGAGTCCCAATGTCTTGGACATCCTCCCTCAAAAATGTACGATACAGGGTGGATAGTTCCTGTCCAACTAGGAGATCGTACACCTGGGTAAACACAGTGGAATTCCACCTAAGACGAATCTTGAGTCCCCCTAACTTAGGGGGGTCCCCTCGGATAGAGGAAGTAATAAAAGCAACAGGTTTACGAAGCCTAATAATTGATACCGATAGGGCCCGATGGTCGCTTTCTGCCCAAGAAATCAGAGCAAAGTCTGTAAAATTGGCCCTTTGCGAGATTTGAATAGCTATATAATCAATTGTGCTTCTCCAATTGAAATTGAGAAAGGAAAATTCCCCCTCTAAATCTAGTGCTCCCGACCCATTGAGGACCATTAAACAGTAGGACTGCAACAACTCGAACATACAGACCCCTGCCTCATTGCCCTCCAAGTCCCTTGATCTCCTATTCGTCACCCAGTCAAATCCATCTATAGGCCCATTAGAATCTGGGTTGCAGAACGCACCTAACCTAGCATTCCAGTCCCCGGACACAACCAGGAGAGCATCAGGAAATCGATCATCCAGGTCGTCTAGTAGATCACCCAGCAGGTTCCAAACATCCGCTTTATAATATCTAGACGTAGTGGGTGGAATGTAGAGATTAACAATTAGCAAGGGAGGATTACCCAGTGAAGTCCACAGGCCCACAAAAAAATTCCCACATGCCTGAGGAATAATTCTAAAAGAACCTTCCAGAGAATTGGAAACAAAGAAAGGAAGACCACCTGAGCATCTCCCCCTCAAGCCAACCTTACTTCCTGGCAAAAAGAACCCCTGGAAACCCTGGACCAGCAACACCTCATTCATTCTCAGCCATGTTTCCTGAAACAAGATCAGGTCAAGATCTTGGGTCAGGCCCCTTAGACTTACATCCAGAAATGATACAGGAGAGTAATTTTAGAGGTCCGCCCTGGTAGGGAGTCATGGGAAGAAAATTAGACTCCAGTTTCGCCCCAGAAACGGGACAAAAAGGGTGAAAACAGACATGACGCTAACCACCCTTTAACCACCCTTGGTGGTTATTTATGCATGTTTCAGGGCTGTCTTGGTGCCCTATGCAGCCCTGAAACATGCATAAATGACCACCAAGGGTGGTTAGTGTCATGTCTGTTTTCACCCAAAATCTCACTCAGGACACAGCCCTAGATTTTGTGGAAAAGTCAAACCCGCTTCCCCCTACACTTTGCCTACTGGGCAGGTCCCTATGTCAAACTGGAGGGGACTGAGCCGGGAAATTACTCGTAGAAGTAGGGGGAACACGTGGAAAATAATCGAGCATAGTTGCCTGCAGCTGGGCACGTTTACTACTGGGTGGCTGGCTCTGCCGGACACATTCTCCACTATGGACAAGGGTGCTACCAGCCGGGGAGAGTCTAGGATAGGATGCTGCAATCCAGTAGGGGCCTTCTCTAGAATGAAAAGCTCTCTCCTGTCCTCAAGACAGGTCTGGAACATTACAACCGAAGCACCTATGTCCAGGACTGGGCATATGGCAGAGGATATATCCAAGGAAGCCTTTGGCCTAGGCCTTAAATGACAATAGCCGAGTTGACTCTCTGCCATAGCATACTGCTCCTTGGAGTGCAAATCAAAAGGATCTAGACTCACTGAGACCAGATCCTGCTGCGAGGCAGATTGCAAACTGGCAAAAGAATAAACAGAGGAATTCAGGGTCGGACTTATCCCTACTCTATTGGAATCAGCCAACGGAAGGGATTCAGTTAGCCCAGGAGACGAATAACGCCTCCCAGTATCAGTGGAGACTGGAGCATCAGTCATCCCATTAAAGTACTCGCAGGAAAGCCTTTCGTTGCCAGAGACCTGGCGAACTGGATGTGGAGGGGCATCGGTATCCATTACCTCTTCATACTGCTGTTTGCAGGAGGGGCGGGATATAAATATATTAAATAAAATAAATACTGGGCCTCGGGAGATACTGATGTCAAGGGAATAGTCATCCCAACTGCCCTAGACCTCAAGGTTACACAGTTGGGGGAGGACAGCACGGCGGATGGTCCTAAAATCTCCATTCCCCTTTTCTCTAGCCACTGCCAGAAACTAAAAACCCTGTCTATTGATATGCCCTTGGAGAGTAAATATTTACGTGCCAAAAACAATTTGGAAACCCATTGATTGGACCGAAACCCCCCTCTAAGACACACCCCCAGTCTAGGAGTCAATATCAATAGTATCCCTACTGCAGCCAAACAGACACACCAAATGATTGGACGCATCATCGGGGGATTCCCAATGGGGGAAGAAACCAGAGGCTAATGGTTTGGCCCTAAGCCAGATAGCCTCTCTCCTCAGATGTAGGGCCCTAGGTCTTTTAGAAAGAGGACCAGAACAAGCTCTATCCTGAATAAAAGACCTCCTAATGTTGACCTGCAAGGGCATGTCTGGTAGTCCAACCTGGTGATCTGTAGTGTCCCTATGCAGACCCCCATTCTCCTGAATAGAGCCCAATTTGGCTAGAAGATCGTTCAGCTTAGATCTAATCCATAATAGAGAATCACTCATGTCTGACACATGGCCAAACAGTAAGGAAATAGTTTTGGCGATAAGGAAGCATTGGGCACAAGGAGAATTGCCCAATAACAAAGCGTCCTACAACCTTGCCGCCGGCACAAAGCTAGGGCCGTGTCCCTCCTGGCTATCCCCAGGTGGGGAATGCAGGGATATAGGGGGACGGGAAACAACTCTCTTCCGTCTCCTAGCCTCTTCAATAGCCGGGCTCATCCTCAGGCAGACTGGAGTTCCTACTGCAGGGGGACTATCCACTGCAACATCTAGCTTTGGGAGCTTCTGACTAGGTGACTCCAGAAGCACCGGGGAGTCACAAGGGCGATGTCTTTTCTTACGCATGCTACCGCAAGTACCCCCAGCCAGCAAGCAACCCCCAAAGGACAGCCCAGACAAATGCGGCCTAGCACGGCCGGCGCCTAAGACCACGTGCATGCCGGAAGCCGTGCACGGCTTCAAGTCCTGTAAAGGGGGCACGGCTCGCCAGTGGCCAATCAACGACACGCTCCTCCCACCGCTCCCTTGATTGAGTTCAGGTGCTCACAACCGTTCGCCCGTTCTCCCAGTCACGGGTTCAAGGGGGGGTATAGGCACTAGACAGCACACCTCTGGCAGTACCTGCCCCCAGGGTAATTCTCCCCACACTGACCCCTCATAAGTCCTGGTTCCCTCTGGTTCTCCAGTCACTCTTCAGCACCCTGGAGAGCATAGAGCAGGAAGACTTCTTCGGCTCCCTGGCAGAGACTCTCTCCTCTCTGCCTTCCTCTCCTTATGTACAGGCAGAGTGGGCGTCCGCTTCTAATAGAACGAGGTAGTGTTATAGACTTGGAAATATTCGGGTTTAAATTAATAGATTTCAACTTTATATATATGACCATTGTAATTGGTATAAATGACCCAATTATACTTGTGTATTGCATTTTTAATTGGTTATCATATTGGTACTTTTGGTTGGCCTGTTTTCTCTGAAAATGGTGCTCTTATGACATTTCTATGTTCTAAAAAGTTTTTTCCAGCCAGTTCATTCAATATACATTTCTAGTAAGGCATAGGAGTGGGTCTGCCACAAGGGTATGAGAATAACGTCAGAATATAAATCAATGCTATCCTGCTCATTTCTAAGGGTCCTAGCATGACAAATGTACCTCACAGCCATTTTCAGCAACGTTAAAAGTGAATTTTTTGGTTCGAACTCCTTGCTAACAGTTTCTGCATGTTTATTGCTCTATAAAACCTAACCGTATACTGTAGAAAGATGTTTGGCATGTGGATAGGGTGTAACGCGCTGTGTACTAATGGAAAAAACTAATGTTTTATTGTTGTTTTTAATCTAATTGTAAGCTGCCCCGAGCTGCCTGTGGCAGGAGGGGCGAGGTATTAATTTTTTAAAATAAATAAATAAATAAATTTAAATTAACAGGGTTGCCATTTGCCCAAGGGAAGAATGTGGGCTGGTGATAACTTGCATAAATTTACATACGCTTATGTAAATTTGCACCCATTTAAAATTTCCCATTGCACGACATTGAAACTGGACTTCCGGGGGGTAGGAGGTGGGTGGAAAGTCAGGTTGCAAGCGCATAGAAAAAAGAACTAGGAGCTGACCCTAGTGGGGATTTCCAATATGCACACACACAAAGCAACCATAAAAAATTCCGGTTATCATGTATGGAAGATGCTACCCATAGAAAATAGCAATGTTGCAATAAGCTTCACTTGCTCACTTCTTCTGTGGCCTTTGTGTTTTGAAGAGAGATTCTGTATGCAAATTACTGGTGTCGAACTCCTCCGGAGCCTAACAGGTTTCTAGTTGAATGAACTGTAGGGTTCTCTGGGAGTGGGCAAGTACCTGTTAAGTGGATTTTAATTGCACTGGCAACATGAATCTACTCACCCCTACACACACACATTTTTTTTTTAATGTTAGCACTGAAAAGAAGTCTAATGCGCTTCCTACTATACAAGGGTGAAATTATTTTTAGGCACGGCTAAAGGTAGGACCGACCACCATTAAAAAGGGGAGAAGTTGAAGCCGTTATATTTCAGAAACTGCTTGAGCTGCAGTTCTGAACATTTAAAAGTGTGCTATAAATGTAGACACAGGAGTGTATGCAAAAGTTTAACAAGATTCAGCCAGGAATCAAAAGTTATAACAATGCACGCGTTAATTGCTGGTGGTCAAAATGCAGTGTGTCCCGAGGATTTGTTCTGAGTGATCTCTCTTTCCCCCTGGCTGAGTTGAGCCCTGAGAGTTCACAGTTGTGTAGTATTAGATGTCGATGAAGTGCTTTTCTAGTCTGGAAGTGATCCGTGCAGGGAATAAAGAGATATTAATGATTAAAAAATCAGTTCTGCGCGCTGAGAAGCTGCCACTTGGGGAAAAAGCAGTTAGGAGACTCGCTGCTGTCCGTTACATGCAGGCAGCGATCCCGGCATGCAGGGATCTGGGGATTTATGCATTCCCCCTGATGCAACACCCCTCTGTTCCCCCGTGCCCACTAGGTGCCCAACCCCGCTGCCGGGAAGGGGAGCCCCCTAAAGGGCTAGTCCTGTCCCCACTCAGCTCCCCAGCCCCTCACAAGAAGTGTCTCGAGACTTTCAGCAGGAGCAGCCTCTCCAAGTCCAAAGACACTTCTTGCGAGGGGCTGGGGTGCTGAGCAGGGACAGGACTATACTTTGGGGCAGAGGGATTTTCACTGTGAGTGGCTACAACGCCCCCTCTCCGGTAGGCTNAGAGAGGGGTGCTGAGTGAGAGGTGTGTGTGTGAGAGAGGGGTGCTGAGTGTGAGAGGTGTGTGTGTGAGAGAGGGGTGCTGCGTGTGAGGGGTGTGTGAGAGAAGGGTGCTGCGTGAATGTGTGAGAGAAGGTTGCTGAGTGTGAGAGGTGTGTGTGAGAGAGAAGGGTGCTGAGTGTGAGGGGTGTGTGTGAGAGAGAGGGTGCTGAGTGTAGAGGTGTGTGTGTGTGTGTGAGAGAGAGAGAGAGGGGTGCTGCGTGTGAGAGGTGTGTGTGTGTGTGAGAGAGGGGTGCTGAGTGTGAGAGGTGTGTGTGTGAGAGAGAGAGGGGTACTGCGTGTGAGATGGGTGCTGCGGTGTGTGTGTGTGAGAGAGAGAGGGGTGCTGCGTGTGAGGTGTGTGTGTGTGTGTGTGTGAGAGAGGGGTGCTGAGTGTGAGAGGTGTGTGTGTGTGTGAGAGAGAGAGGGGTACTGCGTGTGAGAGGGGTGCTGCGGTGTGTGTGTGTGAGAGAGAGAGGGGTGCTGCGTGTGAGAGGGGTGCTGCGGTGTGTGTGTGTGAGAGAGAGGGGTTCTGCATGTGAGAGAGAGGTGAAGGTTTTTTGTTTGGATAATTCAACTAAAGTTCACTCATGCAAAATCATTGCTGCCTGTACTGCTGCCAAAGTCTGGGGAAGGGAGTGTTTTATCAGTCACGCATACTGTATGTGAGCCATGTTAATTAAATCTACCTAGGGGCAGAGGGGTGTTTTTGCTTCGTTTTTTTGGAACTTAATGCTCATGGAAGTGAGGCATTAATCACTTGAGCTAGGTATTAGGGAAAACACAATTCAATCCTGACCTGCAATATCTATTATAATCCTACCCATTGTGTCGATTTGTGTGTTGATTTTAGGATATGAATGAACGGAGATTAGGATCGGGCCACCAAAATTAATTTCACTTGTGACTAAACCAGCTATTGACTTCTGGCTTGATAGAATGAATGGGTCCAGGGGCTAGTTGAACTTCCATGCTTTCTGTTTTGTTTTAAAAGTAATCAACTTGGAGGTTTGGCTGGGGTAAATTAGTATAGCGCCGTTACAATTAGCAAGGCTGTGCTGATATATGCCAGTTGAAGAGCCAATGGTAGACTGTGTTCTGGAGACCAGAGGTAAACTGAAGCAACTGCTTTGATTTAATTCAGTAGCATTTAAACGAATGGTGTAAACTGAAGTAATTACTCTTGATTTAAATCAAAGTAACTACTCCACTTAGGTAGCACTCAGATGAACAATGTGAACCTAAGTGGTACTGCACCATCTCACCCCTACCAGAGATGTAATGGTCATCGAACCATGGTCACATGAGTGTTCACATGAACAGTTACTTTGGAATATGTACTTCTGATTTTTTTAGAGTACATAATTATCTTCCTGCTCCAGTTTAGCACTCTGTGTGAACTATGATGGTGGTTTTTTGAGATGTAGATGCTTGAGAAGTGCCTTGGAGGAACCCCTTTACTCTAAGCCCCAGAACAATCAGATGTTTACGCCTGCTAAACTTGCCTTTTGAAGCAATGACCTGCACCTAAAACTGCTGTATCTTATTACCAATCTCCTGAACAAGACTGTTTCCTTAAGATGTTAAATGTCTTTCCATTCTTGTCCCAACAGCAGTGTGAGAACCAATTCAGCAAACCAGAGGAGTGGTGTTTTTTTTTGTAAAGGCCAGCACCTTCTTTTTCTCAGAGTTTACCTACAGAGGTTTTCATTTTTGGAATAAAACTGATCAAAAACCGTATGGAGAGAAATCTAATAGCCATTTTAATGCTAAGGTGATTAACTGTGGTGTGGGTTAAATTTTAGTTGTAAGCAACTTTAATACAGTATGGACACTCATGTCCTCCTACTTTAGACTCTAGGTACGACCACATGAAATGCTACCCAATTTGGGCAGCCTTACTGTGTGATGAAGTGCATTGTATACCCGGCGGCTGTCAGATGTTCATCCCATGCCAGGGTGGGGTGGGCAGTTGACTACTACGTGCTGCGTCCTCTGAAAAAGGCCGGAGATACAGTGTGCAGTAGCCTTACCCAACTTGCAGTAGCGCACGGCTGCTTGTGGGCCTGGTTCCTGCTTGCCCTGCCCTGCGGTAAGGTCCACCGCAGGACTTTGAGTGGCAGGTGCTGTTGCCAATTGTGCACGGCCACATCATGGCTGGGAGCGGGAGAGTAGACGGGCCAGAGGAGGGTGGGTGGGTTGGGGCTGGGTGCCCGCGTGTGTGGCCAGTGCCTTGGCCTGCTCTGGGGCATGGTAGGACCTCTGATAGCAGCTCACCCACTGGGCTCCTCAGCCTCCCAGATGCAGTGCAGGGCTGGCTTCCCCTTCCTCCACTAGCTGCGTTGGGTGGGGGTTGCCAGGGCTTGCCTCCCCCTCCCTCCTCCATGGAATCTCCTGCCTCCCCAGCGCAGGTGTGAAATTCTGCACTGGGCGAAGCGGGGCAGGAGATTCCACGGGAAGAGGGGGATTCTGTGGGAAATCCGTGAATTGCGGACCTGCGTTTGACTTGGGGCCCTGATGATACTTCTCTAGCCTCAGTCAAGTGAAAGCCTCTTATGCAGAAATCTCTTTTAAAATTCTTACGCGTCAAGGTACATATCCAGAGACCATAATTAATACCCCTGACTTTGGCTTTCACTATGTGGTCATTACAATGTCAATATTTTCAAAGGTTCCACTTCCCATGCATGGTTTTGTGCCGGTGCTGATGCTGTCTCCTAATCCTGATCACAGTCTGAATGGGTACAGGAGAATGAAAGGAACCTACTCCTTCCTAGAAGAACTTGCCATGAAGACAGACTTGTTTCTCTCATATTAAATTTTATTTTAAATATAAGAAATGAATCTCTGCAAAATTTGCTTTTGATCTACAGCAACTGCTCCCAATTTACTGAACCAAGGGGACCTAGACACTTTATTTCAGTGGTGAAATGTTTCCTGGCCTAAGCCTTTTTGGGGTTACAAAAAATGGGGAAACTGGTTACACCTCAGAGGATGAATGTGGGTCCAAAACCAAGGGTGGACATTATGATCTATTGCATTAGGGACTTTCTGTCACAGACGATATTGTATTCAGTCACTATTGGAGAAAGTTTAACACAGCGATAAAACTCCATGAAATGTTCTTATTTAGCTGTTTAATGCATAACTTCATACCCCCAGGCACAGCATGTTAGCTTTTGCTTCCAGTGCTGTTATGTGCTCTACTATGGTTTAAGATATAGTTTGTAAATGGAATGTATTTATGTTTAACCAATGTTCAGATTACAAAGAGCTGACTCTTACATAATCTCAGATTCTTCATTAATTTAAATCGGGTGAGCAGTTTCAGTGATCCATTGAGAGACATGGAAGTGGAATTGTCTTAATTTGAACACACTAAATCATTCTGGGTGCATGAAGGCTTTTCTTTACGGTGACCCACATGTCCGTTCTGCAGCTGTCTCTAATTTTGCTTACTCTTATTATCTAAATGAAGAACAGTTTTGCATTGCTTTCTGTAGGTTTTAGACTCTCCTGTAAAAGCTCAGAAAATTCTGTTCTGGAATTGCATTCCTTTGTGCATCTGGGTAATTCTAGGAAAATATCTAGGAACCATGCTAGACTTAATCACATATGCCACCATCGTTTCATTTTCCTCATTTCAAGCAATTTGATTGTAAAAATGAACAGAGAACAGGATAAATGGTTTTCAAAATGTTAGAATGAAAAACCTTGTGTAGAAAAATCCTTATTTGCCACATGAAAGTATCTGTTCATATATTGGTATGAAATAGCTCTAAGTAGTAAGTACAGTTGTTCAATGGCTCTGGTAATATTGCTGAAACAGAAAAACACATAGGGTAATTTCAGATGTGAAGGGCCTTTTGGCCCGCCATGCTGAACCCGGCCTGATCACTGTAGGGAATCTCGGAGGGGGCAGAACCGAGCGGCACAACGTGCCGCCGCTCGGCCCTGCCTCCCGCGCTCCCTCGGCTGCCCACCCATGGAGAGATGGACAGGTGGATGCAGTGGCCAATATGGCTGCTGCGCCTGATCCTGTCCCATGGTTGGGACCTGATTCTGGGACAGGGCTGGGTAACAGTCGTTACCCGTGGCCATTCCCATCCCTGTCCCGGATCGTGGCCAAACTAACCACGGTTCTGGAGATGGGGCCGGCACCATCCTCAGAACCATGGTTAGCTTTGACCCCTGCCAGAGATTCACTGTGGTGAACATCTGGCGGGGCTCAAACAGACGTGCACTGGATCACAGCCACCACCCTGAATCCACTGTGATTCAGAGTGATTGACTGTGATCTCGTCACATCTGAAATTACCCATAGTATGTTTTTAACTCCCTAGTGTCTATGAAATAGCATTACAGAACTTGGGAGGAATATGGCTTTTGTGGTAGAATATACAACAATGCAAAAAAAGAGAGTTAAAAATAATATAAAATAAAAACACTTCATATTTATCTTCTTGTGCAGTAGCTTAAATATCTTATGTTTTGAAAATTTACAAATCAAAATACAATTGAAGAAAGGTTTTGGGTTGGTTTGTTTTTTTGTGGGTATTGGAAGGAGTCGTGGTTTGGAATTCTTTTTTGCAATTCCCCACCTCATTGTTAAAATTTCTACTTGTGGTGAGTGCATGAGAAGGAACCATTGAAGAATGGGAGGTGGCTGCGAACTTTCAACTTTTAAAATGTCCAGGTTTTCGTCGTTGTTGCAAAATGATAGCAGTAGAATAGCCATTTTTCCTAAGTAGGGCCTAGATATGTTTAAAGTTGAGTCCAAAAAAGGAGGAAATGTAAAAATATGGTAGCAAAAGCAAGAACACAACAAGCTACTAAACAAATAGAACCAAAAATATGAATAAATGAAGAGTATATTTACTGGTTATTAGTACAACATAAAAACTCTAATGACCATATAAATGACATTAAAAATGCACACAAGGCACAAAATTGTAAAATATAATTATTCAAAAATACAACCAATTATGTCTTAATAAAGTTGAACCTTTAGATAAACATCATATGATGGGGAAGAGCCAACATGGTTTTTGTAAAGTGAAATCACGTCTTGCTGATTTATTCAAATTTTTGAGCGTGTCACAAGTATGTAGTAATGGTGATCCAGCTGGTTATTGCATTTGCTGGTTTTAACCTTTAAAGCCCTTCACGGCCTGGGCCCTGTTTTTCTGCGGGATCGCCTCACTCCCCATGTGCCCGTGCGACCCTTGAGATCATCCGTGGGAGCCTTTTTGGAGGTTCCCTGGGCGAGGCAGGTTGCCACCGATGTTAGATATTTTTCAGTGGCCGCCCTGTGCTGTGGAATTCGCTCCCGGAGGAGGCTCAGTTGGCTCCCACTCGCCTGCTGTTTTGGCGTGTATGTAAGACCTGGCTGGTCCGCCAGGCTTTTGGCGAGAGGTAGGGGTGGAGGGTTTCCCCACATCGTATTGTATTTTAAATTGTTTTAAATTGTTTAAATTGTTTTTTTTAAAAAATTAATTATTGAATGTTGTTCGCTGCCCTGGGCTGCCCTGTGGGCAGGAGGGGCAGGATATACATTTTAAATAAATAAATAAATAAATAAAATTTGGACTGTCAGAAAGGGTTTGACAGACTTGCTCAAGATTCTTTAGAGAACTAAGTAGTCTTTGGATAAATGAGAGGACACTTTAATGGGTCAGTTTCTGGTTAAAAGAAAAGTAGAAAACAAAGGGTAGGAATGAATGGCCCATATTCACAATAGAGAAAAATGTTATAAATAGTGAGGTACCACAAAGATGGAGCAGTGCTGTTTAACAGTCATTAATAACCTGAAAAGGGGGCTGAACATTGAGGTGGCAAAGTTGCCTCTGAAGGTTCTGAAGGTCAATAGAATCACTGGATTATAAAAAGCATATGTCAATAAAAGATAGTGCATAATAAATAGCTGCTATTCAAGTTGATCAGGGGATGAAATCTGACTTCTGGGAGTAAATTACATTGAATGGACCGCTCCATGTCTGACCTGTTTGTACACTTCCTATAAAGAACCTGGTGCTGGAGAATATCGGGCTGGATGAATTATTGGTCTGACCGGACCCGATATGGCAGCTCCTCTGTTCTTAGCCGCTTTACACTATGCTTTAAGCTCCGGTATTGTCTTAACATTGTATATATCACATTTAATAAGACACATTTCTGGGATGGAACAGCTATGACCAGCTCGGTTTCTCTGACTTTTCAAATGCACAACTCATCTGCAATTATTTTGGGACTATGGTGAACCCACACAAAGACGTTATGCAGACAACATTGTCAGCTTCACACTTCATTTCAGCTTCATACATTCCGCTGATGATACCCATTAACATTCCATCTGATGGAATGTTACAATAGGAACTTTCCTGTTCATCTGAAGGCATCTATTTTCAGCAGCAGTCAAAGGCTAAACCATTCTTGTAAGATGCTACATTGTTGTTTATAAAACCCAGACCTCATGAGTAACTTACCAATTCCTCTACTTCACTTGTTGGCTACTTCTAGAGGTTTTTTTCACAGGGTGAAGGACAGATAGAGACACGTTCAGAATCCCTTAGCTGGAGGCGGGGCTGTTCTACTAAACTTTGGACAGTTCATTCCATTGTGGACTTTTCCGTAGAGTTTTCTGCACATCCATCTTGAAAAAGAAATGCGTACTCTAACAAAGAGAAGTTGTCATGGATCATCTTGTTGGTTTTCCAAATTCTTGACCATTTGCAGTCAAAGTGCACAATAATTCAGTGTCATAAGCAGTATCAAGTTGACAGTCCTTGTGCTTTTTGCATGTTTCAAAACCTCCATCAATCTAACAAATTAGTTTTAAAACTTGGCAACAGCGTGAACGTCCTAGGGAGAAGCTGCCAACCTGCTATTGGTGGTATTCTACCATTTATCATTGGCTTATACAACTTGAGTGATGCAAGTTCTGCAGAGTACTGATATTAGATCGTTGAGTCAGGTACGTTCATATTTTAATCTCCTGTAGTAACAAGCCAAGGGAGGGACCCAATCTGACAACACACAGATATTGTAATTACAAGATATAGCTCCTGTAAGTGAAAACCAAGGGTAATTCCACATATACTGTGGAATTTTATACTGTTTTAATTAGTGTTGTTCGCCGCCCTGGGCTGCCCTGTGGGCAGGAGGGGTGAGATATAAATGTTAAATAAATAAATAAATAAAATATAACTGTAGCCCCATGCATTCCTCTTTGCCCATGTGAATGCATGGCATGCCCATGGGCATGAATGAATGCATGCCCATGTGAATTTACCCCATTGCTTACAACAATGGGGTAAAACACAGTGAAACCCATGTATTGCGGTAACAATTTTTTTATATGCTTCCTGTAGAGTTCTTCATGGCTCAAATGAAAACCGGTAGTTCTTCCTGTGTTGCAAGCATCCAAACTAAGGAAGCCTTAGGGTGTCAGTACTCAAGTCAGTTAGAAACCCAAGGGTGTCAGTGGTTGGATTTCTTGGATACAAAAGGGGCCATATTTCCCATCCAAAAGGGGCCATATTTCCCATCCATGCTCATATGAAATTTTGGCCTTCTGTTTATCTTTTGACTCTGTCCCGAGTTTTGAGGACATAGAGGAGTACGTCATAGTTTTATTTCTTTATTTTCACAATTTGTAATATGCCCCCTCTTGCCCAATGACAGCTTGGGGCGGCAAACAATAAATAGTAAAAACATAATAAGAAATACAAAATACAATATAATATAAAAACAATTCAACTTAGTTCCCCTCCAGGTGCACCTGTTATGAAATTTTGGGGTCCTCCTTTAGGGCTTTTTGCCCCTATCAGATGTGCTTGAAATTGGCCTGTGGTATCAAAAGTTAAGAGGCTGCATGCAAAAATATCCGGTTAAGCATGCTAACTTGCGTAGGCATGTTAGCCTTCCATTGAAATCCCCTGGGTGAGGCTTTGGGATATGGTGGGATAAAAAATGGAATTAAAATAAAATGTTCAGTATGTCTGAAAAGTGGTCCATTTGAATATTTTTTATAAATGTGGTTGTTTTGTTGTTGTTATGGTCTTCTGATTTCGGAGGCTTTCTGCAGCCCTAAATTCAAGTTTTTCTCAACCACCACAAGGGCTAGAATTTAATTTTTTTAAATTTGGACTTCTTGCAATTTTTAGCATGTATCTCATTTTATGCTTTGAGACACCCCCAGGAGCCCAAGAAACATATGATAAAACAGGAAGAGGTGGCAAGTCTGAGACTACTCTTTTGACTTTTTAGTTCCTAAGTATTAACTGAAAGCTCCTGTGTGTTCAGGTTTTGACCTTGCAGAGAAATATTGAAGTTTATACCTCTTGCAAAAAAGAATTCCAAACCACGACTCCTTCCAATACCCACAAAAAAACAAACCAACCCAAAACCTTTCTTCAATTGTGTTTTGATTTGTAAATTATTTTATATAATACATTATATAATCCTTGTCACTTACAACTCTTGCCCTACCATATATTTTGGGCATAACTTATTTAATAGTGTCTAATGCATTTGTGAAAGGCCTTGGGAAACACATTAATTGTGAACCCCCAAACTGAGAAGTTTGACCAAACATTGTTTTGCCTCCCCCCCCACTCTCTCTTATTTATCCTACCTTTTTCCTGCTCTCCAAGGCTACACGCCACCAACCACTTACTCTGGAGTAAGCGGTTGGTAGATCACAGCCTGAATTTGGTAAAATGTCTTTTGAACTTTGTTTTGTTTTGCATGAAGCTTTAAACATGTTCCAAATCTAAACGGATTCTTCTGTCCCTACTGGCCAATCTTGGAACAGTGTTCTAGTCCAGTATTTTAAGTTACTGAAGCTTAGATATTGAACTTGAATTTTTTATTAAAATGCATGTACCGTCAAGTATAATGCAGAACATTAATTACAAAATTACAGAAAGACAAAATGAGAAAATAAAAAGATTTCTATTAAAAAACAAGGAAATAACAATTGTAACAACTTAAAAACACGTAATTGAAATAGTACCCAAACCAAACCAACGCAGTAGAACAATCAAGGAGCAGGCAAATGTGGCACTGGATACCCAGCTCTACTCTGTTAAATTTTAAAAACAAATATGGCAAGTTTCATAACCACCTTCAAGTCTTTGCTTTGAAGAAACCATGTTAGTTTCTCATGAAGCTTAGATATTGCATTATTAAAAAGCTTAAATTGGAGTGTTGGAGCAGCTTACTTAAACATCTGTTGGATGCTATTTTTCATGTTGGATGTTAGTGGTGCTAAGTTGTGTGCTCGGGGCTATAGTGTGAATAATATGGATAAAATGATTATTTGGCATAGCTTAGATTTGCTTCTCATCCCCATGCTGAGATTACCTCTCTGCACAAAACCCTGGTACAAGTGGTGTAATGCCTTCTAACCACTGATCACACAAAATAGCTCAATTATTGCTGAATTTATTTTGATGTTGCCGTCAATGTCAATTTAAATCCAAGATTGTTTGTTGCCACAGACGAGTCAGAAAAAAAAAATGTGTGTTGCCCTAAAAGATCATGCATTAAACTTTTAAGTGAAAGATGCAGAGCAAATATATAGAAAACACAATATTGGGGCACGGAAATGTGCTAAAGTCAATCGATGTGTGCCAAACATTGTGCTTGGGTTCAGCAGCAGGGAGGTTAGAAATATATTAGCTAAAAGAAGAGCAGATTTAAGATAAACATTGAGAGTCTTCTGTGTGCTGTCTTTAGGCTTTTCTAAAGATGCTAATTTAAATACTACTGTAGCCTTTTTAAAGCGTTCTGAATGATAGAGGCAATCACACTGTATTACATATTTGGAACACAGTTTAAAAGGTGAAGTCAGAAACCTTGATAGAAATGTTCAGAAAAATGTTACAATCCTGTTTTTAATCCTTTGTTTAAGACTCTCTTGCCGCAGTCAAGAAGAAACCATATCATGATAGGGCTGTGGTACTACTGTATTTAATCAGGATTATTTGTCAGTAGATGGATGGGGTTTACGTTCTCTTTTGGTTTCCTGTTCTGAACCACAAAGAGGTTGTGAACATCTAGAATTTCTTATCGGACCTAAACCCCACAATGAGTAGCAAGTATTTGTCAGAATTGAACACTGTATACTGGACTAGAATGAAAAGACAGTTTAGAACAGGCTGCATAGCTCCATAAGCCAGTCTGGGAGATCTAGTCTTCCTGCTGTTATTTTTAAGCAGAGACAACTGAATAGGAAAACAGTAAAGGTGTGTGTGTGCATGCATGCAAATTCCAGTAAGGAACAAAATGTGTGTGGAAACGGAAGAGGGTTTGGTGTCCAGCAAAGTCTAAAGTGAACAAAATGTGAGATTGGAAGAGAGGAAGTGACTCAGTTTCTAAGAGGAAAAGAGCTGAAAATAGATAGGAGTATCACACGAGTGAATGGAGTGGCTGGTAACTGTGAATGAGGCACTGCTGGATGGAGACAAAGAGGAGTTCAAGACTGGAGCAGGGAACGGTTTATAGGGACAGAGATGTAGGGTGGAACAAGTCTGCAGAGGTTTTTATTTGTTTCGTTTCGTTTTTGTTTTTGTTTTTTTGCAAACCAGAACAAAAGGACGCCAATCCACCTTGCTTTTGGGTATTTGAAAGTGCTGCTAACTTTCAGTGAAAGTCCTGTGGGAATAAATTTTGGAGTGTTTCCATGGCTGTGCAGGTGCATGGTTGATTGCTGCTGCACACCTGTGTGGCTCCGCTTGGCATATGAAATCCATTCTGAAATCCTCCTACTTGGAAAGGATTGCACAAAGGCCCAAAACAGTCATTTTAATCAAAATGCTTTCCATCAAATTCATGGCTACATAATCACCCAAAGTCCTTCGCTGCACCTGCTGCGTTGCCATTGTCATTCCACTGAAGACAGTGGGTGGTTAAAGAGTACCGGAGATGACTGGCAACAGAGTAGGCTCATGGTATCTGGACACGGTGTTTCTGGAAGAATCTGACACAGTATAGTGTTCACACAAACTTTTGAAGAGAGACTCCAGGCCAGATTTTCTGCTCCGATTTAGGTACGTTTTGGAAGCAGCCAGAATTGACTAGATCCACTACTCCCAGTAGTCTCATAAGACGTTTCTGGGTGCTGATCATATTCAGTTGCAGTTTTGTCTTTCCTTATCCTTAAAGCCTGCTACGCTGTTAGGTCTGTTGCTTTCCTCCCAACATCTTGAGCGGCCAGAGGCGCAAGCTCCACCCCTCAGCTCATAAGCTCTGCCCCCTCGCACACTTACACGCGTACGCACACCTCCCAACATTCCAAGTTGGGAAAGAGGAACAGAAGCTCTCCCATTTCTCTTTCCGTTTAGTTTCTTCTCATGCCATCATCTCCCCAAGTCTTCTCAAGTGCTTTTCCTGGGAGGCAGCCAGGAATAAAATTCCTGAGGATTGAATACCAGTCTTTCTGGGTGATTTCAGACGTAACGGGGCCCGTTGGCCCCGTACCGAAATCACCCTGGTCATTCCCCCGCCGTGGTCACCCCGTCACGCCACAACAGACGTGCCGGGGGGATCCCGGCGGGGAATCTGGGAGGGGGCGGGGCCGAGCGGCGCAACGTGCGGCCGCAAGGCCCCGCCCCCTCCACACACCCACCACCCGCCCTCCGGGGAGACGGGCGGGCGGCGGGGCCAATGAGGCCGCCGCGTCGGGCCAGATTCGCCACGGCCCGGGGTCCCGCCGGTGATCCCGGGCCGTGGCGCCCGACCAGACGTGACGTCGGGGTTCACCCCGGCATGGGATTGCATTCGACACGTGGCGGCCTCCGGTCCCCCCGCTTCGGCTGCTCACGTGTCGAATGCAATCCCCAGCCGTGGTAACATCTGGGGGGAAACATCCGTTTCCCCCAACAGACGTGACGCTATTCCAGCCACCACGCGGAATTGAGCGTGGTTCACTGTGATATCGTCACATCTGAAATCACCCTCTGCCTCACCCCTGAAAAATGGACAGTGGGTCAAAACAGATGTGCAGCTGACATGGCGGGTTCCTGGCCTGAGGCAGGAAACCGCAGCCAACACAGGGTGAAAACAGACATGACGCTAACCACCCTTTAACCACCCTTGGTGGTCATTTATGCATGTTGCAGGACTGCATAGGGCACCAATACAGCCCTGAAATATGCATAAATGACCACCACGGGTGGTTAAAGGGTGGTTAGCATCATGTCTGTTTTCACCCGCAGTCTGGGCCGTGTCTGGGCACAGGAAAAATGTCTGTGGCTGCAGCGCCAGTCTGCTGCCCGCACAGCCTGGGTAGGGCCTGGAGGTCAGTGAACGAATATGTGCGTAACCAGCCCTGCCCTGCTCCCGGACAGCCACAGCAGCCAATGACGGGCCACCATGGCGACCGTCCATGGTGGCACCAGACCGCAGCAGGTAAGGTGAGCCAGAACAGACATGCTGACCTGCTGTGGCCCGCATATGCTGCCATTAGCCCAGACTGTGCCGTGAAGATTTTCCAAGGACACAGCCCCGGACTAACCACCTACCTGCCCTGGGTCAGTCCTGGGCTAACGTCGGGCGGTGCCAAAACAGGTGTGCCGGTGGCTCCCAGGCCACAGCGGGCCTAAACGGGCCACTGTCATGCATGTTTTTACTGCTTGACCTTTGAAAGCGGGACAGTGGGATTTGGCACCCAAAGAGGGACTGTCCCTTTGAAGTAGGGGGTGTTGGGGGGTATGCCAATGGCCCACCTCTAAGTTCTGCTTGTTAGCCTGTTATGCTTTTTGTTTAGAGACCTTGACTAATCTTATTCTCAGGTACACTAGGTCTGTAGATAGCTCTGGGATTCTTTTGGATGAAATGTGGTATATAATAATAATGAAGCGGTATTCTTTGTATACATACTACAGAATTAAGATCACCCAGCTATCCTGGGAAGAAAACTGCATACATTTGTTTGGGCATTTGTGTAAATTTATGCAACTATCAAATAGCTAATTGGCTAATGGAGACTGGGATGCAAGAACCTCCCTGAGTCTAAACACCTCAGCTCCATAGTAATCAAATGAACAAACACACAGACACCCAAGAAGGTTAGTTTCTGGACAAGTGGAGTTCAGACCATGTGTCAGGTTGGACTCCAGACAGATTCCCTGGAGTGTATTCACTGTATTTGCTGCCAATGGGGGCACAGTGAATGTGGGCCCCTGCCTATAGTTAGTGTTGGGCAAATGACGGCAATCCGCAGGAGTAGTTTGTTATTACTACAGCACTTGTATGCCTCTCATTTTGGTCGTGGGGCTGTCAAATCCTTTATTTTACACATCTCTTTGCTTCTGCACACTATTACCACAAAAGATCTATTTCTCCTCCTCTACTTATTTAACAGTATAATCATCTCACCTAGGCTATGTTCTAGTTTATGCATAGTTAGCTCAATAAGACTGCAGAAAGCAAACCTATGGCTGTTTTTGCATGGACGCCCCCTCCCCCTGGCTGGGTGTGCATGCGGTTGTGTGTGTGCATTACGGAGCCATCCAGCAAACCGGGGGAGGTGCCATGGGTGGAGGTGGGTGTGTGCCCGTGGAAAAGGCCACACACCCACCTCCACCCGCTGCTGGTGCACACCCATCCCCCCAAAAATGACCTATGTTATGCAGCACCTTCTTCTTTTAAAGGGGTGTGTCGTTGCATAATGGTTTAATCCAGTGACATTAAATTCCACATGTTAAACATTTGCTGTGCATTTGTTTGCAAAAATCTTATCCAAAATACAACTACCTTGGCGTTCTGGAGTTGCATCCCACAAGCACATGGCTCTTTATAGTCTTTTTACTGTTGTCTAGACGTCTGTTGTGTTAGCCAACATATTTATGTCTCTTCTCTCTGCAGACTCAACACCATCCCTCAGGGACATTAACACTTTTGTGCCTTATTTGCATTCCTGTGTTGGTAAACGCCTCCATTCTGGCATTTGGAATCCCAGGCATTTTCCTGGTACAACCATGCCTTTCCTGTTGTAATTCTTGACTCAGGATACTTGTCATGGTAAAAGTATGCATCTAAGTTAATTTAACCTTTTAACAGTTTGTTTAACCCTCATACACTAAAAAATATTTTGTTTGGTTCTCCTGCGCTTCTCTCTCTTTGCCTGTGGCGTTACCCAGAAAATTTCTTTCAAACCAGAGATGAGGATTAATTTTCCTTCCTGGGGGCCACTTTGAAAATTAGTACAAACTGATAGGTGCACAGAAGTTGGGGACAGGGGTGCACTGAGAAAAAGGGAGAGTCCAGATCATGGATCCTGCCATTGATCCTTGTGTGTGTGCCCTCATCTCTGCTCCCTTCCCCTGAGCTCAGTCTTTCTGTGTTTGGGGTAGGAAGTGGATCCAGGGGCCAGATCCTGGAACTGGAAAAGAACCAAATGAAAACTAGCCATGGACGGTATTTGGTCCCTGGGCCTGATGTTCTCCACCCTTGTTTTAGATCCATAATTACTAAATTTAAACTTACTCCATTTAAACGTATTTGGGGAAAGTACAAAGACCTTTTTTGGCCATATATTAAGTACTCTTTTAATAATATAATAATTAAAAGGATATGGTCTTCAAGTGTGTGAGGGGATTTCCCCCCTTGCAAGATGTGCTGCTCCCAGTAAATCTCATTACTAGCATTCATTAGTAGCTGCTGGCTGACTGGATCAGAATGCAGTACTTGCCTTTCCATTGCAACACCTGAGCACATGCCATATGCTAAAACAAAACCTAAAGTATTGGTTGCTGTGTTGCCAGTCCTAAATCCACAGAAGGATGCTTTGCTGCAAGGATACCATTAACTCCTAGTTTCCATTCGAAATCTGGGCCCACAGTTGCTAAGTCATACTCGGGGGTTAATTATTGTTTTTTTCACCAGCGATATAGTGACACATTTTTTTCCAGCACTGTATATCTAGCCCTTTAAAAACAAACAAAAAACCTCCACTTTTTTGATCACAGGATGGTAACGCCTGCATTTTTGAGGCAGGCTTTAAGGAGGAAAACGAAAAGCTATGAAGAATTTTGAGTTGGCTTCTCTTAGTCCCTTCCGAATATTGAAGTTTGGATGTAGTACAGTACATATTCCAAAGAGAAGAGAAAAATCTCTTGGTGTGACTGGAAATACTTTTGGAACACATTAAAATATGGAAACGTTAAACTTTATTTATATATATTAGCGATATGCATATTCAGAGGTCAGCCTTTTTTTCCGGACTTGGAGCCATCTTTACTTGTGAAAACTAAAGAAATGGAGTATGTGATGCATGTACTGCACGCTGACTGCTCCAGACAGTCATGAATGTGACCTGGCAACCAGCATGATTTCCTGCTGACGTGGCCTTGCACAACAGGAGCAGAACAGAGCAGCTTCAGTGCAATGCGAAGGAGAGGGGCAAGGGATGAATTGCTAGTTGGATGAGAAATTAAGAATCAAACTTAAAGCATCCAAGTTTACAAGTATATAAAACAGGACACTCTCCTTGATAACAAAATAACATGCTATCAAGTAGAGGAGGAGGACTTCACTTAATTATAATGGTTCAAACCCAACTGCATAGGTGCAATGATTTCTTCTATCTTTAGGAATCAACCTGTGGAGAAATGGATTGTCTCTGGGATGTGCAATATGCTGCTTTTAAGAACCAGTATTAGAATGTACTATATGGACGGTATTTCCCAAGAGTCACAAATTTGTAAATGTGTTGGACTTGCACATGTGCTATTGAGGATTTGTATTTGCATTTTTCTTAATTTGCTGATAAACGTCCCTAGCAAATGGGGTGCGGGCATATGTGTACATGCGGGGAATGAACGTGCACATGCAAATTCAGTCTCGCATCAATCAGCAGTCCTTTGAAAATGTGCACCTCTATGTTTGGACAACACATGCGACAAAGTATTTTTCATGGAATATTGAAAGGAAAAAGTCACCCAGCTCGGCAGGATTACTGGAACTGTGTATACAGGAATCTGTTCAAATTTAAACAATCTTCTGACTGTAGACCTGTTACATTCCGCTCAATGGTGTCAGTATTTTAAAATCCAAAGTCTACACTCTTTGCCTGGTACCACTGCAGCTCAGCAAACATTTCAAACACATCAATCGGTGCTTTTATTCTTCATTAAAATTTGCTGATGCTTCTGGAGCTCTAAGTTAGTAAAGCAAAACTTGCTCTGCTTATTTTTCCAACTGTTTTAGATTTAGAAGTGAACCAGTCAGCCTCATTAACCTGCAATACCTCCTCTTCTCTGATTAGTGCCCGTCTTTCTGAAACTCTATGCCAAATCCTTTTTGTCGACGCACCCCCCAAAGAGACACAGACACGTCTTCTTGGTTTCAAACTGGCCGCACTCTTTATTCAATCACATCAAAGAAGGCAGGTGGGGATTGCACCAAGCAATTTTGGGTGCAGTATGCCATGTTGACTAATCTAAAGTATTAACTGTGGTACTGCCTGGATGTGCCCTCCAGTAGCAGTATCCTAAACCATCAACATCCCTTCCTTCGACAGGGCAAGGCCGAAGGAGGGGGAACAGCCCAACTACGGGCGCAAGTAAGGAGTGAAGCGTCTCTTCAGGTCCGAAGACCGTGCCTGTCCCTGCAGAACCTGATAAGACGCCACTCCCAGGGAACCTGACCCCAGTGCATGCCGTGCCTGCATTACACCGTGTATCATCTCCCCATCTCTTAAGGAGATGACTCATAGTCGTTTGTAAACCTCCCTATTAAAACCTATCATGGCATACTGAACCCCTGCTGAGCGCGACAATATCACCCATTTATTCAATCCTGTCTGATTCTATTCAACCTAAATGCCAATCCATACTGGTCTCGTCAAATTACCCTATTTATAAACGGTTCTTAGTTAGCAACTGCCAATGTTACTGATATGATTGTCCAATCACAATACTGCCGAATTAGTCAAACCTATTTAGCCTACTCTGCACTGTTGAGGAGGCGAAAAACGACCCTTCAAAAGGGGCGTAAAAAAAAAATTCCTCCTCGGTCCCTTAATGGCAACCAGTTGTAAACCACAGTGCAAGAGGGAGGTGGGTGGGGCTGCCTCTCCGACAGGCCCGCTCTAACTGCCGCCACGCGGCTTCTCAGAGGACCCGCCCCTTCTAACGAGGGCGGGGTCCTCAATGTCCAATGAGGCGCGCATGCGCCGCCTCACTTGCAGGACGGTTGCCCAGCAACCAGCACACACCGGCGAGGGGCTTTCTAACAAGCCCGCTCGCCACGGCCTCCGCTGCTGTGCCTCTCTCCGGGAATGGGGGGAGAGGCGCGACAATGACCCGTCGCCGCCATTCGGGCGGCGAAGGGAACTTGTCGACGCACCCCCAAAGAGACACAGACACGTCTACTTGGTTTCAAAATGGCCGCACTCTTTATTCAATCACATAAAGAAGGCAGGTGGGGATTGCACCAAGCAATTTTGGGTACAGTATGCCATGTTGACTAATCTAAAGTATTAACTGTGGTACTGCCTGGATGTGCCCTCCAGTAGCAGTATCCTAAACCATCAACATCCCTTCCTTCGACAGGGCAAGGCCGAAGGAGGGGGAACAGCCCAACTACGGGCGCAAGTAAGGAGTGAAGCGTCTCTTCAGGTCCGAAGACCGTGCCTGTCCCTGCAGAACCTGATAAGACGCCACTCCCAGGGAACCTGACCCCAGTGCATGCCGTGCCTGCATTACACCGTGTATCATCTCCCCATCTCTTAAGGAGATGACTCATAGTCGTTTGTAAACCTCCCTATTAAAACCTATCATGGCATACTGAACCCCTGCCACTAAGGGGTGGTCATAGAACCAACCCGACCCCACCCTGCCTACATATCCAACAAACATTCCAACTGACAGGCCAATGCAGCTAAATACATGTCATTCCCTAACTCTGAGAGGTGGACTCCATCGTTTCTGTATAGTTCTGTTCTAGTATGGACAATACCCGTGTGCCTAATGACAGATCCCCCTATTGCTCTTACCCATTTACTTACCTCCCTGTTCACATTTTTCCTAGTTTTATCCACCTTGCCTGGTTTTACCGCCTTGCTCCATCTAATTCTGGGTACCAAATCTGTCCACACAATGTGAGCACCTTTAAATAAATCCCTGATTTTTTCCATGTCCTCCTTAATATTTATTATTAAATTAACCCCTTTCCTTGTGGGGAGATCATTCTCACCCAGGTGTATAACTAATAATTTTGGCTGAGGTAGATACCCCGCTGCCCTTAACATGGGAAGGAGCTGCCTCCACAGAAGCCCGCTCCTTCCCATCCAGGTAATATGTAATTTATCTGCAAGGCCCAAGTGGATACCACCTGCAGATTTTGCAGCAGCGACACGGGCCCATCGTATAAGGCTGTGACCGATGATCCACACCTCGATTCGGGGAACCCTGCTTGCCCTGCCCCCTGGGAACAAACAGAAAACAATTACTGATATGGGCGAACATATCTTTTGTACGCCCCTGACCGCCATCTACCCACGGCCTGTATCGCTGGTTCCGGTAATCCAGCTGCCGCTGCAGTTGTAGCTGCACCAATCCTAAACGAGTGGGTACCAAACTCCTGTGATGGGAGTCCTAACTTACGTAGGGCAGTTCGGAGAATGGATGTTACTTGGTATATCGTGACCACCTTCCCCGTCTTGTGTATGAATAGTTCGCCCAGGGTACCCGGGCGGATTCCTATGTATTGCTGCATCTGCCTAACCGGACAAATTGCAGCAGGGCCACATTGATAAAGTATCACTAGCTGGCCCCGCCCCTTTTGATCTGTCTTTGATCGCCGTAAGCGCAATTTCAATTTGTCTGTCCCGACATCCAAATCCTGGATCCCAAATGCAGCACGTGTAGTATCCCGGGTGGAAGAACACACTACCTCACTGACCCTAAACCCTCCAAAATACATAGTAACATACACGGTGCGAAACAGCTGTGTTTCATAAGTGTCGTAGCACACTTCGGGCAGAATATCTGCCAACCGGGCCAAAATAGGGGATGTTATTGGTGCTCGCTGTCTACGGGCCGGCGTTTGACTTCGTGCCCATGCCTCTAACATATGCCTCAAATAGAAACCGTTGTCAGGTGATGGGTAGCCATTAAGTCTACTAACAAAAGTGATGGCAGCTATTTTACCCGCTATTGTGCTGACCGCCCGACCTCGTTTGTGAAGGGATAAGGCAAATTGAATGGCTTCGGGTTCCCTTATTGGAAAACCTAAATCCCACCCACTCGTTGCTCTAAATTCCTGAAATTCACGGAAGGCCCTACCGTACGCAGTCTGTGTGCGAGGGGCCAATGCCCCCTGGACTGTAGCCTGCATCTCTAGTTCCCAAGGTTCCAGATTCCTGGTGGTAACGGGTCCGGTTCGTACCTGGCGTCTGGTGCCAGCTCGCGGAAACGGTCCATCTGGAACCGAGAAAGGGCATCCGCTATGCCGTTATCGATTCCAGGGACGTGCCGCGCTGTGAAGAGGATGTTATCCTTCAAACATGCTAACACTAACGTCCGGACCAATTTCATGACCCTCTGGGACCGGGAAGAGAGCGAGTTCACGATATGGACCACTGCGGAGTTATCACACCAAAAAACTATGGTTCGATTAGCAAATAAATTTGCCCACAGGATGACAGCCACGACTATGGGGAATAGTTCTAAGAAAGTGAGGTCCCTGGTAATGGCGGTCTCACGCCATTCATGGGGCCACCGGGCTGCACTCCAATGGCGCCTGAAATAGATGCCAAAACCTGCCCCTCCCGCTGCATCTGAGTGCACCTGTAGGTCAGTTTGCAGGAGCAACCGCTCTCTCCAAAAACTAACCCCATTGAACTCTTGCAGGAATGTCAGCCACACCTTGAGATCCTGGCGCATTTCTGCAGTGACCCGTATCCGGAAATGGGGGGGCAAGTCACCTCTCAGTTTCACGTACAACCTGGATAAGAATGCCCTGCCGGGGGCTACGACCCGGCAGGCAAAATTCAGTCTCCCCACTAAGGATTGTAATACCCGCACTGTAATCTTGCGAGATGCCATACACTCATTAATTTTGTCCCGTAATACAACCAATTTGTCTTCTGGCAACCTAGATGACATTGCCTCTGCATCTAATTCAATACCCAGATATGTTAACTTTGTTGATGGCCCCTCTGTTTTTTCAGGGGCCAAGGGGACCCCAATCTCGGCGGCCACACCTTGAAATAAACGTAAGGCTGCAGCACATTCCCCAGCCCGAGGGTGGCCAATTATCAAAAAATCGTCCAGGTATTTGGACACGGCTCCTCCCTTAAGCCTTCGGGTAAACATCCACTCTATTAGGGTACTGAATCGCTCGAACACAGAGCAAGAGATTGCACAACCCATCGGCATGGCTCTGTCATAATAATACCGTCCCTGGAACTGGAATCCTAGCAGGTGAAAACTGCCAGGGTGCACCGGCAACAAACGAAATGCAGATTTTACATCGCACTTTGCCATTAGCGCACCTTTCCCCATCGCTCTCACCTTGTCAACCGCTTCGTCAAATGACGCATACTTAATGGTTGAAAGTTCCTTTGGGATGGCATCATTAACAGAACCTCCCCGAGGGTAAGACAAGTGGTGTATTAAACGAAATTCCCCCTCTGCTTTTTTAGGCACTATTCCCAACGGGGATATGATCAGGTTGCCGAAGGGCGGGCGATCAAATGGTCCAGCGACCCTACCCTCGGCAACTTCCTTTCCTATCTTTGCCTCCACCACTTCTTCCATCCCCACTGTTGATTTGAGGTTCCTAGCCATCTTATGCTGCCAAACCGAGCCCGCAGGAATAACAAAACCCCGTCTAAAACCTTCCACTATGTACTCCACCTCCGCCCTATCAGGATGCCCTCGTAGTGCCCGTTCTAGCTGGTCAATTTTGACCGGGGTCGGGCCCCTTTCCTGTCCGTGTCCCTCCCGAGGAGGGGGGGGCGCCTTTTCCTCCTGCTCGCCCTTGGCTATATCCCCCTTTTCCACCCTTTTGCCTTGGCCGGGAGCAGTTAATCTCTGGGTGGCCACCCCAGCAATTTGCACATACATGCCGGAATCTGCACACCTGCCTATTACACCGGCCGGTCTTGTTATACTCCCAACAGGGGCCTGGGCTGCTCTGGTTGCCCCTTTTTCCATCCCCCCGAAAGGAATCTTGCCCCCAACCTACCCCACCCCGGACCAAAGGGTGCCCACTGTCTGCCCTGGGCGCCCGAGTGACATCTACCATGCACTCCAACCAGAGGTCCGGAGCGTGCACGTCCCATCGCAATCCTGGGGTGGTGGCGGCCCTATGCCTAAACGCCTCGTCATACCTCAACCACGCACCCACGGGCCCGGTTCCATAAGCCCTGCGGACAATGTCCGCATACTTATGGAGCTCCAAGCCCCGACTGGGGTCAGCCTGAAGTATCACCCCCATGTAAACAGCGAAGGCCGATGTCCAATTTGCCCAATTGCGATCGGCCTTGGGGCGCTTAAACTTTTCTTTCTCCTTCCCTTCCTCCGTCTCAGAGTGATCCAAAATGGGATCACTAAAGAGGAGAGCATAAATGTCCACATATTCCCCTTTTATTATCTTATCCTTTACCGCCGGTAATAAATGCGCCCCAAAAGGGGCCGCTACACTAGGAATAGCCCCCCCAGGAGGTGGTGGTGGGCGTCTCTCTACTTGCATTCCTACCCCTGTGTTGGCTGCGCCTATAGCCTCCTGTCCCGCCCCCAGGCTACTGGCGATTTCACTTCCTTGTTCCCTCCCTGGCGGGCCCCCGCTCGCTTGTGGCGGCACGACGAGGGTCTCGGGCGGCATGCATTGGGGGAGACACCCCCCTAGGTTTGTCAATCCCACTAAAGGGGCCTGGGGTACAATTGCCGGGGTCATCCAGACCCAGGACCCGTTCCAGTAGACCAATTGCGGTGTCCCATTTGCTGGGGTTGGCATTGTCCCTGCCCCCTCTTGCGCACCTGCTGTTAGCTCGGGCCGCCCCCCCTGGGGCATTCCTGGGAATTCCTCTCGAGGCCTACCAGCATCCCTTTCCCCTGCCCTGACTCCTATCACTCCCGTGTTCCCACCCCGGGTACCTCCTTCCCCACTCGGGGATCTCCCCTCACCTGGTGCTCTGCTCTCTTGAGTCCATGTCTGTCCCCCCGCGTTCTGCGGAGTGCTAACTGCCACGTTCCTGTTCTCGCCCCTAAGCTCTTGCTCGATAGCCTGTATCCTTCTCCAGATGTCCCGGTTCTCTGCCTCTTCATTCTCGGCTGCAGCTTCGACCCTCCTTCGATTGATGGGAGGTGATCGGTCATCCTGTAGAAACATTGAGACACCAGGGGGCGCAAGGCCCCCTGCCTGAGAGGCCTGATCCACCATTCCTGGTGACAGCCATTGAGACCCAGAATCCTGGAATTGTGCCAAACCAGGAACACCATGGGTATCCACCACCCCACTCACTTGAACCCCCAGAGATGATCCCACCCTGGGAACCCCGGGGTACAAGGCCTGTGAAAGGGGGCCTACCCCTGCTGCTGTGCCTTGGGCCCCCAGGCTCCTGACTCCCCCTTGCATTTGCTGGCTCTGGAGCCCCCTTTGCTCCTGCTCGCCTGGGAGTTCCTCAGCCTGTTGGCCTGGTAAGGCTTCATCCCTGTACCGTGCAGGGGGGGACACAACTCTCTTCCTTCTTGTCCCCCCCTGCTGCAATTCCCCTCCAGCTTCAGCTCCATCCGCCCCCAGCCCAGGGATTACCCGACTGGGCCCCGGCATTTCACCCCGACCCGCTGGATTCTCCAGCTCCGTGGGGCGTCTCCGGGCCCCTAACAGGGCCTCGCATGCTTGCAGCCGCTCCATCATGGCGGCTCTGGACGGGGGGGGGAGGGGCTCACAACCCCTGTCCCCCTCCTCTATAAGGCTCATTGCTTCTGCGGCTCTCCGATCCCGGGCCGTCTTGTTTGCCCCCCCACTGCCTTTCTTCTTCGTGCGCCCCATATCGTCGGCGCAACCAGCTGGAGCGGGGAGACACGCACGAGGCCTGGGATGCAGCAGCGGAACGATGCAGCTGCTGCCTCTCCGACAGGCCCGCTCTAACTGCCGCCACGCGGCTTCTCAGAGGACCCGCCCCTTCTAACGAGGGCGGGGTCCTCAATGTCCAATGAGGCGCGCATGCGCCGCCTCACTTGCAGGACGGTTGCCCAGCAACCAGCACACACCGGCGAGGGGCTTTCTAACAAGCCCCTTCGCCACGGCCTCCATTGCTGTGCCTCTCTCCGGGAACAGGGGGGAGAGGCGCGACAATGACCCGTCGCCGCCATTCGGGCGGCGAAGGGAACTTGTTTTCTCAATATTGTTGGCTTTACATATGCTATGCGTACTCCCTGCTGCAATGCAACACATGGAATCTAAATAGAATTTATCATATATAATGGAGCTAGGATAAGCGGCCATGATCAGAAATAGGTATCCACCAATTTTTACCGGAAAAAGCTTTGTGATTTCCCAGTCTCCTGGGGACGTTTTTAAAATCAAAGGGGGGTAAAAACATAAGAGTCTTCTAATAAAGAGATGGAGATGTGCTGCTGTAATTGCAACCTGGCAGGCATCTGTCAGATTGAATACTCCCGAATGATCATCTTGGGCATCACAAGGTGTTGAGCGTGGTATTTCTGATCCAGCAAAGCACTAGTGTTCCCGCTTAACAAAAGCACATATAGTCCCAAATCTTATCCAAATGATGAAAATAAAACATTTTACATAATCAGGACCAGAGTGTTCAGCACCTTAATGGACTGAGCCCTTGAAGTGGCCCACTGGGCAACTTTGGTATTGAAGGCCTGTCTCGGACTCTTTTCAATTTAGGATCGTGTCCGCTTCAGCTATGCAGTATAAGTTGACACATCTCTTGATCTAAAGCAGGGATGAGAAACCTCAGACACGGGAGCCGAATGTGGCCCTTGGCTAGAATCATAGAGTTGGAAGGGTACCTCAAAGGCTATCTAGTCTAACCCCCTGCTCAATGCAGGAAATCCACAGCTATAGCATCCCTGACAAATGGCCGTCCAGCCTCTGGCTGAAAACTTCCAGTGAAGGTTTTCCCACCACCTCTAGGCAATTTTTTCCATAGTTGAATAGCTCTTACTGTTAGGAAGTCCTTTCTAATGTTTAACCCAACTTTGCTTTCTTGTAATCTTAAACTCATTATTTCTGGTCTTGCCCTCGGGGCAACAGAGAACAAGTCTTTGCCATCTTCTGTGTGACAGCCCTTCGGGTATTTGAAGACCGCTATCATGTCTCCTCTTAGTCTTGCCTAGACCAAACTTACCCAGTGAGCCAACCATTTAATGTAAGAGAACTATATACATATAGGCCTTGAGGTCAAAAGGTTAACAAGCAAGGCTTCAACAACAGCTTTATTGGAGCATCTTTGTGTGAGCAAAGACACACTACACTCAGTTCTTCCCTCACAGGCCTTTGTTCCCAGACCCCTGACCACCTTTGTTACCCTGATTTTAATATGGCCCCCTCCCGGTTCCTAGATCCAGTTCCTTAACCACAAGCACTGAAAGACTGAGCTCAGCGTAAAAGAGAGAGAAGAAGGCATGCATACAAGGACAGGGGACAGATCCATAATCTGGACCCGTGTCTTCCTCCATGCACCCCTTAGCCACCGCCAACCCCAATTTCTGTGTGGCCCTTAGTGGTTGGACTACCTTTCAAAGTGACCTCTGGAAAGGAAAAGGTTTCCCACCCCTAAAGAGTATCCTATCGAGATGCAAGAGGGCAATTCAGTGTCCATGGCCCTTTTCATACAGACACTCTAACACTGATAAAATGGGTGTTACATTTTATTATACATGCTGCAGGGTTGCAGGTGTGCTCTATGGGTGCCCCGCAACATGTATAATAAAATGTAACACACATTTTTATCCGCGTTGGAGTGGCTGTGTGAAAAGGACCCAGGTCTACTCTTCTTTAGGCCCCCTCTGTAAAGTTTGTGCCATATGTTGCTGGCTTATTTGTAAAAGGGTTTGCTGTCCACTCCAATTTAGCAAAAATCCCATCAAATTATAGTTAGCTAAGACCTCAAGCGAGGCTGGAGTAAATAGCTTGGGACAGTAGCCTGTTAGTGTTAACTTTAGTCTCTAGTTTAGACATTGCAGAGGAGAAAGCATTCTGTCTGTGTGATCATATGTTCCAGATCACGCTGTCTTCTAAGGGCTATTTCTCAAAGTGTGTGTTTGGCACATGCGAGCTCCAACAGAACCGGTCTGGAAGCAGGAAGCTATTATAGTCACGAGGATTGCTCGTTTGTGTGGAGTAACGCTATTACTTCTGTCTTACAGAAAGCTAAGAACTGCTTCCTTGTAGAACTGAAACCTTATATTCTCCCAAATATGAACAAGTTATGCCAGTTTCAAAACTTTTATTAACTTCATATGTTTCATTGCGGCTGCCTGTCTGTGAAACGATGGTATTGACTATTGTTTGTTTTTTATGCAAAATGGCTTAGGCAGCCATTTCCTCCTCCTGAAGTTGGACATTTACTCCAGCAAAGTACAGACTTTTTAAAAATACTGTTCTTGTAACACAAGTAATCGCCAAGAATTGGCAAACAGGGCTTTATACCCTCTGAATCCTCTAAGATTGGAAGGTAAGGCCTTCCTGAAAATGTAGACATTTTTATTTATTTATTCATTCATTCATACATACCCTGCCCTTCCCCAAATAGTCACGACGGGCTCACAATGCACAAATGAAGAGAAGGTTGACATTACTTTATGTGCCACAGTGGTGACAATTCAAGAACTGTCAGTCCATCATGGAGTTCTGCTAAGATCCATCTCTGTTGTATGGGAGAGATGTAAGGCTACTTGACATATTAAAATACAGACAGGTTAAGCAAGCATTAGAAGAGTGAAAGTCATCTGACCTCAAATTCGATAAGGTTTCCCAACTTTCAAATCCCTCCTGAAAACCTACCTCTTCCATCAGGCTTTCCCTGTCTCATCATGAGTGAAATCGCATCCTCATCCTCCTCCCTCCGAATCTCTCCCCTGTAAGTAAGTTAAGCATGTTCACCTGCATCTTCTCACACTTATGAATGTATCCTTGTCTCTCCTGATGTTCATCTCTCCCTCGTCTCCCCCTTCCTTGTCTCTTCTATTGTAAGCTCTTTGGGGTAGGGACCTGTCTGTAATTACTGACTGTCCAGTGCCAAGTACATCGCTGGCACTATATACATGAATAATAATCAGCAGGTTCAAAGAGTTACATCAGAACCGCCCCTCCACGCTCACTGCGGCAGGGGGTTTGGCGCCAGCCCCCTTACCTCAAAGGAAGGAGGTGAGGCATGGGTAGGCAGCTGTATCGCCGCACTCGGCTGGAGGGAGGCAGTGCCGGGCATTGCAGGGCAATGGGAGGGGGCGCCCAGAGCTCTCGAGAGGCACGGGACTTCTGGGCGCCATCTTAGTTTTCCCCGCTCGCCACCTCATTCTGGTCGCAGCGGCGAATGAGGAAGAAGCACACAGCAGCAGCTGAAGGGACGGCCTTCTCTGTAGTTTGAGTGGCGTGCAAGCGAAGCGCTTGCGGTCGGTTGGCCGGCCCGCCCTCCGCCGCTTCAAGTTGACTCGGCCTTTTCTTGTGGGGTCTGGTGGCCCCCCCTTTTGTTTCCGGGTAACACCAGCGCGGGCCCACGTGAGGGGTCTTCGTGCCTCCCCCCCCCGGTTTCTTCCTACATAGCGTGACAGTGCGCGGGGGTGCATCCCCCTCCCCCCCCGGGATACCAGCAGCCCGGTTCTGCGCTGAGGGCCTCAAGGCTTAGGCCTATTTTGGGAGGCATAGTGCAACGCGTGCACAGGGGTGCATCGCCCTCCCCCCCTCTGGAGACCAGCTACATGGTCCCGCGCTGGGCGCATCAAGGGTAGGGGCCTACCTGGAGAACTATTATTATAGCGCAGCAGCTGCGCAGTGGGGCATCAAGCACCCACTCATATAGTTCCCGCTGTGAGGGTAGGGGCAAGATCACCTTGCCCAGTCCCCCCCGCCCCCATCGATCCAGAGACCGGATTACCCCTTCCCCTTTTGATATAATTAACCAATAAAGAATGCGTCCGTTCTAACCCACATCCGTATCTTCGTCTTCTTCCTGGGGGTGCGCCGACAAATTATTATTATTTTTTTAAGCAGTCAATTCAAGGGGGGGTCTGGGGGGGGGAGAGAATATAGTTGACCAGGGGAGTAAAGAAGGGAAGTACAGTCTTCTCTATAGCCCGTTTGTGAAGAGTTTTTTTTTATTATGTTTATTCTTTGACAGACATTGGTAGAGTGGATGTGGGAGTTCACTTCACAAGAGTGCTTGGTGGCTTCTGGGAACCTTTACTTATGTACTCATACCAAGAGATCGTTTATTCCCAGAGTTGATAAATCATCTAAAAAGCACTAGATTTAAATTTTTATTATTTATTTTTTAAAAAACCAAAAATAGTTTCAAAAAGATTCCCCAGTGAAGGGTATTTCTTGCTTCTTGCAAGTTCTTCCATACACCCTCTTCAAATTAAACAGAATGAATTCTGTGCTGCACTGTCAAGGAGGCTGTATTTTTGTTATGTTTGTGAACATCTGTAGCACCGCCTCACCCTCCGGGTCCTGGATCAACCCCTGCGGTCAGCTGGGGGCGCCCTCCTTGGGGTCCCCCGAGTTTCCCGGGTATCTGCTATGAGGAGGGCGTTCTCTGTGGTTGCGCCGCTTGGCTGCTGACCGCCCCTCTTTTCGCAGACAATGTAAGACCTGGCTGTTCCGCCAGGCCTTTCCCGAGGGAGATGGGCTGGGTAGGTTGGGTTAGGGTAGGGAAGGGAGGGATGGAGTTTTATATTGGTTTTAAGTGGAATTAGTGTTGTTTGTTTTTAATGTTTAAATGTTTTTTTTTAACGTTGTGAGCCGCCCCGAGATACCTGAGACAGGAGGGGGCGGCATATACATTTTATTATATATAAATAAATAAATAAATAAATGAAAGCAAGAATGGCATTTCCAACAGAGTAGTGATCAGTATAAAATGACTAATACTTTGGCTGTGGTTACGAGAGAATTTCCTCTTAGGTGGCAAAGCAAGTGAATAGGTTCCCTGGTCTTCACTGAAAACCCTCTTGTCTGACACATAGGGTACATCAAAGAGCTGGATCTGGCCCTTGCATCCAGTTCCTACCCCCAAATACTGAAAGGATGAACTCAGGGTAAAAGAGCAGAGAGAAAAACACAAGAAGTGCCATACTGGGTCAGAGCAATCGCCCGTCAGTCCAGCATCCTGTCTCTGACCGGGTCGTTCCTGGTCGTGTCGGAGAAGTTCACAACAGGTCATAATGGAAAGATCCATTCCTTGCTGTTCGCTCCCCGCTCTCGAACATGAGGACATGCCCATAAAGATATGGAATGGATCCATGGCCCAGCTCTATGATCTGGATCCTCTTCTTCTGGGTGCACCTGTTTGCACCCATGGCCCTCAGAGCTTGTATTCATTTTCAGAGTGGTCCCTGGGAGGGAAAAGGTTCCCCAGCCCTGCATAAAAGATAATATATTATTGTAACTTTGTCTACTCTGGCAGGGTTGGGGTTTTAGAACTGATGACCTCAGCACCGTCTGCATGAGCCTCTAGCCTCTAAGCCGAAAGACCTGAGTCTCTCAGCTCTGAGAATAGCAGGCTCATGAGCCTGTGAGTGGTTAGTCACCACTCACACCACTAGAGGGGGCCTCTGCGCCAACCCTCTCTGGGTCTACATTATCTAGGTAGACTGGTCTTCTGCTAAGAAGTCAGACCTTTGTAGGATGACTGCAGATCTATGGAACAAGTGGCCGAAGGGGCTTTGACAGAATTCGTGCTTCTGAAGAGATTGTCCTTGAGTGCTATGCATTCTGAGAGATCCCCTCACCTACATACTCGCTAAGTGATGTGATGGCCCACTTTACCCCAGTTTGGTGTCTGTTCCACTGGCCGTGGCAGCACTTAGCCTGGACTGTTGCTCAGGGATAGTCCCAAGGAACAGCCCGGGCTAAGTGCTGCCCCGGCCCATGCGAACCCAGATCCTGGCCTGGGCCAACATCTGGTAGCTGCGTTCAGCTGCAACGACAGCGTGGAATTCCATGCTTGGCAAAGCATGGAAATATCTGCTATTGTCACATCTGAAAACACCCATAGTTGGTTCCTCAAAAAGATGGGCGAATGGAGAATACATAAATCCAGGGATATATTTATAGCTTGGAGAATTTCATAGGCCCCTTAGAGTTTGAGGTGCTTATGCTAGGATTTCAGGATTTGTAGGGTAATAGAAAAATGTGTCACTGTCAGGTTTCCCTAAGAGTAGGTATTTTAAGACTGTGTTGGTGGTTCTGGATTTTAGGAAGTCTTGTACAGTGCCCCCCCCCACCCCCCTCGATTTATTTTTCTTGGAAGTGGATCTTGAAGAGCTTTATCTTAGTGATTGTTAAAAATCAATGCATGTTGGTGTTGAATACTGAGAGTGCTTTTGATTGAGATCAGTGTGTAGTAAGTGATTCTGAAGCTCCTTATGCTTGGTTATTTATTCTATTTAACCCTATGTTGTGTGATGAGATTATTCCTCTGGTATCTTTCATAACCACTTAATGTTAGTTAAGGTGTAAATTATGAGATTGATTTATTTGGATGCCACTGTCAAACTGTGACATAGAAATATTAAAATGTGCCTTGCAGAAATATTTAAAATGACCTAGAAGTCCCTTTCATTTATAAGATTATATGGGCCCAATCCTAAACTTGAATGTGCATGGTCACGTATGTTGTGTGCGGTTTGCGTGCAGACTGCCTGCACTCCACATTGCCTTCACGGGGGTTGCGTGTGCATTGCATGAACATTGCATGTGCTCTTTAGTGCAGTGTGCAGGGTTTAGGATTGGGCAGAGAGATTCCATGAAAATTATGTACAAAACGCTTTATAAACACAAAATTAGTAACGGAGAACTTTAGAAGGATGTTGACCCCCATGATCATGCTACACATTTATACTACTGGTGAAGGTCCCAGGATGACTTAGAGCTTAGCTTTCCATAGATGAATGCGATGTAATAGTGTCAAAGATTACTTGAGTCCCAGCAGAAGATATTATCTAATAGTAACATTTTTGTAAATTTCTAGCTGAATGGTGTTTCAAGTGCTGGAGCTGGGCCTAGAGGGAAAAAGGAAACACAATGCTAGTCATTCTCAATTGTTAAAGCCCAAAGCTTTTGAACCAAGGGAAAGATTAAGGCCGGGTGTGGGGGTGGGGTTGGACTGTTCACTTCTCTTCCCTGTTCCCAGAGTCTGTTGCTTTGAAACAGCCGTCTCAACATGTCCGAGGACTCCCTTGCACTTAACGGTGAGAAGGTGCAGTAACTGCTAGTAAAGGAACCATGGGATAGTTTACTCTGTAGCACCCCGGATAAATGTAAATGCTCAGAATGTGGCTTACTACGGTGCACTCCCTGTCTGTAGAACTTGCTAAGATTCGCCCTTTTCTCTCTGGCTCCTCTGCCAAAACCCTTGTTCATGCCCTGGTCATCTCTCGCCTCGATTACTGTAACCTCCTTCTCACTGGCCTCCCCCGCTCTCCCCTTTCTCCCCTTATCTCCATCCCAAACTCTGCTGCCAGGGTCATCCACCTCGCCCGTTGCTTTGGCCACATGCAGCCCCTCCTCTCCTCTCTTCATTGACTCCCCCTTCCTGAATGAATCCTGCACAAGCTCCTAGTCTTCACCTATAAAGCTCTTCACAACCTTGCTCCCCCCTACCTCTCTGCGCTAATTTCCCTCTGTACTCCAGTCCGTGAACTCTGCTCCTCCTCTGTCCCCTCTCACCCTCCCACGCCTCCCCTGCTCCCCTCACCGCCTTTGTCCCTTTTCCCTAGCTGCCCCCCACGCCTGGAACTCCCTTCCTGCCCACATCCGCCTCGCCCTCTCCCTTCGTACCTTCAGATCCCTCCTCAAGTCCCACCTCTTCCGCTCTGCCCTCTCCGACTCCTCGCTCCCCTCCCCTAACTCCTGCTGATACCCTCCATTCAGTACAATCTGTTACTTAAGGTTTGTGTACTCATATCCTCGCCACATGGACCAACCAGCCATCATTCTTGATGTAACCCAGCCAAGCGCGTGCACCTGGGACCTCACATCCTAGTGAATGTTACACTCCTTGTCTCCCCCTCTGTTCTCCTTCCTTCGTCTCTCCCCCCCCCATCTCTCAGATTGTAAGCCCTTGGGCAGGGACCATGTCTATTCATTTACTTGTAAAGCGCCAGGTACATTGCTGGCGCTATATAAATGCTTGCTGCTAATATTAATATTAATAATAATAATAATAATAATAATAGATCTGTTTATCTTTACATGCATTCACAGTCTAGAGGTTAAAATCCGTTTCCAACCTGATTCCGTTGTCGATGGATCTGGTTGGTTCGATTGGTCTGAATGAAAATTGGAATGAATGATCTGATTTTCATTCACCAGAACAATATATAAAATTCTATTTGGCCATTCTGCACATGTGCATCTGAAAAACAATGGCATTTTTCAGAATAAAATACTATGTTACGACCACCGTCATTTTGTGCATGCACAAAATGGCTAATCAGAATTCTGATCAAAAACTTTCATGAATTGGAATTCCAGTCAAAATTACTATAGCAAGTCCATTTTCGTGGAACTGTTCGATGAAAAGAGCTTTTTTTGATTCATCTCTAGTTCACACGTTGCACTAGCTTTTCCCTTGCTAAACGTTAAGTCCCATTAATGTAAGATGTGAATCATCATCAACATCTTTTAGATTTATATCCTGTCCAATCCATACAGCTCTGGGTGGCTTACAACATATGAATAAAATACAAATAAAAACATAAACCCCATCCCAGTCCCCTCAGCCACTCCCACTCTCGTGCCTCTCGCACGACTCCCAACCCCCAACACATTTCCCCCATTTCGCATCTGAGGGAGATCCCATACCCAAGCTCACAGAGGGGTTGTGGCTGTATTGAAATCCCACCCGCTCAAATAATTTTCATTAATATATGAAATAAAATTTTCCAAAAGCCCCCCATTGCCACCCAAGAGTAATGCCATAAAGCTCTGGAATTTGGCTCAGAGGTGTCCATTCCAGTGCCTGAGCTGGGGTGCACACCTCCTCCTTCCCCTCTGCTGAAAGCCAAGCTCAGAAGGTGCGTCAGTGATGTTAGCAACCCCATTCCTCAAAAGAGCTGTAATCCGTGGACAGGGTCCCCACAAGCACAGCAGTGAAGGAGTCAGGCTTCTTCCCTGAATGCAACAGATGCCACTGGGGGTCTCTTATGATAGTCATGACTATGACCCTTTTCACATGACACCCCCCCCCCCCGGTTGCCCATATGGGCAACTGAGTGGACATGGGGGGGGGCGTCCATGTGATCGTCAGTGCAGGTGGGTGGGGGTGCATGCATGCTCCCGCCCTCCACCCACCTTCACCTATCCCCCACGCACAGAGGCATCGGACAAAATGAAGGTGCCTTTGTGTTTGTCGATCAGTGGAGGTGGGTGTGCGTCCATGTGACCACGTGCCGCCCACGGACCACGGCACACACCCATCCCCCCTGCACAGTGGCTCCTTCCGGCCCATGTGAAAAGGGCCTATCTTCTACTTTCTGTGTGAACAGGACCTGAGGAAGTGGGGCGGTGTGTGTTCTAACGAATTATAGTGATTGCTAATCCTAATTAATCTTAAAATTTTAACTACCCTGCTTCCGAACACTAACTCTAAAAGTGCTAGCTAAGCATGAGACTGTCTTTGGCACAGGACTTTTCTTGAGTAACAATTCACAAATGGTGAGGAAACCTTGTGGATGGCTTGCCTACAGTCCCTCCTTCGCCGCCCCCTTTACCTTATTAAGGATACTTAACATGTAAGGAGTAATTTGCTTCCCTGGCAGGAGAAGTCTGATATTTTGTGTTTTTATCGTTCAGCTGCAAAATGGAATAAGTATAATTTGTAACTAATTAGTTGAACAACTGTGAAATGAAATTATGGAGAACGAAACTGTGGTTTAGTGATGAAGCCCAGCTTAAAATATTACATTAATCCTGTGAGAATAGCAAGGAACAGGATTTGTATAATTAGGAGCATTATGTTGTCATTTTCTGGTAAACTAGGTACACCAGTTTCATGACATTTAAATTTTATTTAAAAAAAATTATTTTAAAATAGCTGGTATAGACTTTGCCGACATCCTGTCTGCTGGTGTTTTCTGCATTTAGTTCCAAAGAATTATCAAATTACTGTTTGCTTCTAGCTCTTGTATGTAGGAGGCCCAAAAGGATGTTGACTGGAAAAATAGCTCTAACTCCCGTCAACAAGCATCTTATTGTGGATGCCGTTAATGTAGGGATTGCTCACTCTTTGGGGAGGGATGTCTTTCTTTACAAAACACCATGGGAGCTGCATTTGGGGAGGAATCAAGACTTGTGAAGAAGCTTTCTTTTTGTTTTGCCTTTCTCCAGGCAATAGGCAGAGTACGTAGAAGCTTAGAGTCGCAAATTCAGGGTGTTAACAAATGAGACAATGGCCTGCTGGAGTCCGGTTTCGGTCCGTGCAACCCAAACCCACATGTTTAGCGTGTCGAGTCTAATAAATGCACATTTGGGCAGCCCCAGTTCACAGGTTTATTTTGACAAGCTTAATACATAGGCAGGCGTTCTCCCACCACCCCTCCCTTTCTCAGTATCCCGCTCCTATTATGACTCTCAGATGCAACGAACCATGGGAAGAAGAAGCCGCCCCAGCTGTTCCTTTCTTGGGGGCTATGACTCTGAAGGGAGGCAGTCCAGCACCTGCTGTCTCTCCCTGCCCAGGGAGTTTCATACATGGGCTTATACCTGTAAGCACGTGGCAACTGGAACTCACCTTTTTTGTTATGCCTATAATGCAGAGTTTAAAGAACATACGGCATAATTTCTTGGATGCTTATAGTGAAAACGAAAGTAAAAAATGAAATTGAAAGCATTATTTGTATGTTGTCAACCTGGTTTCTCGCATCCGCGGCTCACAGCGATATACTGGTAGGAAGCAGCACACCGTTTTTCTTGGAGTTGTGTTACATTTGGTGTTGGAAATCCCTTTGTTCACATAAACCCCCCAGTCAAACATGCACCTCTTATACCCCCACCATATCATCTTCAGCACCATCATACAGTGTGGGAGGCAAACATCCCCGCTCTTGAGGGCACTCTGCACTGTTCTCCGAGTGTCCAAACCTCGTATAGAGCAACAAACTCTGCTTCAGTCACTTCACATTCCCTGTACCCCGAGTCAATCATTTCCTTGAAGATATTAATCTCTACGATCCAATCAAGGCACTCCTGGTGGCTCCATGGGCAACCTCTCGCTGTTATCAGGGCAGCGATAGGGAAGATCCAGCCTCTGATTGTGACTCCTTTATTTCAGGCAGTGAACATCAAGAAAAGCTGCAATTTTACTCCCCACTTGTTCCTTAATTTGTGTCTTGCCCAGTAGCAATGTGTTACACCGCTGCTGATTTCCTTGCATATGAATGGGTCGCCTGCTGCACCAGGTGACCAAGAACATGGGTCATCCAGAAGCAGAGCAGGTGGTAAGGATTACACACACCAGGCAGACTGTGAGTTTTGTGCTGCTACTCTATCTGAAAGAGTGTTGTGTAAATGCATTGCTACTGGGCAAGGCAAACCCAGATTAAGCAACAAGTGGTGAGTCTGCAAGGGGGAAAGGTGTTGTATGAATGAGTGGGGAAGCTGACCCGAGTGCAGCCCAGAGTTGTTCAGCATGGGTTTCCATGCTGTAGAAACTTCCCTCAGGCTGCACTCCCAATGACTTAGGGTTGCCATATATGCAGATTTTTAGAGGGCATGTATGAGAAATACAGGTTGCAGGGCTGCAATACAGTGTAGCTGCGCTCGGTGTTGACTTTCCCCATGGGAAACATTGTGGATGAGTCCTCAGGAAGACCAGTGCTGTCTTCCCAGTAGCCAGCCCTCCTTCACTGCAGCAGCCTGCCTTTTTCTTCGAACGGCACCAATTGATTACTGACCTGGCCTTGACCCAGTTTGACTTGTGACAGCTGATTGGTATTACAGCACAAAGTTGGATTTCTAAACACAGCTTTAATTATCAATTAGACTCATCTGTCACATAGATTTATGCTCTTCAGTGCCTTAGGGTGAGTTAGTGTCGATTGCAAATTTCACTTATAAGAAAATCTTGAAAGGAACGTGAAGAATAAAGAAAGGGCTCTGTTTTCAATTCTTTATCTTTAAGAACTTTGAGGTTTTTATTTTATTTTTTATCTACCTAGATTTCTTAGCCGCCCCCTCCTGTCAAGGCAGCTCGGGGCGGCTTACAACACAATAAAAATACAATAAAAGCACACATAATAAAAAGTACAATATAAAAATATTGCGTCTTGCCCAGTACAGAACAGAACATAGGCAGAATCACAGAACTCCCCCTCCCCACAACCTCCTCCCCCATCCCTCTTGCCAAACGCCTAGTGGAACAGCCAGGTCTTGCACTGTCTTCGGAAAGAGGGGCGGTCCGGAGCCAGATGGACCTCCATCGGGAGGAAGTTCCACCGAGAATGCCCCCCTCATCACCACCACCCAGGATACATGGGGGACTCAGAGGGAGGTATTCCCGGCTGACCGCAGTGGCCGATCCAGGACCTGGGGAGTGAGGCGGTCTTGCAGGTATCGGGGCCCAGGCTGTTTAGGACTTTATAAGTCAAGACCAACACTTTGAATCAAGCCCGGTACAGTATAGGCAGCCGGTGCAGAGAACGAAGTACTGGTGTAATATGCTCCAGTACTTGGAGCGCCGTTCCTGTCAGAAGACGGGCCGCCGCATTCTGCACCAGCTGCAGTCTCCGGACCGTCACCAAAGGTAGCCCTACGTAGAGCGCATTGCAGTAGTCCAGTCTTGAGGAGATGAAGGCATGGATGATGGTGGCCAGGTCAGTGTCGGAGACGTACAGCCGAAGCCGTCGCACCAGATGTAACAGGCGAAATGCTTCTCTTGCCATGGCCTCCACCTGGACATCCAGGTGGAGCCGTGAATGAAGGAGCACCCCCAGACTACATATCTGAGGCGCCAATGGAGGGCAGACCCCATCAATGACGGGTGCCACCGCTCCCTCAGCCCTACCCACCAGCATCACCTCTGTCTTGTAAGGATTCAGCTTCAGACGATTCGCTCTCATCCAGTCCTCCACAGCCTCCAGACTGCACTGAGACTGCCGGGTCAGGGTCAGCTGAAAAAGTCCTCCATGACATTCAGAATCAATTGGGGAAGGTTTTTCTTTTTCTTTTTTAACAAAATAGTGGAAGTTTACTCTTCCCTTATTTTGCAGAAGAAAAAAAGCTAGAATATAATTATGTGGTTTCTTAGTAACGCCAGGCCTAATTATTTAGAGCTAACGGGACATTCAGTGCTATATGTTATCCCAAGATGAACAGATGCTGCAGTGGGTGTGGGTGTTGGGACGCTGGGCGGAGGATCTACCCACATGGAGTAGGTTGCAGAGGCGGGGTTTGAAGATGCAACAAAGAGAGTGCACCAGAGAATCCACTGAAAATGAACTTTTGTTTTTTTTAATCTTTTTGCAGAAAATATTGTCCCCCAAAGCTGGACATCTCTTTGTTTGTGTTTTGATTTATAGCCCGCCCCTACCCAAAACTCTGTGGCAGGAGGGGGCAGGTTAGAAGTATTGAAAATAAATAAATAAATAAATAATAAAGCGTGTATACAAAAACATATATATGTTCGTTGTGTTTCCCCATTTTTTCTTATTTATTTCGATTTCATATCCTGCCTTTCCCCAAAGGCTCAGGGCAGCTCACAACATAAAACATACAAAAATGATAAAAACCAATAAAAGTCTCAACTATATAAAACCCCAATTTAAAACCCTTGCCATGTCCTTCTCCTGAACCCGAGAAGCCTGACCAGATAACGAAGTCTCACGTTGCCTTTGGAAAATGCTTAGGGCTCCAGCTTAGGTGAAACTCCAGGGAAAGGGAGTGCCAAAGCTGTCGAACCGCTTCCAAGAATGCCTCTCTGTGTGCCTTTACAAAACTCGCAAGAGGGTGCTTTCAGCCGACCTTAGGCGGCAATGGGGAAAAGGCAGCAGACACAGGTTCCTGCATAAGATAAAACGAATTGAAAAACACCCTAAGCTGTATAAAATGTACAAATTCCATTTAAAACAGCATCCCAAACCTTTTCTGCTCCTGTCTAATGCCTGGCCAAACAAATAAGTTTTGTGTTGTATCCAGAAGATGCTCAGACAGTATAATTAATTTCCCATAGTGCCACTGGTATTTCTCTATGGTGCCTATTTAAGTGAAGCTGTCACCAATTAATGTCATCCCTATTTTATCACCTTTGTTCATCCCACGAACAGTAGATCTAAAAATTGTCGGTCAATTAAAATAGTTTAATTCTCCCCGAAATAGTACTTGTAGCTAGTTTTAGCATCGCTTATTCACACAGTGGGTAAAAACAGACGTGACCGTGGCCTGCTTTGGCCCATGAACCACCATGTTTGTTTTGGCGCCACCAGATGTTGGTCCGCTTCTGCCCTTGGCTGTGTTGGCGGCTAGCCTGGGCTGTGACCTCGGAAACTCTCCACCGTCACAACCCTGTCCACCTGGGCCAAAGTGGGCTCGCATATCTGTACAGCCGCGGCATGCCCGCCTCATTGGCTGCCATGGCTGACCCTGCCATGGTGGGGGGCTGGGGCGCTGGGTGCACAGCATGTGCAAGGATGCCCATTCACAAGTTTGTTGTGCGCCCGGTCCTACCTGGGCTGTGAGGCCAACAGGACAGCTCCCCGGCCATGGTCACGTCAGATCAGTGACCTGACCCCAGGTCATGTCAACCGGGATTTTCCACCCTGGAGAAGCCCAGAGAGCGGCATTTCGGCTGCACGTCTGTTTTGACCCAATGTTCTTCTATAGTGGATAGTGGCATAAACCTCTGTTGCGAGCATTGTAAGAAACTGTAGCATGGTGCTCTATGCCCTGCAATGCAGAGGATTTGCTTACACAGGTCCGGCTCCATCCCAGTAACAATGGTGTTTTGCCATTTTGGAGCAAGCTTAGGTTCCCAGCGTATCATTTCCTGTTGATCACTTCCTGCCACCGGGTGACCAGAAAGGCATGGCCTTTCCTGTCCTGGAGCAGGGATTCCCTTCTCTGCTTCGTGTGACTTCCAGAAAACGGTGCATGGGGATATCAGAAGGGCATTCTTCTATGCCCTTTGCATTGTGGGAAATAGTAAAGCAAAGTAAAGAGGGGGCAGGGGGATTGGCATATGTATAAATATATTGCTACAGGTCCAGGCAAGCATAGAAAAGGAACACTAGAAAATTTTCAAGGGGACAGAGTGTTGTGTAAACGAGTCTTTGGGGCCAGTTCACAAAACACTTCCTCAGCAGGGGTAAGCCAACGTGTGGTGCAGTCTGGCCTGCCTGTCCCGATAGAGGGGGAGTATGCTGTGGGGAAAGGGTTTGGTACATGCTGAACAACCCCAGTGTCACACTCCATGTTGACTTCCCCTGCTTCAGATGTTTTGTGTGAAAGCATCCTTTTAACTCTGGGGTAGAAATCAGTCGTGTTTGTACATCTGTAATGCTGGCAGCCAGGCTAACTTCTAGAAGGTGAATTGCAGGTATTGTTTACTTCATGGAACCTATAGTACTTGTGAGGTAATGGGTTTATTGGGCAACGGAATAGATATTAGAATAGCACAAACATTGTTAGTAGAATATTATTGACGGTATATTTTCTACTAACTAGCATACAACAACTATAGATACATTTAATGCCTTTCCTTGGTCTCTATTTTACACTTCAGTTGCCCTTGTGGCCCAAACCAATATTTCATTCTGGCTTTCTGAAATTTCCGTTTGGGATCATATCACAATAGACGCTCTTATTAGAATGCCAGGGTCATCCGATTATTTAGTCAAGCTGCTGACTGACTTTCCTTTGCATTTTAAAGATTGTATTCTTAAGTCTCTTCTTCTGTCCTAAAAAAAAAACTAATGGGGTGACCAAAATACTTGGGAGCATGGCTAGGTTGGAATGGGCTCTGGTGCGGAGCCTCGCCGCAAGCTTTTCCGAGTGGCAAGGGTGCGTGCAGCTGTACCAGCCGCCTCTCCCCGTGCGTAGCTGTGCCCTTGAAAATACCAGGAGTAACGAGACAAAATTGTTGTGGTACCTGCTGAGGTGTCCGGTTTTTTTGTTTTTTTTAAAAAAGAAACAAACTTGTGTCTTAGGGTGAAAACAGACAAGACGCTAGCCACACTTTAACCACCCTTGGTGATTATTTATGCATGTTGCAGGGCTGTATTGGTGCCCTATGCAGCCTTGAAACATGCATAAATGACCACCAAGGGTGGTTAAAGGGTGGTTAGTGTCATATCTGTTTTCACCCTTAGGGTCCTAATGCTGATCCTTCCACATAACCTGGAGTAAAGCCAACTAAGGATATATGTGCTAGAAGTTATTGAAGTAGATTATATTCTCTTAATCTGAAACGGATGCCAAATTTCTCTCTTGTTCTACGACATGAGGGTACATATCGCCTCTCAAGATGCATTTGTCTTGAGGGTTGCCCTTTATTTTTATCTTATTTTTTGTGGCGGTGGTGGTGATGGAGGCTTTTTATTGTAGCGTTTTGTAAAATCTCTTAAAAGGGATACCTTTATTTATATTGTCTGATTGATTTCCCATCAAAGGCAATGGAAATACGCCCCTCCTCTTCCAGACCCACATTCCATATTTTATGAGTTGCATTTTTTTCAGTAAGAATTTAGAAATAACGTCTACTTAAGAAGGAATTTAAAATTACTTAGACTGAAATGCTAAATTGGAATATACTGTACTTATAACTTTTCACTGAGAAAAAACACTATTATTATTTTTATTTTTTACATTTTTACATTTCTTTATGCAACCTTAATTTCTTGCTTGTCTGTGAAAGTCCTAAAATACCACATGAAGCCTTGCTAATAGGGCTTGCTGGTAGTTCCTTTGCGTGTGCTGCGTGAGAGAAGGAATTTCACGCACACAGGGGGCTGGGAGATAGCAGTACAGATCCTTAGCAGCTGCTGTAGCAGTTTCTGTAAACTATGGGCCAGGACCCCAGGGGGAAGGTGCTGGGGGTTGTATCATGACACTGACTGATATTTGATATACTTTTCAAATGTTGCTGTCTGGAGTCATGGAATTATATACAAGTCTCAAAATGGGGTTCCACCAGAGAAAAGTTTGGGAGTAGCTGCTGCAGCGGGTTCTCAATTTCTAGATCATGTAAGTTCAGGGGTTCAATTTACTCCCCCCCCCCTTCACAGTTGGTTGCAATAAATCTCCCAAGTGTCCCAGCTGTAGCTGGTAGAAGGGCACTTCTGTTTGTGGCTGCTCAGCCCACTCTTTCCAGCCTTCGCCAATGGATGGCTGTCACTCTTGGAGACACAAGATGCCTTAATGTGTAGCGTAATTGCATTTTGCTGTTTCCTTGTTTGATTCTTTCATTCTCGACTGGTTTTTATGGGTATTCTTACCTGTTCCGTTCTCTACCTTCAGCCCATAGGTTCCTGGTGTGAAAAGAAAAGCTCCAGTATATCAGGGCCTCCTTATAGTTACAATCTCCTCTTTGTACAGTGACTCCATAGTTGTCTTTCTTGAGGAGTGTCTGAGGATATTTCCGCATTGCCTTTGGAGTAATCTACACGTGCGGAAGCTGCCTTACAATGTATTAGAGGGGTATGTACCTATGGGGTTTTTGCCCCTGGTTAAATGAAATCCACCATTTGTGACTTCTTATCACATGACCTTTTCTCTCCACTTTCATCCTAAACTACTACCTGTTTACGTCACCACTGAGTGGGATCGTGGAAGCTTATCCAGTTAGTACAGGATAGCACGTTCGCATGAACGTTAAATCTGGGGATATCCCAGGCTACTCTACTCTGACCCTGTAAGTAACTTATTCCTTTTATTCCACGTTCCATGTACCGTGCATTGTCTGTGTGGCTGCAAGAAAATTATCCCAGGCATAGAGGCAAACTACCCAGGGACTGGCATTTTGTGTACACAACAGCTTGAAGTGCCAGGGCATCAGAGTTTGTTTAAATGTTTTTCACCACCTCAGATCTTTGAGAAGTGGCAAATGTTTCTCTGAATAAACAGGCTTCTCATAAACGTCTCTTCTGCTCAGAGATAGTTTTCCTTTAGCTGAGCAGGGAGGCTAAAGGAACTTTCTGATGGAATTCTTTCCTTCTCTTCTCCCATCCAAGGAATCTTGGCATGCAAAGTGGCTTTGCTGGAGAGGGTGTGGTTATTATTACCCTTGCTGGAAAGTCTCCCCTTCCCCCCCACCCCATGCAGAGAATTCTGATGGCTTTTTCTTGTTAGCAAACTGCTTCCAGTGAAGAATTATTTAATGTGCTAGTAACTGAGGCCTCGTATATAATAGAATTGACACGATAATCCAGTTCTTAATTGCTAGCATGCAATCTAGTGAAACAAGTGCTAACTGCTAGTGCAATTTGACCAAATTTAACAGTACTCCAGTAAATAAAGTTACTTGTAAAATAATTCTGCAATACCCCATTTCAGAAATAGATAATTGAGTATGCGTTTTACCATCTTTCAATCTTTTCAGTGGACTCCCAAGACCCTTTCTGTGTAGCAATAAGAGAAGCAAGGTTGGGATGGGCCCTGATGCAAAAGAGGAGGTTCACCTTCCTCCCGGCAGCTGAGGATACAGCTGAATCTGAGAGCATAGACTCCAGTGTTCCCGCACTTCCTGTCCCTATTATTGTAGCTATGCCCTTGCTGCTGATGACTGGCAACCATGACCTTGACGTAGTTGGTCCATCTTATTTTGCCATCTATGTTTGGCTAACTGTGATTGCTCAAGGAAGATTGGTAAAAACTGTGATAGTATCTGAAGCTCTGAAGATTGTACTCTTCGGCCTTTTACTCATGTCTCAAGAACCTTTTGAGCAGTACTTTGGGTTGTGCTACCTCACTGAAAGACTGCCATAAATTGCCCATGAAGACATTTTTGTTTGGGATTACAAAAACCAAAAACCCTGACGGTGAATTATTTTTTCCAGTAAATGTTCTTAAAACTGGCCAGTTTTGTTTCTAACAGGGACTTCTGTCACATCTTTGTACCCCAACTTGGAAAGGCATGAGGGATGAGTCATAGATTTCCTGACTGCATCGCGAAGACAATAATGGAAAACAATTTCATGGATTGGCCAATTCAGCCAGAAAATCATCTGTGGGGAAATGCTGTATGCCACCCACTCCTTCAAGGAGGAGAATTGGATGTATTAAATTGCTCCCAGTAGGATCAGTGGCACCAAAATATCGGATAGTGGGAACCTCACATTTCAATGAGCTAGGCAATTTAACCATATTTATTAACCATACTTACTCCCTATACTTAGTTATAATTATACGTAACCCATGGAAGCTTAAACGTTGCATTCAAACAAAGACAAAATGATAAACCACAGACATTTAAAGTTGAGACAGACAATGCAAGAGAATAGAACTGGGAGCTAAATCTAAATTCTGTTCTTGGCATTGCTGTCGTCTTGCATGTGACTGCCCAAGCCATTTAACCCCTTTATGCTGAAGTTTCTCCATGTATTAAGTAAAATAAAATGGGAATTAAGAAGCTTTCTCGCCTTTGGCAAAGGGCTTTGAGATCTATGGATGAACAGCACTATGGGTAAAAACAGACATGATGGTGACCTGGGAACCACTGGCACATCTGTTGTGGCACTGCCAGATGTTGGCCCACTTCTGCCCTGGGGCGGATAGGTGGCTAGCCTGAGCTGTGTCCTCAGAAAATCTCTGAGTCACAGCCTGGGCTAAGGACTGCCAACACAGCCTGCCATGGGTTGGGGGCCACCATTGCTGGCCATCGTTGGCTGCTATTGCTTTTTACCACGTTGGGGTGCTGGGAGCAGTGTGGGTGTGGGACCGCACACCCACATGTTTGTTGTGTTCCTGGCTGTGAGGGCAGTGGGCTGGCTCTCCGGGCGCATGTGTCCGGTGTCCCAACATGGCCTGGGCCATGTCGCCTGCAGTTTCCTGCCCCAGACCATTCCAGGAAGCCACTGCGCCAGCTACACGTCTGTTTTTACCCTTTGTAAGTATTTACATGTCTGTAATTTTATCCTTAATCATCGATGTTGTTACTGAAGTACATACTGTTATAGCATGAAACATTTTATTCCTATTTCATGCTCAGAAATAGAATGGATTTTTGAATCCTTTCATGCAAACGTTTTTTGAATTTCCTTTTGTTTATAATAGAATGTCAAATATTTAGTGCATACATTTTGTGTGTAATTTAATGATACTCCCTATTAAAATACGGACTTGTCAAATCTTATGGTTTATCTCATCAATTCATATTTACGGAGTTGTTAAAATGTAACTTGTGCAAATGTAGCTCTGGAAGCTTTCTTCAGGGTAGGTTTTTAAATCACTACCACATAAAAAAAAAACCCCACACCCCAAAGTAAAATCTTAACATATAAGCACTACTTCCGTACCATCTGAAATACAACTATATTAATAGATCCAAATGTAATCAACAAGAGTCAAACAGCACCTTTTTTTAATCCTAAAGAACAATAAAGAGGATACAAATGAGACAACTGGGAATGTGCGTAATCACTTCCTTGTACTGTAATAAGCCAGGTAAAGCAGTTGGATGTTGATGAAAAATCAGACTCTTGCTTTGTTCCTGTCTTAGGGCCTCACTCTCACAACTCTCTGCCCTTTACAAATACTACCTTTCCCTATTCGTCGTTTTTCTTGTCCAGTAATGTGTTCACGCAGCTGCTCATTCCCCTGCAGTTTTCTGCTCGTGCCTCTTTCCTTGCAGTATTTCCCACAATGCAAAGAGCATGGAACCAATGCAGCCCTGTACCATGTATTTTTCATAAGCATCCTGGATTAAAGGGGAGGAATGGCAACCCTGCCTCCAAGCCCTTTGCCCAACCTGCCCCCTATGAAAGTCAGCAGTGACCAACAAGTGTCAATTGGAGAGAGACACTGAATTTGAAAGAACAAATGGATGCTCTGGTAACTAAGAGGTTTGATTTTTGTAATTCCCTCGACTATGGGCTGCCAGCAGTGCTTATCCTTTGTTTGCGGCTTGTTCAGTATGTGGCAGTGCTGCTGCTTACTGGTTTGGGCAGCCGTGATCATATAATGCCCACCCTGCGTTCCCTACGTTGGCTGCTGCTGCCTGTTAAGCAGCGGAATGAATTTATGATTGTACTGCTGGTTTTCAGGGCCTTGTGTGATAGAGGCCCTGGCTATATTTGAGACCTGCTTCTGGCGCCTCACCCTAATAGTTATCCCAGGCATCAGGGTTAGTCACTCCCGTGTCTGTTAGTCCAGCCAGCCCACCCCCAGCTGGGCAAGGGTTAATGGCCTACGATAGGCACTTAGCCTGTCCATCAAGATTTTGTGGGAAGAATGGAACCTGCTCATGGCTGACTTGGATCTAGAGAAGCTTCGTTTAGAGAGATCATGATGCCAGTGTGTTTAAGTGATGTCCTTGTTACTACGGAGAAGCTTTGGTAGACCTCAAAATCTGCGGAGCTTCTCCGGCTCTCTCCAGTACATGTAGAGGGCGCAGCTCACAGGGAAGCTGTGTCAGGGGATTCTGTAACTCCTTATGTGCAAGAGAAGCAAAGTGGAGAGACAATGTGCAAGAGAGACTATGTGCAAAGGAGTTTGCCTCCAAGGCAGCTGGCTGAGAACATGTACATATAGTTGTACTATATATAGTACATATAGAACATGAACATATAGTTGATTAGGCTGTAAAATAGTGGTGACGGCTTCAGAGCATGCCTCCCAATTTAGGAGGGACAGTCCCTCTTTCAGGAGAGAGAGAGACCAGAATTCACGTCTCGGGCCCCTCTTTCCTGGTTGCCTCCCAGGAAAAATATGTGAGAGGAGAATGGGAAGACGGCAGAAACGGCAAGAAACTAAACGGAATGGTAAGCAGGAAGGTGTGTGTCTCTGTGCGCTTGGAATGTTGGGAGCGGCGGGTGAGCATGTGAGGGGCAGAGCTTATTTGTGGAGGGGTGGAGCTTATTAGCCAAGGCAACGGCGGGGTTTGTCTCTCAGCCACTCGAAGTGTTGGGAGGTATGTCGGAGTCTAGCAGCCATAGGTGACACCTGTGATTCCCATCCATGAGTCGTCATGGAGGGAGTATTGGTTTTCTGCTCGCTCCCTTTTTTTTGCAGCGGGGGTTATGTACAGGGAACCAAGAAGTCATTCTGTGTAGTGATAACAACTGGATTGTGGGCTTGAGAAATAAGTGGGAGATGACCAGGCATTTGGCAGTGAGTAGGTCCCATCAAAGGCATTCACTCTTCTTTGCATTGTTGGAGTGGATCAAAGTTTTTTGTTTTTGTTTTTGTTTTGCATTCCTTGCTGTTCTCATTAGCATTCCCGAGCATTCTTGCTAGCTATCAAATTGTGCTTTTATTATTCTTGTTTACAAAAAAAAGATACACCCCACTGGAAAATATCTCTGGACATGATTCCAGTCTGTTGTAAAGGAGGTGGTTTTATTTAACACCTATACTCCTCCAAAGTTTGAGTGGTGTAAGTCGCATTGCTATAATGTTAAATATTTATCTGCTGTAAGATGACACCCTTGTAGCATTCAGTCACTAAAGAAAGAGGCTCCTTGGAGGCCTTTGCCAATAGCAGCACAAAGAGATCCTCCTGGAACGCCATACAAAGAGCTTCTGTGCCTGATTTTGTGTGGCTTTACAAAGGTTGTAAACTGAGCTCTTTGGGCTGGAGGAAGTACACAAAAACCCTACGCTGGGGTTGTAATTTAAGTATTTCAGAGTGGAATAGCAATGTGTGCCTCTACCTAGTTTTAAAAGTCCTCCTATAATGAACCTGAATTTAGGCTTAGTATTTGCTGAGAATTTTTTGAAGTGTCTCTGGGGGGGGAAACATAGGGTATGTTTTCATTGGCTGCAGCCTTCTCCAGTTGCTTACTTCAGAGTAATCCTATTGACTTGAATGGTGTTACTTTGCGTGTATATGGTTTGAAATGGGGTGTTTTTACATGTTGTGTCCCCTACTTGTTCAAGATTGCCAACACAGACAGTCCTGAGCATGTAGAGGGTTGTGTGCACCTGTGAACATGTAACAGCTCACAGATAGCCAGGAGTTACTCACCAGTTACCCATGAGCTGTTGGCAGGGTGGGAGTCCAGAGACCTACCAGTCCCGGAGAGCAGCAAGCGGTGGCAGTAGGAGGGGTTGCGGGTTCCTTTTGAGCCCGTCCATGTGGTGCAATTGGGTAGCTGCTGTGTAGAATTTAAAATATGCACTACCCTGGATGTTTCCAACATGAAACAATCACCCAGTGTAGTGTGACTGTTAAGCTCAGACAGGATGAGTATTTTGTATGAGTATAGTATAGGTTTTGGTCTTCCTTTCTACTGGAAAGATAGTGCAGTTTCCACTCTAGTGAGTGTCGTCAAGTGGCGCTACGCTACTTCTCCTCTATGCATTTTACAAAGACAGGTAAGGATCATAAAACGTCCATGCTACAGGTGAGGAAATCATGAGACAGAGTGGTCTTAGTTCAGGAGCACACAAGCCTTGTTCAGAGATGACAGTTTCAAGTACGTGGCACGTGCTGTGCTGTAGCTACCACATAGTATTTTACCATTTATTACCCTGCATTTGGGTGTGATGCTGCAATTCTGAGAGACCTGGGCAGGCAAGTGTTGGTAGGATTCCTAGAAATGTGGGGTGAGTGGGTTTGCCCCAAAGCAGCGTTCCCGTATATTCTGTGGTTACTGTGTACCATGTGGCCCCTCTCCCCTACAGCAGGGTTGGGGAACCTTCAACCCAGGGGCCAAATGCAGCCCATGGCTCATTTTTATGTTGTCTCTTCCCAGTTCCAGAATCTGACCCCTGGATCCAGTTCCTACCCCCAAGCACTGAAGAACTGATCTCCAGATAAGAGAGCAGAGATGAGGGCATGCGCACAAGGGTAGGGGACAGATTCATGGCACAGATCCATGATTCGGACCCTCCTTTTCTTGGGTGTAGTGCCTCCCACAAATAATCTGTTGCCTTTGGAGATTGTTCTAAATTAAAGTGGACCCTGGGAGGGGAAGACATTCCCCACCCTGCCCTACTTCCACATAATAGCTCACCCTCATTACCATGCATGTCCCATCGGAGCTCTCACAGGCTTTTACATAGTAACTCTGGAGAATACTGTATAGTGTATCTACTCTTATCTGGGCAAGACCACAGTGAAACTCGGGCTAGTAGCATCCAGGTATCCCAAGTCTCCTGTTCTTACCGCAAGGGAATCTGAAGTTCTTTAAAATGTTCAACACTTCTTTGTGCTGCACAAAGGGTCAAGTCGCTAGCCCCATAAGACATTTTTGCATTAGAGTGAAGCACATACATGGGAGAAAAACAAAATCTTTGGACATTCATTGAAATGCAAACAGCTGTATGAAGCATTCAGAAAGCACAGTGGCATCTCTCTTGATAATTAGCATTACAGCTGAGCAGGAACAGCATGGCATAGTTTTGTCTGGAGAGAGTTTGCTTAGCAAAGTGTTGCAACACTGATTATTAACCAACCCAAAACAGCTGTATTTGTTCCTAATAGAGGCATTTTGACAAAAACATCAGCATGGATTTTTCCCACAAGTAGCAGATGTGTACAGTAGATTGCTGTCCTCCCCCCCCCCCCCCGGGCTACAGCTGCAAACCATGTAATGCTCTTAGAAACCGTAGGTGTGGCGTTTGCAGTAGGATACATTTGTTATAACTGGATGATGGAATAGTTATGCTGTGACTCAGAGTGACCCATCAGCTGGAAAATTTTAACATCTTGAAAGAAAATGCTTGTGCCTTGCCTGCCCTGTCATTGCCTTTCTCTCCCCACCCCCCAACAATAAAACGTTTTGTGGATGCAAACATATGTTCTGTTCCCAACGTGCGCACCAAGCGCATCTAAATCATTTCCTAGAATTTCGTTACTGTCAAATGGTAAACAGATGATTTCAAGGATTTGCAATTTGCCACACATACACCCAAACTTTCTCTGGAAGTGGAATTTTTTGTTTTGTTTTTATTTAACTTGGGAAAGTATGCTATGCAATGGTACAGTAGAATACATGGAAAGGCACTCCCTGTAAAACAGCCTTTCTCCACCCACCATCATTAAATACTACAGTGTATGGGCATTTTCAGATAAGACACTCTGTCTCCACCCCCCACTATACATGTTGCAGGGCTGCAGTGTTGCCCTATGGGTGCCCCCTGTAATGTGTATGGTTGGTGGGTGGGGAGTGTCTTGTCTGAAAATGCCCTATATCTGAGATTGCAGAGAGGTATTTACAATAATCTGTTTCAGGACATCTGTTGGTCATACTTGTAATTTGAAGGAATTTAATGTTAGAGAAGGGAGAGTTGCTGTATAAAAAAAATGACTGACATATGATCAGTCTTTTTAAAACTTGACTGGAGAACTTTTAAAAACTCCCAAAGTCTTGTTTTTGAAGGATTGCTATTGACTAATATACTGAAATCACAATAGCTTTTTAGACGTTGCTACAATACTTGAACATCAATGAGTAGAGACTAGTTTGATTTCTGGTATCGCTCTGGTCATCTGTTTCACAGCTGCTTTCACCAGCTGATAAAGGCTCAATTTTTAGTCTGGTTTCCTGTGGAAAGAAGGCTTATGCAATCGCATAGTGTGTGTGCCCCCTTTATACTTTTTGATTCCACAAACCAATTTCAACCAAATCTAGCAGAGAGACAAACAGGGCTTCTCGTGCCAAAACCCCTTCAACTTTGATCATTGTTCTGCCCCCTCCCTATGTAGGAAACCAGGCTTTGTTGGTTTAGTTGTCTGCTACACAGAATTACTCATGCCATAAATTTCAGGAAAGGTTTTCAGATGTCTCTTCTTTCAGGTAATCAGTTGTAAAGACTTTTCTGATTCATTGTTCTTGGTAACAGTCATTCTAAAGCAGAAACAATTTGCTAACTTTTGTATAAAAATTGCTACTCTGTGTCTGTTCATTATTGCTGCTGCCACCACCTTATCTTGTACCTTACCCATAGTATACAGACATAGGGTGTTAACAAGTGTGATGGTGGAACACTGCTGTCACGACCCAGCCTGGAAAGCTGCCGCCAACACAGTTGGGCTGCCAATCAAACGTGCCGGCGGCCAGGGCCTGGTGGGGAGGGGAAATGCACGAAGTGTTTCCGTGCTGCACCCAGCCCCCCACCATGGACAGGGCGGACTCAACCTGTACCAGGTCACTGCGGGCCACAACAAACGTTATAGCCTGCTTTGGCCCAATTGGGCGGACCATAGCCCGGACTGTGACCCTGGAGGTCTCCAGGATCACGGCCCAAGCTAATCGCTGACACAACCCAGGGCAATCCTAGGCCAGCACCTGCACAAACATGCAGGTGAGGTCCGGGCCAAAGTGCGACAGAGTAGGCCAAAGTGGCCCACTGCCAGGTTTGTTAACACCTGGTTAGCCACCAAACTGGCTGGCCGGGTCTGACATCAGCAGTCACATTTTATACACGGGGAGCTGAAATTGAGACACATTGATTTGCCCAAGGTGACTCATTGAGGCCAGAATTTGAATTGAAGAGTTCCAACTCCAAGTCCAGCATGCTACCCACTGGACTACACTTTCCCTTTCCTATTTAATTTACTTCTACTGACCACAAAAATCTAGACCTTAGATTCTTGAATTGAATGTATTGATTTATTTGGATTTATATACTGTCCTTCCCCAAAGGCTCAGGGTGGTTTACAACCAAAGACATGTGTTTTATATTATATATTACACACACATAATATAAAAAGTAGTAAGAGTATTATGCTGTATAGCATTCAAGTCAAAATCACTCCCACACCCAATCATATTCCCATCCACTAAAAGCCAGGCCAAATAAATGGGTCTTTAAATGGTGGCTCCATCAATGCAGTTGAGACACAATCCTTTTTTAGAAAAAATTATTTGTATTGCTTGCTTTATGCATTCATAAACTGACTCGCTGTTATTTCCTTTGCTGTTGCCCCTTCTTTGAGAACATGGGGAAATACTCTGCCCCCAGATTTAGACTGAGTTCAGACGTTAAATTTTGAATGTTGTCTTGGCCAACTCTAGGGAGAACTGACAGCTGTAATATTTAGATGAAGGCATAGCCTTTCCTCAGCTGTAGTTGTTCTTGGATCCAGTGTAGCCCAGTGGACAAGATGCTGGACGTGGACCTGGGAAACCAGGGTTCAAATCCTGACTTGCGCATGAACTCACTGGGCAGCCTTGGGCATGACACTCTCGGTCTCAGTTCCCCATGTAATTAATAATCCTCATCATCCATACCAGCGGAGATGACTGCGAGACCTGGGGGGGTCTGGACGGGACTGTCCTAGGGTGGTTTTCCTCATTCCTCTTGGGGAGAAGCCAGCGGGTGGTGCTGGGGGCTGAAACATCAAGGCCCCGGGTCTTGACCTGTGGTGTTCCGCAGGGTTTGACTCTGTCTCCGCTGTTATTTCATGTGTATATGCAGCCCCTGGGGGAGATCGTGAGAGGGTTCGGGGTGCGATGTCACCAATATGCTGATGATACTCAGCTGTACCTCTCGTTTTCGACCGACCCAGGTCCTGCTGTCTCATTACTTTCCCAATGTTTGGAGGCTGCGGCGGATTGGATGTGGCAGAACAGACTGAAGCTCAGTCCTGATAAGACGGAGGTGATGGTGGTGGGTAGGGCGAGGGAGGTACTGGCTCCCCTGGTAGGGTGGGGTCTGCCTCCTGTAGCCCAGCAGGTTCGGAGTCTGGGAGTGGACTCGGGACCCCAGCTGGATCGGCAGGTAGAGGTGGTGGCTAAGGCTGCCTTCCGCCAGCTGTATCTGGTATGGAGGCTGTGTCCATACATTTCCAGGCCCGACCTGGCCACCTTCATTCATGCCTTCATCACCTCAAGGCTAGACTACTGCAATGCGCTGTACGTGGGGCTTCCCTTGTTTCTGGTTCGGAGGCTGCAGCTGGGGCAGAATGCGGCGG
>QEPC01014730.1:3079937-3132937 GCA_003113815.1 Sphenodon punctatus | reverse complement strand
GATTTGTGGGAGGTTATGAAGCTCTTCCCTGGTGTATGCCTCCTCTGGACCAATATGGTGGAGCGGTTAGATTGGGGTCAAGGGGTACACCCCCGCAAAATTGACAGAACTAGGAGGACAGTGAATAGGGACATAGGGAAGTGGCTCACCATGTTGAGAGGAGCGTATGTGGACACAAGGGTGTTGACACACAAGAAGCCGGAGTTGTACAGGCGAGATGGTGTGCACCTGTCCCCCCAAGGGAATGATCTATACCTTAGTGCCCTAAAGTCGGCTTTAGTTCGCTCACTAGAAAGAATTGAGGGTTAGGTGGGGGCGGGTCCGTCCGGATAAACCCGGCGAACCCTTAGTGGCAGGGGTCCAGTACTGTGAGTTAGAGTAGTTAGAAGGGGCATAATTTAGGAGTCATCTCTGTAAGAGATGGGGAGGCCCACCTGCCAGAAAGCAGGGGAAGGCAAGCGGCTGGGCAGCCTCCCTGGGAGGAGTGTCGTGCGACGACGGCAGGGGCAAGTATGGCCCCCCGTCGGCAGGCATCATTCTCCTTACTCACAATGAGATGGGATCCCCTCACGGCCTGTGGTGCCGCTTGGAGGGGAGATGCGTGAGCATCATTTGGGGGGCATTCGAGGGTACATCGAAGCCACCCCTGGTTCAAGTTTTGGGTACGTTTCCGTTAAGGTTAATGTTAAGTACTGGACCCGCATCGCTCTAGGCGATTTACCCCCACCTTAATTGGTATGTTAATTTGAAATAAAGAGTGCGCCGTTTATAACCCAATAAAGTTGTCCTGTCTCCTTTGGTGCGTCGGCAAAAGGGATTGCCAGTCCCAGGAAGTAGGGCAACAGAATGCAGTAGTCAAGGCTAGACTAGTGCAATGCGCTGTACGTGGGCCCATCTAGCCAAAAGTGGCAGTATAGGGTCAAGCAGGGGCTGAATTCCAACAGTTCCTATATATGAGGGACAGTCCCTCTTTGGGTGTTGAGTCCCACTGTCCCTTTTTCAAGGGTCAAAGTTCCTCTTTCAGGGGAGAGAGACGCAAAGATCAGAATTCATATGATGGAATGACTAGAAATTAAGTGGAATGATCAGTAGGAGAGCGTCTGTCCCCTATTATATGCTGGGAATGTTGAGAGGGTGTGTGCACTTGTAAGTGCATGAGAGGGGGTGGAGCTTGTCCTGGCTGCTGAAAATCTTAGAGGCATGTTGGTCCCTTTATCTCCTTCTAGTGGGGTACAGAAGGCAATGCCTACTGTTTTCATGTACATAAACCCCTTTGAGTTCAGGGGATTTTGTAAATGACCCTATCGTTTGTTTTGTTTTTTCATTTATTTTATTAAAAATTCTTTTAAAACGGAAAAAAAATCACCGAGCATGTGCCACCCTTTCCCCAAATGGTGCTGAAATTTGGAAATGGCAACTGGTACCATTTTGGGAAGAGGCACGCATGCACAGAATGGCTCCGGAGGCCATTTCTGCATACGCAGTGATCTTTCTATTCTTTTTTTCTTTTAAAAATAAAAAATAAATTTGAAACGTCATTTGGAAGCAAATGATCGTTCGCTTATTCAGCCATTTTTCAACTTTAATTACTAAAATGAATGAGGCTTTGTTAATTTTTAGTAATTTTAAAAAAACAAAACCCAAACAAACTGCACACCCCTATTTCCTTCCCTTCAGCAGTCGTGGCCATAGGCAGAGGTGTGAAAAACCAGGAGCGTGGGTTTCAGTATGACGCATCCCCCTCAGTTTGGGTTGGAGAGGACGGCCCTTTGCTTAATTTCAGTTCCTTGACTTCAGGGATAGGGCTCTGATGAGACCAAAGGAGCAGAACTGGCTGCTGCTTTGCATCATAGCTTGGTTGTTCCACTTCCTCATATTTTGGGATTGTCTCCACAAACACCGAACCCCCCACTGGCACGTACGAAAGTGCTGGTTGCAGCTAAAAACAGCAGAAGTATGGGCTGTGCAGCTGAATCCTTGAAGGACTCTTACCAAATGTTTAAAACACACATTTATATAGGCGTTCCAGGTTTTGGATGGTTTTGTTTGGTGCTGTTTCTTCTATGTGCCTTGGCTCGTTTTTGCTCTTCTAGCTTTGCCGTAGAGGAGTTGAGGTTTTAGGAGAGAGACTGTCAGTACAGAGTTCTATAGAGAGGGTTACTTATAAGAAATCTTAAAGTATGTTGATCTACTTTCACTGTGAGTTAATATAGAAAAAATCTTAATCTTATTTTAAAAAGTAGCAGGAATGAATACATAATCCAAAATGCTTCCTCCTGAGAAACTGTTGACCAGTAAACAGACCTTCTAGTGTCCCTTTCATGGTAAATATTGATTTGAGATGAAAAGTGGAAACCTCACTGAAATGTTTACATAGTCCCTGCTCATCAATGGAAGTGCCGATGTTAGAAAGGTCATGGTTTACATGTCGGGAGAAAATGCATTCTGACTTGTCCGGCTTTGGAATACCAGACATTCATTTAACATTTGTGGTTTCATTTATACCTTTGATTTTTCTTTTCCTGCAGGAAGCTCATTATAAACTTTAAAAATTTCACAGTTATGTGCCAACAAATACTTTCTGGTAGAGACTGACCAGACCTGTTAGAGCATTAGGCTGGCAAATGAGCAGCAGCTCATTGGCAGAGCACCACCATTTATCCCAGACTTAGTTGTCAACAAATGGGATTTTCAAGATTTTGTAATGCGGAGGGGGGAAGAAAAGTATTTCATAACTAAAACCAATGGAAACTGCACAAAGCAAGGTCAGCTGCAAATGTCTTTATTTTATAGCCAGCTATTAAAAACAGTTGCCATAATGTTCCAGATTATTAACAGAATATATTTTAAAATGGCAATTATGGTTTTATTTTAATAGTAAGAAAAAAAAATTCCAGACAAATTTCTTCCTCACAGATCTTTCCAACTTGAGTTCAGGATTTGATGATCGTGAACTGCAGAGAAAGGAGTATTGTTTTGGTTTGTTTGTTTTTTTAAAGATGCTTCCAAAGTTTCTAAAAAGGTTTCCAAAGAAATTGCAAGTTCTAATCTACTATAATAAGTAGGGGTGGGACACTAGGGGGGAATTCGGTTTTGGGTTGGTTTTTTTTCTTGTTTCGATTTGGGGGGGATTTCCAGTTTTAATTACAGATTTGGATATACAGTTCCATTTTTAAATCCATTAAAAGTCTTAAAAAATAAATGTAAAATATAAAAAAAACACCCAAACCGTGCATGTACAAAATGGTCGCTAGGCCATTTTGTGCATGTGCCTCCTTTTCCAAAATCTCTACCCTGAGTCTTAGCCCCTGAATCACAGCTACTCCTCAGAATCTCAGTAGCTAGGACATCAGAGCAACAAGTCTGCCAGCCAACTACAAAGTAGGAGATGAAGGGCCACGTGCATATGTCTTGTGACTCTTGGCCATATGAAGATTTTGGTGTGTGGCTCTTGGGTCTGGGAACTTTGCCCACCCCTGGGCAATGCAAATATTAGTTTGCATGTAGTGAGGCAAAATTAACTCCCACAATTCTAACACTTTCATATTCCTGCTTCAGTCAAACTGCTCTTTCTCAAAAACATACCTCCCAACATTGCGTGGCCAAAAAGGGACAAACCCAGCCTCTCAGCCAATAAGCCGTACCCCTTAACAAATGAGCTCCTTCCCCTCGCACGCTTACAAGCGTTCACACACTTCCCAACATTCCAGGTGCATAAAGAGAGACAGAGGGACATGACGGTACCACGAGTGGCCACGCTTTAGCCCACATGGCCACCTGTGGTACCATTGCATATGAACCCATCTGCCAGATGTTTCTACAGGTGGGATCAGAGGTTTCCCTGGACCGTGGCAGGGTTTAGCCCGCACTGTGACTTGACCTCCCTGCCAAGTCACAGCGCAGGCTAACCCTACCACAGTCTGGAGAAGCCATCCCCAGACTGGGGTAGAGTGGGCTGTCACATGTGGTGGTCCGCTCTACCTGACTCCGAGTCCGGGGCCGGAACTTTTCCGTCTGTCAGGGAGGTGGGCGGACTGCACTCAGCAGTGCAGGAGGCGGGACCATGCAGACCACGTCCGCACAACGCCCTGCCCTCTCCCCAACTCCTCCCCGACCCAGGCCGCGGGCATGTCTGTTCAGTGGCCAGACCAGATCTTGCCCGGGTACGGGCCCTCACTTTGGGCACAATTAAAGCGTGATGACGCCATGTAAAAACACCCTGAAGCTCTCCTGCTTCTCATTCCATTATGTCCCCATTGCCTTCTCATGTGCTCTTCCTGGGAGGCAACCAGGAAAGAGATGCTTGCAGCTTGAATGCTGGTATTTTTGTCTGTCTCTCCTGAAAGAGGGACAGTGGGAGTCAGCACCCAAGGAGGGTCTGTCGCTCCTAAATAGGGACTTCTGAGAGGTATGGGGAAATCATCCTCTTACTCCTGTGAAATGTGAAGCTTGTGACTTTTGTGTATACCTTTCTTGTAATATAAACATTACCTACTTTTTCAGTGTTATCAAAAGTTTTTGATTTTTTGTTGTTAAATCTCTAGACGTTAGGGTTGGTGATTAGGGCTTTAATCCTGCTGCCACTTGCTCTCCGGGGCTTTGCTGCAAATGCAGAACCGTGGAGATGCTGGTTCTGCACAAGACGTTTCCAAATCTTTTGTCTGCAATATCCTATTTTGAGACTTTAAAATAATTACACGACCCCAAACAACAACAAAAACCTCCAAAGTGTATGAAACAATCAGTCATGGCCTGAACTGCGGTTTTGGAAATTCTGTTCTACCTTCCGACATCTCTGTTTCCTTGGTGCTTGGCAGTAGCAACTGGACCCAAGGGGCAGACCTAGGAACTGGAAAGGGGCCCCATAAAAAATAGCTGTGGGCTGCATTTGGGCCCCAAGCCTGACATTCCCCACCCCTGAAAGGGATCCCAGGAAAGACATCTGCAGGCCCTCACAAAACACCTTCCAAATCCTTCTCTACACACACTAACCACCTAATCCATGACCCCTTCCCCCCTCACAGCGGTTCTCCCCCATGTGGGGGTGGTGCACGGCATTTCTCAAGATCGCTCCAAGCTCCCCCACTGCCTGAATTGCCACTTCTACCAGATATTCTGGGCTCTGAGTAAAGCCCCAGTTTCTCCAGGCCAGCTTGAGACGCCCCTGGTAACTCAAAGACATTGGCCCGGGGGGTGGGGGGGTAGAGTAACGGGGTGGCCAAGTCAGAAATGGGGTCAGCCAAAATCATAGGGACTTGACTGATATTATAATGCACCATAAGGGGTGGGGTTTTGTTGAAAAGATGTGTAACCCTAGCCATTGCACTGGGACCCCTTGATCCCAACCACCTCTGTTGGAACATCAGGTCCAGCCCATTAACTTGAATCTTAAATTTTTCCAAGAGCTGAGTTGGTCTTTGGGCTAGCCTGACCTGCGCAGACCTCTATGTCCCAGTGCTGTGCTCAACACTGTTGTGATTCCCTTGAGGCTTATTGTGTCCCTGGTTGAGCTAGGCCTAGTACTGACTTGTGGGCAGATGCAAACCTCTGCCTTTTATCTTTTCAAAATTAAGTCTCTCCTTGGCAGGGAAAAGCTTGAACATGTGATCCAAATGTGTCGAAAGGCTCAGCCACCAGATGGCAAATAAAAACAATTCAAAATCTATTACTTTAAAAGAAGTGATTGACTTTTAAAAAAAATGACTCTGTGTTAATGTTTTTGGATGGCAGAATTGAATATAGCTGCAAATTAATTTACAGCTTGTAATGAGAATAAAACGTACCTCCTGCTTTCCTCTCTGCTATGCTAGCCTGATTGCTTCTTATAAACATTCTTTTTAAACTAACCCAATTTCTGAGAAACTCATTTGTATGTACTTTCTACTTAGTGTGAAAAGTGATCCCCCAGCAGGATGCCAAAGAGCATGCTTAGATCCTGTTCTGCATGCTAAAATACCTATTTGCTCCTGGAAATGCATCATCTGGGTGCAGGTTTGAAGGCTGTCTTTGAAAATTGGCTTCTTTGCGTACACACCAACTTGTCTTTGCGAAGCTGTCAAAGGAAAAAACTGTGTCTAATTCCCCATGTGTAAAACGGGCTACATCATTTTGAATGATCTCTCGTTGCTGCTTAGGAAACCTTTGGACACGCACACCCTCTTCATAAAATGACTAATTTACCTCAACTTTTCCCAGGTTAAAGCATGATCTTGCCTGCTAACGGGTAAAACATGTGTCTACCCTGGAAACACTGTGAGGTCAGAGGCTCTCATATCCTGCAATTTTGTAGCTTCAAACCATGAGTAAGTTGCAAACAATGAGTCCCGAAAGCTTGAACTAATGCGACTTTTGGTTCCCTTATTTTACCTTTTCCTGTACTCCTTTTTTTCCATTCATAGGCAAGTGTTCGTTTTCCTGTTCTACATTTGTGGCTCTGCAGCATTAAGTCTCCACTTAACAACTAGTTCACGTGTCTTGATGTATAAATACTTTCCCCTCAGACTGCTCAATGATTCAGTCAGGGTCCCCTTCTCCACTAAGCTACTCATGCACCTGCAACTTCTCCATTCCGGAATGTATTGTTTTCTCGCTCCCCAAGTTCTCCTCTCCCTTGTCTCTCCTAGTCTCTCCCTGCCCCTGCCCCTGCCGGGGCAGGGACCTGTCTATAAATGATTGTACAAAGCTGGGTACACTGCTGGTGCTATTTAAATATTTAGCAATAATAATATCTAATTAGCATATCATTTTATATATAGGTATACTTTCTTGTTGTTTCATCGGTTGACACCTTCAAAAATATTACTCCTGGATGCATGCTTTAATTTGCAAACATGACACATTGGGCTGGTGTTGGAACACTTGAGTTTACAAGTGCCTACCTACTCAGTTAACTTCATTTGGATTACAAATAATCCATATTTGGGAAAGTGCAAGTAAGGATTGCCAACAGGACCTCATTTGTGCTGAATTCTAAGGGGTCCTGTAAGGACACAATTAGTTCTTCTGGGTGACCAAAACAATAATGTGGTATATCATGTTGTATCACTGCCTTCATGTCATCTTGCTAGTGCTAGTATTCAGCTATAAGAAGCAGTTCTGTCTGAAATAAGGTGGCTGCATTTTGCAGTTTGTTTAGATTTTATTTATGTATTTATTTAAACTTGAATCCTGCCCTTCTCCTAAGGCTGAGGGCAGGTTAACAACATAAAAACGGTATAAAAATAGAAGTACATATAATATAAATCCTAGGCACCCCCACCCCAATCCTGTCTCCACTTGCCAAATGTTTCGCCATTGCCTTCGGAAAGTGCTCAGGCTTTGGTTTTAATGAACCAAATACTGTACAAGACTGAGGGGTAGCAATAGAGACCCCCTCCCGGCATGCCCTCCCTAGATAAAGCTGATGGGCAAATGATCCCCTTCAAGAGGGCGCTCCCAGCTGACCGCAGGGTTCACAATGGAGCATGGGGGAGTAAGCCATCCTTCAGATATGTAGAACCCTGGCCATTTAGGGCTTCAGGGTGCTGTTTTTGACCTTTAAGTTGTGCCTAGAAAACATGTGAACATGGAATTTTAGTAAATTTTAGTTTAAATAACCCAGATGTAGAGTTGAAACCATGTGAAGTAGGGAATGGAAGGCTTTTGAGAGAAGCTCAGATCCCAGGATAATTTTCAAGACTGTTTAAAAATTATTTTTTTAAATGCAAACTTTTAATAAACGTGGGCTGATTTGGGGGCTGACTTGTGTGGCTAGCTTTGGTCGTTATTGAGCTCTACAGTTCAATAATGTTAATTTTGCATTCTGGAAGCTTTTATGTGATCATTGTCACATGCCTCGTGGATTTGAGTGGAAGGGGAAAATGCAGTTCTTCCATTCCCAGTGGCACTTGTGTTTCACCTTCCAGCTAGATAATGATTGATGGGAAAACAGGGGAGACACAATCATTTCACAGGATTAACAACAAATGTGTGCAAGCTTAAATATGTTGAGAATTCTTTTTAACAAGGAGTGTTTTTTCGCTGAATAGTATTTATCCTTGTGCTGTGAAATGGAATCTGTTGATCTGGAAGCCTTATAGATGAAAGCTAATTTTTTTGCCAAATGGCCATACGCAGCAATGATGTGTACAGCAGGTTTGTGATACATTGACTTGGGAATCTTGTTACTTGTTGCCCTGAAGGTGCTAAAGAATTCTTGGGATCCTAGCGCAGGTGTTATTCCTTGGAATGTATGTTGCCATAACATTACCTAATTATCTATTAGATGATTATTTAATAACGTATACTCTAATTGTGGTAATAAGGGTGTATTTTCTGGTAATATTGTAATAAGCACAGTGGGTATTTGGTTAAGGGCCACCAACTGGTCCGATTGTTCTCACACTGGCGTGATGGTCTCAGTCTACCCAGTATGAATTGATACCTGGCCCATCAGGCTGGGGAAAGTTAAAGATGAATGAACATGGTGCTGGACCCTTGAATAGTTCCGACTACAGAACCTGGTGTGGCTTGACTAGAACTGAAATGGGTACCCACAAAAACTGGTACACCCATCAGTGTACACCCAGTTTTGGTATCCAAATCATTTTTGGAAGATTGGGTACCTATTAGGTGTCCAATGAGTTATCCAAATTGTACGGTTACTGATTTATTGGTTTTCTTTTGGAGTCACCACTGTTTTGTTTTATGCTATTTTACCAGTTACTAATTTACTTTTTTTCCTTTCCATTCATCTGTTGAATGTTCTGTCAGAAAGACCCTAAAATGGTAAATTGGAACGTGTCAGTAAAACGGAAAGTTGGTAACAGTAATACCTGGGATTTTCAGTTGTCAGGTACCTGTCTTGGTATTGTGGTACCAATTAGGTACCCAATAGGCTACCCGAAATGTTGGGTATTACCTGCAGGTACAAAATTTGCTGTCCCTTTTAGCTCTAGTTTTGGCCATGCTGACTGGATGAGCTGACGTGGTCAGTGCACAGGATTAAGTGAGTTACATAAGCATTTCTATAGAATTTTCCCTTAACTCTGACACCAGCTTACTTTGAAACTACCTTTACCACCTTTTTTGAATGCAATAACTGAGGTTTCTATCTCTTGGAGCCCTGTGTCCAGATGAATTGCATATTTCTCTGGGTTATCGGGGTGGGGATGGGACGCATGTAAGAATGGGGCAAGAGGGGGGGTGTCTCACCCTGCCCCTTTCCAATGTTGCCTATGTCCCATGCCTTCCTGGTTTGGCCCCATCCACTATCAATCATTTGGCTTCATGGCACTATGTTGGAAGGGTTGGTAGAGCCCGTTGTCCCCCTCTTACAGTATGACCTGGTTCCTTTCTCGGTCACTTTTTTCAGGAAGTTGGCAGCTCTAAATATAACTGGAAATAGTAGAAATTAAGCCTGCTTTGGAGTTGACAAATTATACTATTTGCTTAATGCACAGTTTAGATTTTTGATAATGGATCAGACAAAAGTAAAGCTGTGTTCATCTTGATGAGAATATAGATGTCAACAAAAGTTCCATTTATATGTAATCCCTTGCATAATCAAGGCAAGCTTTTACAAAGTCCCTGCTTACCATCTCTGGCGGCGTTCTGAGGGGGCTCCGGGCTGCTACCTTCACCGGCTTCGGACAATCACCTGGAGGGAGGAAGGAGACAAAGAACTGTGAGTGGCTGTTGCCGCTTGCCCCTCCCCTCCCCGCCGCTTAAAACAACGTGCTGGCGGCCGCTGGGCCGACAGCCACGAGCCGAAGGGCCGCGACCAAAGGGTGCGGCCCTTTGGGGCCCTTCGGGGTACGAAGGGGGGAGAGGGGGAAGCCCTTGAGGTGGGGGTGAAGGATGCTGGACTAAGGTTTTTTTTGAGCTAAATTAGTTAGTGGTTGGGGATTGACTGGAGCGAGAGGGATATAGGATTCTTTACTCCCCCTGCTAATATGGAGAATGAGACTATGCAGGAGGTTTCATTACGGAATACTGGGGGTGGTCGGGGTTGTTTGCCCCTCTCCCTACCGTTGCGAGGGTGTGGCTTGATGTCAGGGAAGTTAGGGCTGCCTCCTGTGGCAGCGGGGGAAATTGGATGGAGGGAAGAGAGAGGGGTGATATGTGGAAGGGGGCAGGGAGAGGGGAGGCAATCGGTAGCAATATCCCGTACCCCATCTGTTAATGTGAGCAGTGGGGGTATGAGTAGGGGTTCGTCATGGGTTGTAGGAGGTTGTGTGGGAGGGGATTTGTTTTGTGACGGTGCTTTGTGGTCAGGTGTTTGGGCGGAGGTTGGGGATTTGGGGGAAGTATGTGAACTGTGTGTGACTTCTGATGTAGGATCAGTGGGGCCAACTCCCCCTGGTGAGAGAAGGATGGAGGTGGTTAGGTTTTCCCTGGTGGCAGCAGGGGACGGAGGGATAGTATGTGGGACCTACCCCGTTGTTATGGGGGAGGTGATGGACTAGGATGTCAGTTAAGTTACGAGGGGTGGGGGGGAATTTTGTGAATTGTGGACAGTTTTATAAATTGTATATCATGTTAGAACGCTGTGTTGTAATTGTTCTGGGTCCCCTGTGTGGGAAAAAAACCAGTATTGTATTTTTTTCTGTTGTGAGCCGCCACGAGTCTGTATGGAGAGAGCGCGGGATATAAATTAAAGTGGATTTGGATTTGGAAATTGAAAACTGGATCAGAGTAGCTATAGATATAGATGCTTGTAGGTAATCTCAATATTTTTCTTCCTTCTATAAATCTCTTGCTTGTTCTATATTTAGTTCTGCGTGTTTAACACACTTTGCAAACATTCTTAGCAAAAGTATCTGTACTATGTTTCTAATGTGAATATTTATTCCCTCACTAAACAAGGGTATGCTTAAGAAAAGAAACACAGGGTTTTGATCATGAACGTAAGATTCGACCTCATTTGAAAGCATTTCAACATAGCATTTTTTGCATACATTAGGTTGAGGTATATACCGGTGGGACGCTGAGATGTGAACTATTTTTCATTGTATAACAAATTAAGGAAGCCTCTTTCATGTAATATATATATATTTACAGTGTCTTAAGTGTCATGTATACATACATGTATATATAATATACGTACATACATACATATACATACCTTGTCAGGTATTTTATTAAATATAATCTATATATTTAAGACACTTCTGTGATTAATAATTCTACATGCCCAAAACAAATGACACTTTGAAAATTAGAATGAGCTCTGAGGGCCAAATAAAAGTTGGGGAAGGGGGTGGAAATGTGAAGGGGTGTGTGCAGGAAAAGGAAGGTCCAGATGCTAAAGTGGCATTTCAGACGTTCAGTTTGTGTCAGAATTTTACAAAATCCGAAGGTATCTTGCATGTCTAAAGTCCCTAATTTGAAATATTGTCGTATCGCACCTAAGTAATCCGTAGTTCAAAGTTCGTTAAACCTACCTTTATGCTGTCCGATTGAAATAAATCTGCGTTGTACAGCAGTGTGAAAGTGACATTGTATTCGGTATTAACTGGTGCAAAATATTTCCTGCATGTGAAGGCAACTTTGCTTTCATGTGCGCTGTTTTACTCCTGCCCCTACAGGATGCAGCAGCACAGCGGGGACACCCATCGGCTGGAAGATAACGCTGTTTGTTTACAAAAACCTCCTCCCCATGTGCGTGATCACATGGGGAGGAGTTGTTTGTAAACAAACAGCATTATCTGATCGTTTGAGTGTCCCAGCTGTTGCTGCTGCTGGAGGCAGAGGCAGGTGAGGGATGGAGTCCGGAGGCTGGGAGGGGAGGTAGAAGAACTTACTGGGGGAGAAGCTGGCTGCAGCCTGCTGCCCAGCCATGCTGTAATTTCCTGTAATTGAACTGCATTGAACAGGCGGGTACACGCACGCTCCAAGAAGGTCTGAATGCGTTATTTCGCTGTAGGAAACAATGGCATGGCACGCATGGGAACGCAACTGGCCTTATTAACAGCCAACTAGAGAGAAACAATTTTTTAAAAATCCAGATAATTGCTGCACTTGTGAATGAGCCCTAAGTCTGTGGTATAGATGTGACTAGGGGTGTTTTTGACATGATGCTGACCCCCATTTAACCACACTTGAACGTTTCTTACGCATGTTGCAGGGCTGTATTAGTGCCCTTTGCAGCCCTGCAACATGCATAAGAAATGTTCAAGTGTGGTTAAAGAGGGGTTAGCGTCATGTCTGAAAACACCCTAGGTCTGCTTTACTTTTCCCTTCTGTGTCTATTCCTCTTTTTTGACACTCGTGTACTAGCTGTTCTTTGTTCATCTTGGACAGTCCCTTTGGCACTACTATTTTGTCTGCCTAACAGCGATTCCCAAAACGACAGAACAACAAACACAGCACTCTTGCTCAATCTTTGCCTGCTTTCCCCAAGGCTAGGAGCTGAGTTCCATCAGCAGCAGGCAACTCAACTGTTTAGACCCTGGACATTGCTACACAGTTTTGGGTTGCTGTACTGGCTTGCCACTGTGATGGGAATTAGGGATTCCCCGCTCTGAGCAGCCCCCTCCCATACCACTGGATCAGCCATGACTCAGTTACCCCACTCAGTCGCCTCTGAGCATCATTCTCCCGAGCGTGCAAGGGATTCATCCTTTGTTGCCTGTGGGTGTTTTTAGACAAGCACCTCCCCACCCATCATGCATGTTCAGGGCTGCATAGGGCGCCAATGTGCCCATGCGACGAGGGTGATGGGTGGGGAGGTACTTGTCTAAAAACACCTTGTGTCTCTGTGTTTTCCAAAGCACAGAAATAGGATTTAAAGGTTCATATGAGTCTCTAACTCAGAATCCCATCAGTACCACCCAAGCGTGCAAGGCTTAGTTAAAAGAAATTGGTATATCGAAATTATGATCAGCGCAAGATTGCATACAGGAGTGCAATAAAACAAAATATACGGATAACACAAAGCTGCCTTACTATCTGAGTTTCCTAAACTAAAATCTTACCCGCGCTATAGTTCAGGCTTAAAAGTCCATTTCTCAGCTAGATGGGATGGCTGGGTGCAGTTTCTTGCTTCCTTGCAGAGTCAGTCAGTTCCAGGATCTCTCTCTTCCTTTGTTCTCTGATGGCTTTAAATAGTTTTTAATGGCCCTTCGTGCCACTTCCAAGACTTGTGTCTTGTCAGACTCCTGTAGTGACCCCTCTATTGTGACGTTGATCTGTCCCAGACAGAGTAGCTGTCTCCTTGGGCTCACAATCCGTTTTTGTATTTACCTTCAGTTCATAGCTCACCATGTAGTTCTGAATGTTTTCTCATTACATAGCCTTACATACAAAGTTTCCATTATGGTTTTGTTCATCTCCTAATTCTGATTTGTTTGATAGCAGACATGTTTAGGAAATGTGAACATAAGAGTGGTCATACCAGAAACATGTATGTTATGTGTGTGTTGTATTTTGGTTTCACAAGCCCTGTCACAGTGGATCTGTCCCCTTTCCTTGTGCATGTCCTCATCCCTGCTCCCATCTCCTGAGCCCGATCTTTCAGTGCTTGGGGGTAGGAACTGGATCCAGGAGCCGGATCCAGGAATTTGAAAGAGGCCAGATAAAAATGGGCTGCATTTGGCCCCTGGGCCTGAGGTTCCCCAGCCCTGCTTTAGAAGTATGGGAGTTATTTTGTATTAATTTTTTTATTAGACTACCCGTCGGTGTCCTTTAAACGTTAAGTCTGAATTATGGAAATCGTGATTGGTTAAGGGATTTGTGTGTGTTTGAACGAACGAGTGAGAAAGAGGAGCCATGCCCTTGGAACGTGAAGAGTTTTTAGCAGCTGAATCACCTTTGTTTAGCTTTAAGCTCTATTCAAGATAAGATTGATTCTGAAATTAGAACTCTACACTTAGAAAAACTCTTATGTCTGGACAAGTGATTTGCATGAACTTGATACTGTGGTTCCAGCGTGATCTGAGCAGGGTTATAAAAATACGTAAATGATACACTAGCCAGACATAAAACACTGCATGCCAACTTGGGATCTTGCAGCAGGCCCAGGTCTGAGAAAATCTGCTCACCAGCTCAAAAAGTGTACTTGCCAAAGGTGAGCAGGCAAGTAGATTTTACAGCTTTGGATATGAGAAAAGATCACATCTTGAAATCTGAAATTTTACTGGCTCTGTATTAATGTCTGTATGTTGCAAACGTTTTTTAAACAAGAGCTTTTAATAAAAGCGGTATGTAGTGTTAACGAAAACAAACATTGGATGACGTTACTTCCTCGTGTGAAGAAAGTTTGCTCTTTCAAATTCAGCAATCCTTTGTACTGCTTTTGTAAGGGGCGAGACTGTATAATCATTCCTTGGATTGCTTGCAAACTGATGGACTGCAATAATAGGTGAGCTTCATATGCAACCAGGTTTGTGGGTATCTGCAAACCTGCTCCCTGATGGATTGTGATAGGGAATGAAAGCCTGACTGAAAAATCAATCCTGCTCCTGAGAAATCCAACCAAAACCGATGCTGGAAAGGTCAATAGATTCACAAGCTCGTTGTGTTTATTTTACCCTTACCTTAGCAATAAACGACCAGTACCTCAAAATTCCTTGTCTGAGGCAGTGGTGGTAACTGAATGAAAGGTGCTCCTGGACTGTTCTGTTTCCTTTGACACCTAAGTTGAAAGTAGTCAAATTTCAAAATTAGTTGGAAGTCTGAGTGACACGGCGTTGTATTCGTTCGGTGACCATCCCCATTCCCTTGGGAAGTTATTAAAAAGGGCCATGTGATTTATCTGTTTATTTAAAATTCTTACCCTGCATAAAAGCACTCCATGTTAAAGACTATGACCTTAAAATATTTTGGATTAAAAACTGGTTTGAATCTGTGTTTGGATCAGAGTAGAAAATTGTCTGTATTTGGAGTTTGCTTTGGAAGAGCCGTAAGGGGTAGGGCATTGGTTCCTGCGGTAATCTGCATGGAAATGTTTGAAATCTTGAAAGAGGATCTCTTCTGTTCTCTTGTGTGAATATACGTGAGCTAGAAAATTAAGATCCCTTCTAGGTTTGGTTGAAACTCAGTCAGACATAGAATTGGTTTGCATCCAAGGTCTTAAGTTCTGATACCCAAATTTGAAGGAGCAAGAATTTGAAATGCTAGTTCTGAACTGATTTTCTCGCGCCTTGCAAGGTGCTTTAGTATTAGTAAACTAAACAATGCCCAAGATTGCTTTAAACAGGAAATGTATTGCAGGCTTTCTCTTTTATTTTTCAGCCTTTTTTCCCTGCCTTTATGGCAAAGTATGCATTTATGTGCTTTGTGGGGGCAGAATCTGATGCTACCGATTATGCATATGTTTACAAAATTTTAGTTAAGATTTTTTTTGGTATGGTTTCAGGAAGTTGATTTAGATTCCATTCAGGAAGTTCTACAGATGATTTTCAGTATTGTTTTGTTGGGACTCTACTTGTAATGGATTGACAGATGGATCACTCCCAATAATGCCACACGTGCCAGTGTCCAGGAGCCCTAATCTTAAGAACATTAGAAGTGCCATACTGGGTCAGACCTGTCTCCAACAGTGGCCAAGCTCAGTCGCTTGGGAGAAGTACCCAACAAGTCACAATGGGGCAATCTGTTCCCTGCTGTTCACTCCCACCTCTCGACAGTCAGAGGTTACTTTGCCTAAACCTACTTGGCTAATAGCTGTTAATGGACCCTATCCTCCAAGAACTTACCCGGTCCTTTTTTAAACCCAGCTATATTGCTGGTCCTGACCAGCACCTCTGGCAAAAAAATTCCACACTTTACTTTCTGCTGCTCGGTAGTTTCATGGAGTGTCCCCTATTTAAGAGGGTAAATACAATAGCCATTCCCTATTTACATGTTCCACAGCACTCATATTTGGTAAACTGTCCGTCTGTCAGTCATCACCCCATAGTACTGGGGCAGCAACCGAGAGCGTCTCTCTGTTGGGCCCTTGTTGTACAGAAAAGATAGATAGGCTGGTGGTCCTCACATGAGGGCGCTCCTGACCGACCACATCGGCCACAGTGGAGCATGGAAGGAGAGATGGGCTTTCCGATATATGAGGCCCAAGCCATTTAGGACTTTAAAGGTCAAAACCAGCAGCTTGAATTGTGCCCAGAAAACTATGGGAAGCCAGTGCAGATTATAGAGCACAGGTGTAATGTGCTGATGGCAGTCCACCCCTGAAAGGAGCCGGGATGCAGCATTCTGCCGCAGCTGCGGCTTCCAAACAGTCACCAAGGGGGCTCGGTTTCCGTGTGATAACACCCTTATTCATTTTATGCAGCCATTCACTTCCATGTGTAGTATCTCTCGATTTGCTTCCTCAAATTTTCTTTTAAGTTATTCCCACTAGTAGATTTGACCAGTCGCTATCATTGCTAACACAGGAAAAATTCAAATCAAATATAACGACTTAATGGTATCTAACCAAGGTGCTGGTTGAAAGATCACTTACAGTAGTTTTATGCCACTATAATTCCTTTGACTACAGTGAAATTACTTCTGATTTTACTCCTGTGTAATCAGTCCCCAAAAGGTTGGGCCTGGTTCACTAAACCCCAACACTTTCTGTTTAAACCAGCTCTAATGCTGATCATTGGTTACTACAAGGAATCCAGTCACGCTCAGGCACTTATCAGACTGACTTCCATCAAGTTGAATTACTTCCATATTTAAATTGATTAAAGTAAAATCGGTGTTATCGTTTAGCGATATAAGCGGAAGTGTTTCCCCCTCACCGTGATGCTTCACTAAACGCTGTGTAGTACTTGATTTGGATCGGTGGCCTTGTGCCATTTCTAGATGCTTCTGTGAACATTACCAGGTATCAAAAGAAAGGGTTGAGAGCATGGATGGGGAAACATTTTCCTAACAGGAGCCACTTCAACATTTAAAAAATTTATTTATTTATTTATTTAATCACATTTTATACTGTTCTTGCCATAGGCTCACAAACCATAAAACCAGTAAAATACAAAAACAAAGCCCAAACGTTCCCACAACCCTCTCCAATACCATCTCCCCATTCCCCACATCCAACCCCCATCCGCTTAGTACATGTTCTGAGAGCCACATAGAAGTTTTGGGGCAGAGGTGCTTAAGGGATGTGCTCAGAAAGAGATGAGTCCAGATCATAGGTCGGTGCCATGGGTCTGTCCCCTATCGTTGTATCCTCTCTGCTCCCTTACCCTGAACTCAGTCTTTTAGTGTTTGAGGGTGGGAACTGGAGCCAGGCACTGGAAAGGGGCCAATAAAATGAACCACAGGCCATATTTGGCCCCTGAGCCTGAGGCTCCTCACCCCTTGTTTAGAGAGAGGTGTCTTTACTCTGGGTTACCTTTCCCTAGGCCAGGGGTGGGGAACTTTTTTTCCTCCTTGCAGCTTAAATTAGCGCATGCTCCATGGACCACATAGATGTAGGGGGTAGGGGGCGTAAGAGGGGCACTCAAGAAAAGGAGGGTCCAGATCACAGATCTGTGCCATGGATTTGTCCCATCCCCTTCTGTGCACGCCCTCATCTCTGCTCACTTAACCTGAGCTCAGGTTTTCAGTGCTTTGGTGTAGGAAAGGGATCCAGAAACTGGAAAGGGGCCACATAATAACTTGAAGAAGGCCGCATTTGGGCCCTGGGCCTAAGGTTCCCCGCCCCTTCCTTAGGCTAATGGATAACAAGCTTAAGCTTCCAAAAATGAAATGACTCCTGCAATTACAACCGTTTTCATAGTCCCTTATGTGTCACTGGATTTCTTCCCTTGTAATATGAGCGATTCACGTCGTGGGTGAAAAGAGACATGACGGTGTCCCACTGTAGCCCAGGACCCATAGGCACATCTGTTTACATGCCCCCAGATGTTAGCCTGGGACTGTCCCATGGCAGGTAGGCGGCTAGACTGGGCTGTGTCCTCAGAAAAATCTCAGAGTACAAAACCAAGGCTAAGGGCCGCCAACGTAGAGTAGCATGTGTGTTCAGCCCTGCCATACCCACCTCAGGGTAGGGGCTGCCATAGCTGCCCATCATGGTGGGGCGCTGGGAACAGGGCAGGGTTGCCCGCCTCCACGTTCATTTCGCTCCCTGCTCTACTCGCCGTGCAGGTTTGAAGTGCCTCTCCCCGACCCGGGCCCTGTCGGCTGCGGTTTCCCGGGTCAGGGAGCTGCTGTGCTGCTTTCCCGTCTGTTTTTACCCGGTGTTAGCATGCACTGAAACAACTTTGGGACAAGGAGGAGTGAGTAACTTCTGGGTGCTGTCTGTCTCGTGTGCTTTAAACCTTCACGTTCGTCTCATGTTTGACCTATTTTATAATGGAATTGCTGCCCATGAGATAAAATAATTAACAGAATGCAACCTGCTTAACAAAAATGACTAAAAAATCATGTTCTGTAAGCCTGTTCTGTAAATGGGGTAGTTTGATAATGTTGTAAAAATCAAATGACTGGGATTATTTTCTGCATTTTGCTGTATGGGGCTAAAGAAGGCTCCAGAAATGAAACTCTTAAAACCTGGGCCTTTTCAGCATAAGGCCAAATAATCACTTCTATAGAGATTATTATAATTTTCTCCACAATTCTTATCCAGTTTTTCCCTTAAGGCAAAAGCTGCTTTGTGCATACAGGGAAATGCATGGATTGTGGTTAAACGCAAAGCTGTGTGAAAACAAGGACCCTGGGCCTGCTATAGACTTTTCCTTCTCAACTTAGTGGTGTAAAATATGATGTTAGAAGTTTTAGGGTGAAAACAGACATGACGCTAACCATCCTTTAACCACCCTTGGGGGTCATTTATCCATGTTTCAGGGCTGCATGGGGCACCAATACAGCCCTGCAACATGCATAAATAACCACCACGGGTGGTTGAAGGGTGGTTAGCGTCATGTCTGTTTTCACCCTTAGACTCTGCAAGAGCTTTGGAATTTTATTCTAAAGTCTGATATGAAAATTGCTGTTCAGAAATAGGCAGTGACTTAGTCACGGTCCGAATATTCAGACCAGTAATTATTTTTAAAGTTAGGCTGGGACCCTAACTTTATATTCATATCTTTTAGGCAAAATAGGGTCAACAAGCCTTCAAATAAATGAATCCTAATGCTTTAGCAAAGCTTGCTCCTGTGTTGCTAAGCAGCACTTTGCATTATGTTCCTGAGTTTCCCTGGTGAAGTAATGGCTCCTCTCTGTTCTGGAATACTATGGTGAATCTATTACTCATTGCAGTAGCGGAGGAGTGTCAGGAAGCTTTCTCTGCTTATATTTGTCTGTCTTCCAGGAAATACAATGACGGGATCTGCTTTTTTAATTAAATGATTTCTATAGGACCTAGTTTAACAAACACCCAGTTGAATGTTTTTTGCTCCCACCAGTAATCCCATTAACTTCTATAGAACTATTCATATGAGCCAGTGACAACTCATGAGCATATGTCGGCTAGGCTTTTACAACTAGTATTTAAAAAATATAATCAGGCATAGTTTCTAGCAGAAGATGGAAAAGAAAACCTTCATAATTGCTCATTTTGTCATTATACAAGTGCAGCACTAATATGTGGAAATCGCTGTATCTATGTGCTTTTACTTTTAAATGTATATAGTAGTAATGTTTATTGTTTAACCAATGGGTCATAACACAACACAACACTCTTTGTGGATTAAACTGCTTGTTATTGGGGGGGAGGGGCTGGGGGGGATGCGAGAAGAACTTTATTTGGAATTTAAATACATTTAAAAGTCAGTTGTGTCTATGACTTTTAAATGTATATAAATTCCAAATAAAGTTCTTCTCGCATCCCCCCCCCCCCCCAATAATCCATAAAGAGTATTGGTGCCCATGGCTAGCTTAGAAAGGAGTGAAGGAATATTTGTGACGTGATTATTTCATGTTGAAAGCCTTGAGGTTTTTTTGCAAGTGTGAGATTTGGAGTTTCGTTGTCAATTGCAAAACTGAATTGTTATAGGGCAGGGGGTGGCCTAAGATCCGTATACCAAAATCTTCATATGGCCAGGTGCCACAAGATGCACGTGTGCATGTGCATCCCTTTGCAGCATCTCCCAGGCTGAGCCTCCCCCCCATCTTTCTTACTTGTGACTGGCCGACGGAGCCAGTGTTCTGTGATCCTGGCTGCTCAAATTCTGAGAAACAGCTTTGATTCAGCTACTGAGTACAGCGAAGTACCTACAAGGCTCTGCATGGCCTTGTTTCCCCCTATCTCTCAGCACTCATTTCCCTCTACGCTCCTGTCCGGAAGCTCTGCTCCTCCTCTGCCACCACCCTCGCCTGCTCACAGCTCCCCTGCTCCTCAAAACGCATCCACTCTTTTTCCCTGACAGCCCCCCATGCCTGGAACTCCCTCCTTGAACACATTTGTTCGGCTTCCTCCCTCCAAATTTTCAAATCCCTCCTCAGATCCCCCCTCTTCCATCAAGCTTCCCTGGCTCCTCGTTCCCCTCGTTGACTTATCCTGAATCATCGTATCTTGTGTAACGTTAAATGAGTAACTACACCAAGCACGTGCACCTGAGACCTCATGAGTTCATGGATGTATCCATGTCTCTTCCCCTGTCCCCCCCCCCCCCTTGTTTCTCCTCCCCCCCGGTCTGTCTTAGACTGTAAGCCTGCTAGGGCAGGGACCGTGTCTTTTTCTTACAATTGTAAAGTGCCAGGTACATTCTGGTGCTATATAAATGCTTATTTTTATTGTTAATAATTATAATTAATAAGTAAGACACAGGACCATTAAAGCCGCAGGGGGCCTGGGACAGACACTCACCAGAGCCTCTCTTCATCTGCTCAAGAACCACATGTAGCTCCCTTGCCACAGCTCAGTCAGACCTGTTCTAGAGTATGTCAGTGTACGTTTATTTATTTATGTATTTATTTATATATAAAATCATTTAATACTCCGCCCCTCTTGCTCCAAGCAGCCTGGGGCGGCTTACAATATTAAAACGCTTACAAACAAAACCATAAAATACAATAAAAGGGAAGACACAAACCAAACCGCCTCCCTCCCCGCATCCCGCCTACACCCCTTGTTAAAAGCCAGGCGGAACAGCTAGGCTTTACGGATACGACTGAAGGAGGGAAGATCCGGGCCCCGACCAGGAGCCTAGGTGTGGCCACCGAGAATGCCCTCTCCATAGTCGCCCCCTGGGACACGGGGGACCTTGAGAAGGGCACCCCCAGCGGACCACGTAGGCCGCTCCAGAGCACGAGACGGTCCTGCAGGTAAGTCGAGCCAAGGCCGTATAGTACGTACATTGTTAAAAGAAAAATGGAAGGAACTTGTGCTGATGAACACAACAATATTTACTTTGAAGAGGTGGACAAGTCCACAGAAGCTTGCTCCGCTCTGGTTAACTCTTAGGGTGTTTTTAGGTGTGCTGCTGTGCATGTGGATTTATATACTCGGCTTTTAGAAAAGTTGTGCGGGTGGCATTTAGACGCACTGCTGCCATAGCAAACCGTGGCTCACGCGTTCTTTTGAAACCGCATTGGTAAAACCTTGATATCGGGATTTTCAGTGGTGGCGCCACGACAAATGTTATCCACACAACTTTTCTAAAAGCAAATTATTTAAATCCGCATGCACAGCGGCACGTCTAAAAGGGTCCCGAGGAACATTGTACCTTGAGTTTCAACTGCTCTTGTAAGAGGTTAGAGATTACAGACTAGGCGTTTATTTATTTATTTATTTATTTATTTTTAAAATGTATAGGAGTTGTGTGATGATCAGATGAATGCCAGCTTCTGGAGCAAGAATCAATAACTCATTACTAGTTGGCTCAAACAGTTTCATCCATATAAAATCTGGTTTTTTTACCTGGAGTTAAGGGGTAAACATTCACAAGGTGGATTCTGACAAAGCAGCACTGGTCTCCTGGACATCAAAAGCAAGCTGTGGAGACAGTGAGCCAAGGGGGACGAGGACTACTGATAACGATCAAGAGCTACTCCTTTAGAAAGGTTTTTGGCCCAGGATGGGCAAGGCGGTGTGACAGGTGCACATTGCTATGCTACTTTGTATGAAATGTTGGCTATGGAGCCTGTAAATATGGACAGCTTCACTGATTCTGCATTGCACCGAGTTTAAAAGTTAGCCTAACCTCATCGAAAACTGAGTTTTTGCAGAGCTTTCAGTTTGATTTCATGAAAAACTCAATTTATTCATAACATCTCATGCACTGAAAAATCGAAGGACACGATTCACACTTTTACAGAAGGGTACTCGGAAGCCTGTGTAGTATGTGTGCCACTTATGTCCCAATTAACCCATGAGGTTGTATGGCAGCCTTCAGCATCGGGGTTAATTTCCTTCTAAATATATGAAGTTTTTTTTGATTGACTGAAATTTGGTTGGAACCTTGGCTGGCTAGAACTTAAAGCTTGGGAGTAGAGATTCCTGTGGTTGAAACCAGATCTGTTGGCAAAGAAACTCTACAGATGTTAAGCATGGAATGATGTTCATCTCTTTCTAATCTTATATATCATGGAGTCCGTTCACGTAGATCATTTGTGCAGCGTTGTGCATACAAATCACTGAAATAGGAACAGAAAAAGTGTTGCTGCTGTTGAAACACCTGCCACTGCAGAAGAACAAGTTAAAGTTTTGGCTTTCAATATGAATGTAAGAACATAGGAAGTGCCATACTGGGACAGACCAATGGTCCATCTAGCCCACCATCCTGTCTCCGACAGTGGCCAATCACGGTGGCTTGGGAGAAGCACCCAGTAGGTCACAATGGGGGATGCATTCCCTGTTGTTTTCCCCCAGCTCCCATCATGTTGCCTGATCCTGTCTGGCTAATAGCTAGCTACTAATGGACCTATCTTCCAGAAACATGTCCAAACCTCTTTTAAACTCAGCTATAGTACTGGCCCTTACCACAGCCTCTGGCATTAGTTTCCACAACCCAATTATACGCTGAGTGAAAAAATATTTTTTTAAATTTGTTTTAAACTTGCCACCCATGAGTTTCATGGAGTGTCCCCTAGTTCTAGTACTAGCTGAGAGGTTTAATAACTGCTCCTTGTTTATTAGTTCCATGCCACTCATGATTTTATAGACCTCTATCATGTCTCCTCTCAGTCGTCTCTTCTCCAAACTGAAGAACCCCAACCTACCAAGCCTCTCCTCATATGGAAGTCCTTCCATGCCCTTGATCATTTTTGTTGCCCTTTTCTGTACCTTTTCTAGTTCAGCTATGTCTTTTTTGAGATGGGACGACCAGAACTGCACACAGTGTTAGAGGTGCGGACGCACCATTGATTTGTATAGAGGTATTGACCTCTTCAGTTATATTCTCTATCCCCTTCTGAATAATTCCTAACATTCTGTTTGCTTTTTTGACTGCTGCTCTGCACTGCACTGCGGATTTCATTACTTTGCTGCAGAGTGGACAGGATTCTGGGGGAGGTCAGTGCCAGGCACTGGCAGGGCCCAGGGGAGGCAGAGCTAGGGGCAGACACATCATTTAAAATTGTATTGATTGGAATTTGATTCCGATCAATATGATTTAAATCCAAATTGAAGATCGGTCGGTCCGATACTGAACTTGTACCGATTTTCAATACAATCTCCCATCCCTATGATCTATAAGTAGATCTAGACACTCGATTTGAATTCTGAGTTGTGTGATAAAACGATCATCTGGTTTATTTGCTAGGAAATGGATCTTCTGTCATATAGAAGGGATGATATTGGATACTCACAGAAGAAAAATGTCTAGTGCTGACATGCTGCTGTTTATAAATTTTCTTGACAAGTCTGCGAATTGCACAACTTGCAGTTTCTTTTTTAGACCGCTTCTCATTTATGGCTTGAGTAAAAGATGGAGTTGGAGAGTTTCATCTGCATGCATTTTCCACCTCTGTTTACTGTTGCGTTATGGTATGCTTCCACTTCCTGTCCTGGTTTTTGCTTTTTTAAGCTGCTGCACCTTGGTAAATCTCAGACTTGTGATAGCCCTGTCTAGGCCACACATGCAGTGCGCGGTGGCAGTAACCATGTGATGTACTGTACGGCCATGTGATAAATGACAGTTGACTGTTTCACCTGCCCCCACTGTCAGTAGTTCACTTCTCCCGTGGCTTATTCTAAAAATAAATCCACTTGCTACAAAGAAATTATTCCTTCCCTTTAGTTGCCCAAATATGGAATCAATCCTCTGCGCCTGTTCATGGCTCTAGATCACGAACCAATGCCAGGTTTAAAGGTGTAACATTTTTTCATCTTTCAGAGTTTGAAATGGGTGTTAGAAGTGGCGATTCCCATATCTCGAGTGAGATACACAGAACTCGTACATAGAGCACCCAAATGTCTAAAACAGGGTTGGGGGGAGAGGGGGCAAATTTGTCCCACAACTGGATTTTGTTTTGTTTTTTTAATTTGGCCCCTATCCATTCCCTGCCTCCTAGCACTGAAAGAGTGAGCCCAGGAAAGTTGCAGAGATGAGAGTAGGCCCTCAAGGACAGGGGAGACAGCCATGTCGGAACCCTCCCATTCCTTCCTCCATCATAAGTACACACTTTAAAAAAAAAAAAAAAAAGTAGCCCCCTTAAGGCAATGGTTCTCCAGCTCTATTGAAGCACTCCTTCCATTTGCCTGCCATATTTGAGTGCTGCTGACCCCCTCCCCCAATACATCTTGCTCCCTTCCTTCCTCTTCCCTATCCCACTCTCCTGTCACCTCCCCTTTCTCTCTCCCTGTTGTTGTTCCATTATTCTGGAGAATCTTCCCCTAGGTCAGTGAGAGTGTGAAGCTAGGTGTTTTCCAATTGAGGTTCTTTTGTCCCCCCCAGAACACTTTCTGAACCCCCACCCCACCCAGTTTGAGAACCTAGGCCTTGGGTGACACTGCCCCCATCTCCTACCCAGCCCATGGGGGTGGTGCTAATTTTCCAAGCTACCTGAGAGAGAGGGAAAAGGTTATTCACCCGTAGACCCCAAATGACCCAGGTGATTGGCCTAAATATGAATTTGGGCACCTAACCTTTAGGCCAGAGGTTCCCGAACACTGGGCTCAATCCCAAGCCCCGTGGCTCCTGTGTGCGTGCATGGGCACAATTCCCATGGGACACAATGTGGCCTCAGTAGGGAGCCGCTTGGTTTGCGCACAGCAGCACGCAGGATCCGCGGGACTTGGGATCGACCTCAATGAGTCAGAACCACAAGTGGGTTCATGTGCCATTTGCAGATGGAGTCATGATCCTGATTGATATATTTTGCATGTCCTTTTGTTGCTGTCTGGGGTCACGGAATGATGTTTACTGGTCTCCAAATGGGGTCACACAGGCAAGAAGCATAGGGAAGTGTTCATTTAAGCTCACAAGTTTTAAAAAAATGAATTCAATAAAATTCACCTTGAAGTCAGTTCAGTTTTTTAAAATATATCCTATGGTAAATAGAATAGCAACGTACATTGCTCAGCTTTTGTCCGACTCTTTCCCGATGGTAAAACTGCATACCAGCCTAGCAAAACAAACCTCTTCAAAGTGCATACTCTTCCTTGCTCCACTCAAGACTGTCCTGCTAAGCCAGGGAACCGAGACTTTTATATCTTAACCATGAAGGTCAAGAACCAAGAAATAATAATAATAAAACAAACATGTTTGTTAAGTTTTCCACTTGAGGTTGTTAAAATGAGCCTGGAGTATTCCTTGAATATCTGCAAAGTTGGATGCATTTCCCACCTCCCGCCCCTTTGCTTTTCACTTTGGTTTGCTTTCTCCAGATTTCAGATTCCAGACCCCAGACTTGCAGTAGTCATAGCTGACTTCTGTTGTCGAAAGCGGTAATCCCTCTGGGAACTTCATTAGCAAGGGGAGGCGGCCCATATCAATGAACACAGAAATGTGGAGAGGCAGTTACTCTGGAGGATTTCCTCTAGAGGAAAACTCCAGATCTGATATGCTCATGTGAAAACATCCTGAAGAGGGCAGAGCCACTGCCTCAAGATTTGTTCTCAAAAGCACACTTGAACAAGATAGTTAGTAATTGCCCCTTTCTACCTCTGTTTAAGTAGCTCTTTCCCCTCCTCTGATCTCCCTTGCTTGGCAGCAGGGGTGACTGGAATGACAAGGAATCAGTGGCACAGATGCTGTGTGAAGGACAATTAGTGGAGGAAATACAGAGGCTTTCTGGGATAGCGGAGGACTGCATGAACAAAGGCAATCCCCTTAAAGTGTATGAAGGAACAGGACACCTCCTGTAGGATCCTCGCTCCCCACTTAGGCTGCTTTCCCACAAGCAGCCTTTTCACATACGCTCTCTTCTCACGAACTGCCTTTGGCGCCGCAGGAGCATGCGCTATTCAAATGTAGCACAACTCCCATCTCATAGGGAAGAGTAAGCGCTGCTCTCCTGCTGGCAAGCTCACGCATCAGACAGGGTAGTGAAATCATGGGAAAACCAGCATTACTTGGAGAGGTAAATACCTCTTTTGTTATCATCACTTTAACCCATGTGCTTATGTAAATATAGGGGTAGGAAAGTGAGTTAGTTAGGTGGTGGTGCACTGGCTCCCTCCAAAAACGTGCTCGTGAGAGCAAGTCTTCAGGAGGGGTAACATATACACTAAAGAACTTTCACCTGTTCCTCTGTCTAACGACGTAAGAGAAAAATGCTTTTCACTGGGGTTATTTTCTGCACTGATAGGGGAAGATGCTTGCTTTCTACACTGGTTTAGGAGGCCCAGATCCCCACCCTCAGGCTGCTTTTACACATGACAAAAATGAGTTCTTATAAGTGCTCGATATAATAGTGGGTGTTATAAATGCTGGAGTTTTGTCATGTATGAATGTACTATTCCCCTTTTTATGCAACTCGGGGGGGGGGGGGGAATCCACTCTTTATATTCAATAATCTACCCCAAGCCCTCAGGTTTTAATTTTGTAAAAATCTATTTTCGGTGCAAATGATGATGTCAGTGTAGCTTAGGTTTTGTTTTAAATAGAAAGCTGATGTCAGCTTGATCAAAAGTTGGCTAAAATGGGCTGTTTTGTTCGTGTGGATGGTTTGAATAATGTTCCAAAATGTCTGTGGAAATAATTTAGTTATATGATATGTTTTAAAAAAAAAACAAAAACCCAACCCCAACTCACCCCCCCCCCCAACCACATTTGGAGATACTTTTAGATGAAATTGTACTTTTTACATTTCTATTGGGTGTTATTTTATTATAGTGTAAATTTAGACTTTTTCCATGAATACAGACTTTAAATTTTTTAGTTCTAGTTCTTTTAAGGCCGTATTAATGCCCACAAGAAGCACTTCATCTGCTACGGTTCTTGTGACATCTAAGGATGCTTGAAACCTCCTCTGTAATGTAAGAAGGCTTCTAAATCATCATTCGTTCCTGGAGTCACACCAACCATCACCACAGGCAAGACAAAATACTGGCAAAGTGGCAACTAATAATGTCACGACCAACAGACAGTGGGATAATGTAAAAAAATCACTGTACATTTTATATCCTACTTTCACTCTTTATATGCTGCTTCTCCCTAAACCAGAGGTACAGAAGCTTTTCCCTCCCATGAGCCATTTTGAAAATGAGTACAGACTACTGAGGGAGCTCAGAAAAAGAAGGGTCCAGATCATAGATCTGTGCTGTGGATCTCTCTCCTATCCATGTGTGCAAGCCCTCATCTCTACACCCCTGAGCCCAGTCGTTCTGTAGTTGGGGGCAGGAACTGAATTCAGGGCCCAGTTCCAAGAACCAAAAAGGAGCCAAATAAAAACTAACTGCGGGCTAAGTTTAGCCCCTGGGCTTGAGGCTCCCCACCTGTGTCCTATACTGTAAGCTTTTGGGGGTTTGAGAATGAGACTTGGGTGTTCGGAAAGTGGCTGGAGAACTGTGGAAAAAACTAATCAAAACTATTGCTCATTCAGATAACTATAGTAGTGGAAGGCATCACCACGTGGTGCAGGCATATGTATTATTAATTATTATGATTCCTTTCTATAGCACAAGCAGTGTGCCTGGTGCTGAACAGTTGTGATTATAGAGACTGATCCCTCGCCCTGAGTTCTGGCTCAGGAGTGGGCAAAGTTCCCCAAACCAAGAGCCTTGTACCAAACTCTTCACATGGCTGAGAGCCAGACGACACGCATGCATACGTCTACGTGCCCCATTAAAGCATCCCCCAGACTGCACCTCGCCTGTTTTGTGATTGGCTGCTGGAGCCGATACTCTGCAGTCCTGGCTACTGAGATTCTGAGAAGCATCTTGGATCCAGCCGCTTGAGACTTGGGTGCAGTGAACTAAGACACAGGACCAATAAGGCAGTGCAGGGCCTGGGACTGGCTCTGATCAAGAGTAGGGCTGTAGCGGACTGTTGCAGCGGTAGCTATTTCCGCCGGAAACAGTGTTTCCGCAATTAGTGGTATGGCGTGGCAGAGGCTTTCATTCCGCTAGTTTCATTCCGCTACTTCCGCAGTTCTGGTAATTTCATTCCACTACTTCCACAGGCTTCGCAAATAGCGGAAACATGCCATTTTTTGCTACTTCCGCCAGCGCCATGAAATAGCGGAACAGCGGTTTTCCGACAATTCCGCAATTTTTCCGATGGTTTCCGAATTTGCAGAATGTCAGCGGAATTAGCGGAATGTCGCCACAAAAGCCGCGGTGTGGCGCGGGCAATTCCGAAATGGCGGAATGGAATTGCGGCGCACTAACAGCTGTTGCTGCATCAGCCCTAATCAAGAGCTGCATGTGGTCTTCAGCCATAGTTCCTCCTCCCCACCCCCTTCTAGGTCTGAACGTATTGGTTCCCAGCCTCTTTGCCTGTGTATCCCACTGTGGGACTTCAATAAAGCTTTGTGGTCCTAGATCAGGAATGGGGAACCTCAGGCCCGGGGGGCCAAATGCGGCCCATGGCTAGCTTTTATCTGGCCCCTGGATCCAGTTTCTGCCCCCAAACACTGAAAGACTGAGCCCAGCATAGGGGAGCAGAAATGAGGGTATGGATGCAAGGATGGAGACAGATCCACGGCACAGATCCGTGATCTAGACCCTCCTCTTCTTGAGTGCACCCCTTAAGCACCCCTGTCCCTAACTTCTCATGTGGCCGTTGGAGTTTGTACTAGTTTTTAAAGTGGTCCCCAGGAGGGGAAAGGTTCCCCACCCCTGACCAAGATAGCAACAAAGACATACAAGGTATGAAAGATCAACCCCATCCACCAATGGCCTGATCCCCCTTGTAATCCTGACTGTAGTTTGGGAATTCTCTTCTAAGTGTGTGAACAAAACAATATTTGCTCATGCATCTTGAGATGTTGCTTATGGAAGCACTGGTGAGAGGGAGTCGGAGTGTAGCTGGAGCTTCCTCTCTGCCTTGCTCTCTGATTATCATTGATCCCTGAAGCAGAGTTGCTTCTTAAGGTTTGGGACAAACTTCGGGCCTGGGCTTCTTGCCTGCTCAGCACAGCAGCTCTAGGGTTGAAACCAACTTGTGGACTTCAATTGCATGGATCTCCAGGGTGTAACTACCATGGAGCGAAGGGGCTCGACTCTAACAAGGCTCTCTGCAAACAGCCTGAGCAATGCTAGGAAATGTTCAGAGGGTGTGTGGGAGAGGGCAGGGCCAACATACCGCCCTCCCCACCCCCCCACTCTGAAAACTTTCTAGCAATGCTGAGGCCGCTTGCAGAGAACCCTACCCAAGAAAGTATTCAGAGTGGGCTGGGGCAGAGTGTTGGCCCTGCTGACTCTTCACCGTTCCTTCCTGGTGGGGTTGTTGCCAAGGTGACACCACAGCCTTTGTGGTCAGAGCAGGGGCCGTGGAGAAGGCCAAGGCTGCTTCAGGAACTTTGGCAGGGCTCTCGCTTAGGAGGACCCCATCCCATTTCCCTTAGTGGGGGCCATAATTGGGACATGAGCCCCCACCCTCCACAGCTTTCCTATGCCACTGGTGTCATAGCACTGATGTTACATGCCCCCAGATCCTGGGGCTTAGCCAAAATAAGTCAATTGATAAGTATCCATAATATCAATGAGGGCTCCCTGATGCATAATGTTGGTTAATGGCGGTGAATGTATGAATTGTGTTTGTTGTAGCAAAAGTGACCAAGGTTGATGCTGACAAACTCAGATCTCCAAAGTGCTTAGTATAATAGCTAAGATGGGGAAAGCCTGTGTGTTGAGGAGAATGGAGGAAGGGAGGGAAAAAAACCTTTCAATTACTAGCTTGGAGGTTTCGTGTTCCTAGCGTGCCAAATGCTGTTGGTGCAAAAGACCAACTTCCAATTTCTTGTGGCAAGAGCTAATTTCATAGTCCCAAATCAGGATGAAATGAGGGCTGATCTCCGCATTAGCAAATACACTTGGGCATGTGGGAACTGGATAACTATGACGAGGCTCTACTGGAAGGCAAACAGAAGGGGCCATGGCAGCCAAAGACTGGATTTATATTAATCTTTCCTATTTCTTTGTGTTGTTTGGGAGCGAGCTCGTAACCAGCAGTGAGAGGAACAAAACACAAAAGAGGCTGACAATTGCATTGTAATCTGAGAGATCAGTGAAGGCTATTTATTTATTTTCTAAATTTACATCTCACCCTACCCCTAGGGCTCAGGGTAGGTTATAACATATAAAGCAGACAAACAAATAAAACCTTTTAAAAATCCCCTACGCAGGGCACTTGGTTGTAAAGCCAGACTGATGGAGAGGAGCAGCATGGTGTGTATATGAGCCTTGGACTCTCTAAGAAAGCAGAAACTTCATTGTGTTCTGTGTGGAAGTGACTAGAAACTGTTTCAGTAATAACCCGAATGAAGCATGGCGCTGTCCCTTGTGTTGGCAACTCACTGTCATTTCAGGTTCTCTCTGATGCTGCAGCGACGGCGACCATACAAGTAGATTATTTTCTGCTGCTGTCTGAGAATATTCACTGAGTGTGCACTTAAAATTTAATTCCAGGGTATTTTCCATCTGTTTTGCAGTGGCATTTTAGTAAAAAATAAATATATATTTTTTTATCCCACCATAAAGCTCAGCAGAGACGTGGCTTTTCAGAAAGCAGTTGGGCTGATTGAAATTGTGCAATTCAGACAAAGACAGTTTTGTTCTACAGGCCTATCCCAATGGGTTGCTAGAGGCCTAGAGAAGGGTCCACAATGTCTGGTTCGCCTTGCTGTGGACTAATAGGAATGCTGGTGTTTGCTGAGTAGATGGCTGTACTTACTGTCCAAACAGATCTGTTTTTGCCAACTGTGAGCATATTGCCGGCTCTGTGAGGCACTCCATCATGGCTTGAATGTGTCCTCTTGTGTTCAGACTTTGATTTAGAAAAAAAGAAAAAGAAAGAAATATTTCTTTCACCCTTCACCGATTCAGCCACAATCTCACCAAACCTTTCGTGACCAAATATTAAGAACCAGAGAAATGCTTCTCAAAGAGGAGGCGGGGAGAGGGAGGGAGCAAAAAGATGGCACTGTGTTGGAATGCTTTGATTCCTACCATTTGTTGTGAGATGCTGATGAACATAACTTGGTTCTTGTGCAGATCATGGCCTGTCCTGTACTTTCTCCCTGGGCAAAAACAGTGTAAATGTAAATGTGTGATTAAAATACTTGCCATTTTATTTGCAAAATGCATCCCTGTTGTGTCACTGGGTATTAGAATTTGTGATTCATTTTAGCAGAATTAATTAACCCTTTGAGAATTTTAGGTCATCAAGTCGGAGGTACAGTGGCTGAAGAAAGTACCAATTTCACAGTCTGAGACCCAGATTCTTACTATGACCCTTTTCACACGGATGCCCCCCCCCCCTCGTGTGTGGGAGGGCGCCCGTGTGAACGCCGCAGCAGGTGAGTGTGCGGTTGGGGGGACGCCACATGCGGTGGGTAGGTGGGCGTCCACTAGGGATGGGACTATCGGTATCGGATTAATCCGATAATGCTGATGATTGGTGATATCGGATTAATCCGATAATACCGATAATATTAGTATCAGTATATCGGTTTTTGAACATTGCCAATTGTTCGAATCTTTAACTTTGCGGCCATTTTAACTATGGCCACAATGTTAAAGATCAGAAAAATCGGCAATGTTAAAATACCGATAAACAGATACCGATAAATCCTATATCGGATTAATCTGATACAGATAAAACTGGTAACCGATAATTCATCTGGAGTCCCATCCCTAGTGTCCACGCTCCACCCGCCGCACACCCATGGAGCAATTGCCCAGAATGGCGGGTGCTTCGTGGGTGGAGATGGGTGTGCGCCTGTGAGAACGGCCGCCCATGCACCGCACACCCACCGCCTCTGCCTCCACCCAGCCTCCCACCCACCGTGGCCTGTGTGAAAAGACCCTAAGATATTATTACATTCACGCATGCTTCATAACCATCATTCTAGGGTACGAATTCCACAGTAAAATTTCCCTTTCCTCGTGCGGTGCTTTAGTGACTTCACCAGGACCCCTTCTTCGCCAAACTTTCCACATCTGGCAATCTGTAGGATACCTTTAGAATAGCAGAGAGAACTTATCTGGAGGAAGGTGCATGGATTGGGATAGGTATGTACCAAAGCTTTTAGAGAGGCTGTATTAATTTTAGCCAATATGGTTAGAGACACTTCCAATAATGCTAAAATCTAACACAAAGAGACAATAATAATCTTTATTTTTATATAGCGCTCCCCTGCCATGACACTCAGAGCGCTTTACATATACCTAACACAATGTTTTAATCCTCTTAACAACCCTGTGAGGTAGGTTAGACTGAGAGAATATTGTGACTGGCGCAAGGTCACCCAGTGAGTTTCAGGCTAAGGTGAGACTAGAACCAGGTCTCCCCCCGCAGTCCAGGTACTGCACACTTAGCCAATATACCACACTGGTTCTATCCATTGAATTTTGTTCCATCCCTATAAGAGTAGCTATGTGCAAACTTGCATAAGCATTCTTCTCTTTTTCAGAGTATTGCCCATCCACTTTCGTTTTCAAAGCATTTTGCAAAGAGTTCTCCTTAAACCCATTTGGGAGATTATTTCCTTGTTTTGCAGCTGGGGAAACGGAAGCACAGAGAGGCTGTGTGAATTCCCCTGTAGCCGAAAAGGCAATCTGCTCCAAAACTGGGATTAAAGTTGGTGATCTCATGGGTCTCTGTCCTGTGCTCAGCTCTTCCCATAGAAAAGGAGAAAACAAGGAAGCACTTGTTGTTACTAAGCACTTGCTGGGGGAAAAAGTCACTGGTCAAACAACTCTTGTTTCTATAGAAACAGCTGATTCTGAAGAGATTATTGTTATAAACTGCAGTCAGATGCTTATGGCAAGAATATAGAGAGAGGAAAAACTGAATCACAACTAAGTGGTAAGACAGTAAAAATGTTGAATTTTCACATGCCATCAACTCCTTTGCAGGATCCTGCATTAATTAAAGCAGCTATTGTGTCATCTGCATGCACAAGTTTAGAGACCCTTCATAGTAGATTATTCATTTTCTGAGGTTCTCATAGAATGCTATGCTATAAAATGCTACTAAATTTCTTGTGTATCGGATGCAGCATTAGAAAACACTTGTAAATTAGCTGGATTCCTGAGTTCATTGTAGTAAAATGGTACTGTAAAACAGTTTCATGGGACAGTTTGTTTTTCCTTGTGGGGGCGGGAAAGACTTGATTGGTATTTTTCATGGAATGATGAAGCTTCACGCTGCAATGTAGAACTTAAGATGACTTAATAGTCTAAAGTATTTAAGCACAGCTGGGGATAACTTGTTTCTTCTACCTGGGGATAGACAACGTGAAGCTGGTGTGTTCAGCCTGCTGTTTGGGAGAGCAGTTCTGCAGAAAACCATGGCAAAGCAGCAGGTCTTGGTTAAGAATATAGGAAATGCCATATTGGGTCAGACCAAGGGTCCAGCATCCTGCGTTTGAGAGTGGCTACTCTTGGTTGCTTCGGAGACGTGCCTGACAGGTCATAATGGTGCGATGCGTTCCCTGCTGTTCTCTCCCAGCTCCCAACAGTTGGAGGTTGTGTCCCCTGACCTACTTGACTAATAATCATTTATAGACCTATTCTCCAAGGATTTATCCAAATCTTATTTGAATTCTGTTATGCTACTGGCCTTCACAACATCCTGCTTGATACAAAAGCAGTAATGAGTCCGTCTTTGATCTCTGACTCGTTAGAATTAGGTGAGAGAATAAGGGGCTTCTGAAATACTTGTCACAATTGAGTCTATAAATGTGGTTAATACTGAAAGGAAAATGACTTAACACAGCTGAATATACTGGTAGAAAACGAATGCTTTATGCAATGGAAAGATGCATTTCTGAAGAATAGTCAACTTTCCTCCTCTTCTCTTAATAGTAGCTACTAGTGTAGAACTGCACCTCTGCTAGCCAGTAGGATTAGCCAATATGCAGCAGCTCTACAGGAGGTGCAAGGGTGGTGCAGTGGCATGGGATCAGTGTAGGGGTGGTGTAGACAACTTGGGCCTTGTGGAGTGCTGCACCATAGAATAAGTTTTGCGTTCCCACCATCCTGCCTCCTGTATCTGAAACCAGTGTACCTTGTGAGGCTGGAATGCCTCAGCTGTGACACGTAAAAAGGGCTTCTGCTCCTCCATTGGAGGCCTTGCTGCTAACCCCAATCTGTAGCAGTGCAGACGTAATGCATATTGCATATATGGTGACAAGCGGCAATGTACATTTATTTGTGCCTTCAGCCAACTTTCTTCAAACACCTGGCATCTGCGCAAGCGTACATTTCTATTAGAAAGAAATGGTGCTAACGAACAAGATGGCTAAGCCAGGAAAGATCTGGTTAATGAGCTGTAAGTCAAGTAAGTACAAGTAGAATAAAAGTTATGGTCAAGTTTTTTTTACTTCCTAGTACAACTGAGTGTGTGTCTCTAGTTGGTGTTGGCAACTGTCTAGTTTATCTTTATTTTCTTTGCTTTTAAAATTAAATTACACGCCAAGCACACACACAACAAAAAAGTCAGTGTGATTTGTAATTGCCCGTGTACGCACAACAGAAGTGGTTGAGCCACAAGACTGAACTACTTTGTCACAAATGGTATGTTACCCAATCAGTAAGAGCTGTTGCAGGAGCTTGGCTTACTTAGGCGTAGATGATGATGAGCTCTCTGAATCACCCAGTCTGGATTGTTTTATTTTAATTATTGACTGGAAGAATGGACTTGAACTGTATTTTGTGTTTTTCACTCTTGCACAAGATGCCCTTGAGGTGAGAATCTTGGAACTGTGGTCTGACCCACAGGTCATTCTGGATGCCTTCCAGAAAAGGCATAAAACTGTACATCAGGGTTGGGAAACTTTTTTTCTCCTAGGAAAATTAATACAAGCTCTGAGAGCCGCATAGAAGTTGGGGTCGAGAGTATGTAGAAGGTGCATTCAGGAAGAGGATGATGCAGATCATGGATCTGTCCCCTGTCCTTGTGTACATCTCCTCAATTCTGCTTCCACTACTCTGAGCTCAGTTTTTCAGTGATGGAGATTAGGAACTGGATCCAGGGATCAAATAAAAATTAGCTGTGGGCTGCATTTAGCTCCCAGGACTGAAGTTCCTTACCCCTGCTATACATTGTGCTGCAACATGAGGGAATTACATCCAGTGACAGTTCAAAAAGTCATTGTTTGATTTTGACATTTCTGTTACACCGAACTGAGTTAATTTTAGGAAGAAGAGGGAAGCTCCTCCCCAAAACCATGCATTTGTTTTCCTTAAATGAAAACATTTTTTTGATTAAAAGGAGACTAATCTTTCATGTGATTCTATTATTCAATCAAAACCTCCAAATTTAGGTGACCTGCTTCTTTAAAAAAAAATTTAAAAAAGAATTTGTATGTCTATTTGAATTTTCACATGTTCACGATCAAAACCCACAGTGAAAAAAAGAAGCTTTTGGGCTAGAAACTAGCACAACATTTAATTAGTAGGGATTTACTGAGATGAGCTGATTTACCCACAATCCACACCCCCACCTCGGAAATCACTGCACAAGGCATAAAGGTGGGAGGGACTCTGGAATTAGGTGCAGGATAGATTAGGGAGGAGGACAGATTGAAGGGGAAGGTAGCATGACATGAATGCATTTACCACCTTAATAGGTTTGTGTGCTCGCAGTGGTTTGTAGGGAAGGACGCCCTCGCCTGCCAAGGATAGCTCGTAGTCCTCGGGATTCTCAACAGATACAAACTGTCTTGCTCAGCTTTTGTCCGACTCTTTTCCGATGGTGAAACTGCATACCAGCCTAGCAAAACAAACCTCTTCAAAGTAAATGCTCTTCCTCGCTCCACTCAAGACTGTCCTGCTAAGCCAGGGAACTGAGACTTCTATATCTTAACTATGAAGGTCGAGAACCAAGAAATAATAATAATAATAATAATAATTAATAAAACAAACCGGTTTGTTAGGTTTTCCACTTGAGGTTGTTAAAATAAACCCTGGAGTATTCCTTAAATATTTGCAAAGTTGGATGCATTTCCCACCTCCCACCCCTTGGCTTTTCACTTTGGTTTGCTTTCTCCAGATTTCAGATTCCAGACCCCAGACTTGCAGTAGTCATAGCTGGCTTCTGTTGTTGAAAGTGGTAATCCCTCTGGGAACTTCATTAGCAAGGGGAGGCCCATAGCAATGTGATTATTCCATACTAACAGCACTCATGAAAACCCACTGAGATGACTGAACCATGCAAAGAAGTTCTCATGCAAGGAAAGCCTCTCTAACCTCCCAGCTGAAACTTGGGGAGGGGAGTAACGTGCCAGAATCTAAAAGCCCTGAGTGGATACCACAATTCTTGTACGTTTTAAAAACATTATTGATAGCCGTTATACATTTTCCTCCCCAAATGTATCCAAACTGCATGTTATGTTCCTAAAAGGTCTTCAGCAATAAACATCTGAAGCATGATTGCCGGATTACAAACTACTAGAAAAATTCTATTTTCAGGAGGATAAAGACAGTCATGTCTCTTGAACTGCTGCTGCATGATAAATAATGTAGAATAACAAATGCATTTTACAGTCAATATTTAAGTTCTATACCAGCAGGCAAGTGGTTCACCGTACCCCTGACGGGTGTTTACAAAATATTTGGAATTGCCCCTAGAGAATCATATCGTCAACACTTATGAATTTAAACAGCATCACTTTGATAGCTGGAAAAAGCTTTATTACATTGTTTGTTTGTTTGTTTCCTAAGTAGTTCTTTTGTTTACTCTCCTTACTGAAGATAATTCTAAAGATGCTTTGCTGCTTGTGGTCTGCTATAACATGATTTAACTAATGGAGTCTGTATCTGAATGGCAGAGGCCACTTTTTTTTTATTGCATTGGGGTTTTATGATTTTTTTTATTTATTTTTTTAAGAAAAGGGGATGGCCTCAAGTTATGTTTTAAAAACGTTACAACATTTGAGTAAATTTGATCAAAGGTGGGGGTTGCTGTTCCAAATAAACTCCATACATTATTAATAATAATAATTTGAATTTGTAAGCCACTCAGTCAAAAAGAGACTCGGTAAGTGACTCACAGTGAGCATGTGCAAAGGAAACAATGGGTAATTTCAGACGTAACGGGCTGTTTGGTCCACCACGCTGAACCACGGTCCGGGATCTGTTTCGGATCCCGGACAGGAATCAGTCCGGCCTAGCGGGGATCAGGGAGGCAGCAGGGCTGCGCGGCACAGCGTGCAGCTGCACAGCCCCGCCCCCCCCGTGCTAACCCAGCCGCCCGCCTGCCAGGAGACAGGCAGGCGCAGCGTTTTGGTCAGGGCCACAATCCGGGCCAACTGAAGGTAACAGACATTACTTTCGGCCGATCCCGGATTGTGACCACCGTTATCATGGTTGGGGCCTGATCCTACCACGATACTGGACCTCAGGGCGGCTGGAGGTCCAGAATCGTGGTCATTGTGATTCCCGCCGGAGGTTCACTGGGGTGAACCTCTGGTGGAACTCACAACAGACGTTATGGGAATCACAGCCATCACAGGGGATTTCCTGTGGTTGACCGTGATCTCGTAACATCTGAAATTACCCAATAGCCCACTCCAGTCTGGGTCCAGTCTGGGTTCGGCTCACATGCTTAGTGTAAGTAATATATTTATTAATCTGGCTCAGTTCTTGCCATGCACCCGTATGTAGATATGAACATAACTAGAACGTTCCCTAGAGGGGGTACTAGCCCCCATTTCTATAAAACACAATAAAACATGAATACAAAACATGACTAGCCTACCATTCTTCAGAAACACGTTTACTCAAGTGCTCAAAACTTATCCTTAAAATTACCTTTACACTCTAATTTTAATGCAAAAATTGCCAAGTTATGTACAGTTTTAAAATCAGATTGATGGAACAACCAAATTAGCTTTTCTGTGTGCAAAAAATGGCAAGGGAAATCCTTCTCATGGGGGAGGTATTTATCCCTAAGCACTTGCGTGCGGGGGCATTCCAGGATACAGTGAATTAAGTGCTTAGTAGGAAGTCCAGTCGAATGCCATTTGGGTCTAACTAAGACCTAGAGCAGGAATGGGGAACCCCTGGGCCAAATGTGCCCCATGGCCAATTTTTATTTGGTCCTTTCCAATTCCTGGATCTGGCCTACAGGATCTGCCCCTCCCCTCAAGCATTGTAGGAATGCCCTTAGGAAGAAGGGACCCCTAGCAGGAAAAGATTCCCCCACCTGTAGTCATGTACAAACAGGCCAAGCAAGAGGAAATAAGGAGGAACCGAGACAAGTGACTTCTCACCTTTTAGGGGGCAATCTTGGCTTCACTGAAACCAATGGGAAGCTTCCTCATTTTTACTTACAGCAGAAAAGTTGTGTTGAGCTGCTAATGGAAGTGTGGTCATGCATTTCTCTGCTGATCACATTGCAATATATTTGCAAACAGCAGAGATTATTTATTTCCATTTCTAGCATGCTGTTCCCCAAAGGCTCTGAACAGATGATAAAGTATTCATAAAAACCAGACATAAGATAAAACCATTTAAACCCCCCAAAATATGTAACAAATATATTTTAAAAGTCCACATTTAAAAACAGCATCCCAAACCCTAGCCCCACCAGCCAAAAGCCTGGTGGTGGCTCAACAGCTCCAGGCACATCTGGACCGCATTGGGTTTCTAGATCATTTGTAATAGGACTTTCAACCGGATTATGGCACGGAGACCGCATTTATGGCCTTGGTCTACCATCTCCACCTGGCTATGGACCAGGGTCATCAGACTCTATTGATGATCTTGGCTCTATCAGCTGCACTTGATACCGTTGAACACAAGGTGTTGGTGACTCACCTGCAGGATTGTGCGGGGCTGAGCGGAATGGTCTTAGACTGGTTCCGCTCCTTTCTGGCCAAGAGAACTCACCGGTTGGTCTTGGGGGAGTATACTTCACCCCCCGGGCCCTCTTGTTTGGGATCCCGCAGGATTCCATTCTGTCCCCCGTCCTGTTTAACGTGTACATGCAGCTGCTGGGGGAGATCTTGAGAGGGTTTGAGGGGGTGAAGTGTCATCAATATGCCGATGACACCCAACTCTACCTCTCTTTTACGTTGGACTCAAGCCCGGCGGTCTCCTTGCTGTCCCGGTGTTTGGCAGCTCTGGGGGACTGGATGAGGGTGAGCTATCTGAAGCTGAATCCGACAAGACAGAGGTGATGCTGGTGGGCAAGGATTTGGGGGGGCCTTGGAGTGGTGGAGTCTCCCATCATCGATGGGGTTCACCCTCCTTGGGTGTCCCAAATTTGGAGTCTGGATGTGCTCCTCGGTCCGTAGCTTCACCTGGTTGCCCAGGTGACGGCTGTGGCAGGGAGTGCTTTTTGGCAGTTGCAATAGTACATCGTCTTTGGCCTTATATCTCTGACTCTGAACTTGCTACCATCATCCATGCATTCATCACCTCGAGGTTAGACTATTGCAACATGCTCGATGTGGGGCTGCCCTTGAGTATGGTCCGGAGGCTTCAGCTGGTGCAGAATGTGTCGGCCAGCCTCCTAACAGGGGCGGGCCGTGCTGGGAGCACATAACACCTGTAGTCCGGGCACTGCACTGGCTGCCGATAGTCTTCTGTGCCAGATTCAAGGTGCTGGTATTGACCTATAAACCCTTCACAACCAGGGCTCCACCTATCTGCGGAACTGCCTCACTCCCCATGTCCCTGATCGGCTCTTGTGATCATCTGGAGGGGCCTTTCTGGAGGTCCCCTAGACTAGATGGGTGACCACCATCAGGAGAGCTTTTCGGTGGTCACCCCTATGCTGTGCAACTACCTCCCAATGGGGGTTCGCCTAGCCCCTGACCTTCTGTCTTTAGACATACTTGTAAGACCTTGCTGTTCGTCAAGTGTTTGGTGCGGGGTAGGGTGGAGGGTGGCGTTGGGAGGGGATATTTTAGTTTAGTTTTAATTGACGGTGTGTTTTTATATTTACATATTTTATATTTTTGTTGTTAGCCGCCCTGAGTCACAAGACGCAAGGGGGGCAGGGTATTAAATATAATGAATGAATAAATAAATAAATAAATAAATAAACAGGTCTTACATTGCATCCAGAATATGCTGAGAGTTGTGCTGTGGTGAACCTCCAGGGGAATGAAGTTCCCAAGCTGTGGAGCACCAGGCTACATGCCTGTGTCATATGGAACTAGTGCAGTGACGGAACTTGCAAGAGGATGTAGGTTTACCTTTGGAATTGCGATGGAACATGAGGGAGGAGGTGGTCTTTCAAATAGGTAGGCCCCAAGTCATTTTTAGGGCTTTATAATTAAAAAGCAGCACCTTGAATAGTGCCTGGAACGCTATTGGGAGCCAGTGCAGATTCTGGAGCATGTCCCAGTGACCCACCCTGGTCAAAAGGTGGCCCATTTAAAAAAAAGGATCAAAGTATGACCCATTTATATTTTGAGCTTCTGTATTTTAAAAAAGAGATTCATTTATTTTTATAAAGGTACTTCACTGCTTACATTTCAGTATTTCTTATGCGTTACAGCGGAGGGGAAAGGGGCTTGAGGATTCTTGCTGTAATTATAAGCCAAGATACAATTGTGAAATTCATATGCAGTGCAGCTGGAGATCTTGTGGAAGCCATGGCATCTGTGACTTCAGAACACTCAGTTATTTGTTTCATTTTGAATCCTGGCTCTGCATTTTTTCCAGATTATTCTGGCATAAATGCGAGGCCTTAAAATCAGCCTTCCTGTGGTGACATATAAAATGCTCAATGACATTTTAAAACTGTGCCCCGACGTTTTAGGGAATGTACGCTGTCAGGCACTAAACTATGTGCTTACGCCACAGGAAAATTGTCATTTACCGCAGAAGCTATTATAGACCCTCATTGTCTGCCTCTTGGTAAATGATAATTAGGTATTTTAGTGGCACTTTCCCCTTCCTGCAAATAAAAACCTGACCGCAAGGAACTGATCATTCATTGCTCAAGTCTGAAAGCTAAACATTTCCCTGTGCGCTTGTTCAGGTAAAGGTTGCTGCTGCGGTGACCACAACGGCTGGACAAGTGAGCTGAGGGGGAAGTGGAGGTGATCAGGCTAGTAGATTGTCTTTCTCAGGTTGACCTTTTGTAAAATACTACCAAGCTTTGGGTCAGTCAGCAGCACCCAGCGCTCACGGAAAGCAGATTCTATCAGGATTCCATCCTTTTATGGACAGTGACTCATTTGGCATATTATTTTTGCTTGTTGTTTTCACCAAACTGGAGGGAGGTATCGAGTGGGGTTCCGCAGGGTCCGGTGCTAGCCAACATCCTTATTCATGACTTGGATGAAGGTGTGGACGGAATACTTACCAAGTTTTGCAGATGACACAAAACTTGGGAGGGGTAGATAACACCTTGGAAGATTGAACTAGAATTAAAAAAAATACTTGTTAGGTTGGAAATCTGGGCTGGAATTAATACAATGAAATTCAATCAAAGTTCTGTATTTAAGGGGGGGGAAACCAAATGCACACATATAAGATGGAGGATACCTAGCTTGTCAGAAGCACACGTGAAAAGGATTTAGGGATTGTGGTTGGTCACGAGCTGAACATGCTGTGATGCAACTGCAAAGAAAGCGAATGCAGTTTTAGGCTGCATTAATGTTAAGGCTGCAGTAACATAGGCTGTTTTCTCAGATTACCGGCAGGGGGTGGGGGTAGATATTCCTTGAAGGCAATCACGGCTCTATTTTCACGAGAACGATGTAGCTCTTGCAATCATGGGTGTTTTTGCAGGAGAAAAGTGGAATCGCGCATTCCAATGTGCAGTAATTCCCATGAGAATGTAGCTGTGACCGTCCTCACAGAAGCCCCCCTCCCCCCCAGGTAACACGAGAAAGTGGCCACTGTTCCCAACTCAGCAGAAATAATAATTCCACGCTATTAAGAACTGGTCAGACTGGACTAATTGTGTGTGCCTCATTTTAAGAAGGACATTGACGAATTGCAGTGGGTTCAGAGGAGGGCAACAAAGATAATAAAGAGTCTGGAAATCAAGTCTTACGAGGAAAGGTTGAAGGGACTGGGTATGTTTTTAATCTAGCAAACAGAAGATTAAGGGGAGACATAAGTCTACAAATATCTAAAGAAGAGCCACCAAGAAGATGGCAAGTAATGGTTCTTCCTTGCTGCAGAGGGCAGGACTCAAATTACAGGAAAGTAGATTTCGGTGAGACATCAGATTTTTTTTTTACCAACAGCAAGAGGTTTGGCAATGGGACAAGTTGCCTGGGGAGGTCATAGGCTCTCTATTGCTGGATTTTTTCCCCCAAAGAGGCTGGCCAGCCCTCTGTTAGGAGTGCTGATGATGTAGTCATCCAAGCAGAGCGTTGGACTAGAAGGGCCCCTGTGACGCCTTCCAAATCTGCCATTCTATGATTTACTGATTTGCTCAAGGGTCTCAGCGTATTAACGGAAGCCTCCCATTTTAAATTCCTATGCGGGAGGTAGATAGTACCCATTTTATTAGTGGGTAGACTGAGAGAGCCTACCCTTGGCAGCAATTGCAAAGTGATTATCTCCATGGTCATGCTGACCTTCTAGTCTGAACTCTTGGCCCCCTGCTGCTCCATTTACTAGACACCACCGTTTGGTGGCAGATTTGTGCTGGATTTCCAGCCAGCTCTAGTTAGCTACATACTGTTCCTTTCTGCATATGAAGTAACCATTATTACCTAATTGTCACCTAATGAAAACAAGTGTAGGAGTTATAATATTTGTGTGAAGTATCTTCTTGCTTGGCATGTCTGCTTTTGTCGCACAGCTTCTTATTGTACAGTCGTGGGGCTACGTTGCCATGGTTAAATAGTAATTAGATTATGAATAACAATGGAATCATTTTGCTGGTGTTTTGTTGATATTACATACATCAGGTACTAGTATAATTACAGCCGTCTTTAACAGATTCCATGACCATGATCAAAGCTGAACGTGGGTTTTGAGGAAGAACAGATTCATTAAAGTCAGCAAAACTTAATTTATAAATAAAAGCTCTGTGTGTTTTGGTACAAGATAAACCACAAAAAATGATAGATTTGCTGCTATGCACCATATTATGTTAAAATTGCAAAAGGGTATGTCCACAAGTCAATTTTTGTCCCTTGAAATGATTATGGCATGTCCAGCTTTTAATTGCATAGTTTTCTTGTGAGCAGATGACTCCCATTGACACCCGGCAGTTAATTTTGTAACTTTGAATTGCACATTCTGTGCCTGTCTATCTGGGAACAGAAATGTTAAAAGCGGACATTACCTAATCTATGAACGTTTGCTAGATGGTTAGATAATATCCTGTGGTAAATAAAAGTCAGATAGGTACTGAGATAGATGGGTTAACATTTTTGCTTTAGAAACTCTTAATTTATAAAGCCAGTTTATAAACCCAAACTGACATTGATAGTCTAATCATCAGTTTGCTACTTTCAGATTGCTGAGAAGGTTTTTGAGGCAGGTGTAGTCTCTCCTTGTGTGCAGGATAGTCAATTACATTGGAATCCGCTATGAAAAATTACTTTGGTTTTTCCATTTCTCTCAATAGGTGTCCCAATTTCTTTAGCAGTATTCGCTGCCCTAGTTGAGCTGATCGTAGACAGATGTTTGTCTCTTGTCTTGTAGTCTAGACAGCTGTGATTTACAAACTGTATTCCATCTGGTGAATTACCATGGGATTATGCCTATTTTCAATGCCTAAAGTATTGCGAAATACTCTTTGCAAGTGTTCTTGTAGTGGCAGTTGATGAGCCAACCATCAGAAAAAGCTTTACCATGACTGCTGAAGAAGTCATTACTCTTGTTAACTTAGTATGCAGGTTAGGGTAGTAAAAGAGTGGATCCCCACTTTGTGTATGTTTCTGGATGAGTTTCATATTGCTCATGATGGTCAAGTTCTTCCATGTCGTGTTAATTACAGTTAATATTTTCTACTATGTTATATCCATGTATGGTTGCCATGCTGGTCTGTACTGTGCCCCTAAATTAGTAATTTGAGCTGATTAAAGGAGGTATTTGTAGAGAGTAAACAAATGGGATACTTGTAACATTGGAAGGCTATGTTATCAGTGCTTGTGTAATTACGGACACACCTGAGGCACCTGTAAAAGCTATTTTCCATGCATGCTAGTGGGTGATATTCTACAAATAGGTAGCTGCAAAACTATCCGTTTGCATGTGTAACTGAGTTTGCACACGACAGAGACTGTACCAGTTGTGCCTGTTTGTCTATTAAAAATGTGCCCATAATGTTTGAAACCCCAGAGTCTTGTATTTTCAGATCCACGGTTCAGATATGGCTCTGGTCCTGCCAACACTTACACATGGTGCTTATCCTTGATTATGACCACAAATCCTATGAACACAAATCCTTCAAATGCATAAAGTTACAGTGTGTTTATGTTGGATGAATTGGAATTAACCTGTGCATAATTCAATGGTGCTTTTTCTTGTATGTGGTGATGATTGGTCCTGTCAGTATTGTAGGCACTATTAATTAAATATACATTTGGTTCTAAATGTCTGATGATAATCAAAATCTGCTGGCCTCTCCTGCACAGATATCACTAAGGGAAAAACTGGGCATATACTCATTCAGTAAAACATGGATTTCTCCCCCTTACCTCTTCCTCGCGCACTGTTGGGGTTCTGTAACCTGGGTATGAACAGGTCAGGTAGCAAAAGCAGGTAAAACTATCTGGACTAGAGCAACACACTTTCATCCACACAAAACCAAAGAATTCATCCGTCACTTTCTTTAGTGTTCTTGGCATCAATCAGAGTGCTTTTTAGTCTGACTTTTTTGGACAGGGAGAAGTGGATGATAGTGAAAAGTTTATCTGTATATATTTGAAATAACTACCAATTCCAGTATCTAATGTGGCTTTTACCCAACTTAACTTTGAAACATTAATCTTTCATGAATATATTGCAAAAATCTTTGTTAAGGGGCGCATTGTGGGCTAAAGTTACTTAAAAGCCTCCATGTTGGAAGACTTACGTTATTTTACTGGGTGCTATTTGGCATTCGACAAATCTCCAAACCCATTTTAGCTTCATTTTCTCTTCTCTCCAAACAAGAGATAACTGTATTTAATCAAAGTGCTTTTAGATCAAGGCATCACAAGAGCATGTCTGTTCATGTGACACCCTAGCTAACTAGTCTGGTTAGCATAGTAGTAGTGGGGAGCAGTAGCAGGGCTTCAACCACTTTCTTGGTCACCTGATTTTGATCAAAAACCCTTTCCCCCATTTTGGTCTCTAGGACATGACTAGGGAATAATAGGTCTGGTTTTCTATTTTCTTGTGCCATGGGCAGATGTGGGGGTTGGAACCAAAGCCCATTGATGTCCTTGGATGTTTTCTTGACCGACTTTGGTGGGTTTTGGACCAGAATCCTCCACTTCTACAAGATAAATAAAGTAATATTAATAAGTTAATATATGAAAAAGAGAAGATATTTTACACCTATTTTTCACAGACAGAAATAACTAAACAAATATGCAAGGCGGCGGTGCAAGATGTCAGTACTGGTGAAGAGTCAGTGTGCTATATACACTCGTGTGTGTGTGTGTGTGTGTGTGTGTGTGCGTATTCTAAGAGATTAATAGTGAGATGGGAAGTTAGGATTTAGCTATTTGTGTTCAAACAGTCACACCTTTTAGAAATTAACATTTTCTAATTAATACACCATTTCCTAATGAATACACTTAACACATCTAAGATGTCTTAGAAGCTTAGCTTAGATACTGCAGTTATTTTCTGTCCCAAGAAGAAAGGACTTAGTGTCCAACAATGTTAATTGTCGATAGTTACATTTATCGATTGCTCTTGTGGCCTCATCCTTGCCGGAACTGAATTCTTTGCTAAGTGATTGCTGCATATGTGTGTATGAGGTGCTAACCATGTAATAAGTTTCTTTACTGCGTCTTTATTTTAATAAAATGTTACTGTTCTTATTTGTACTGTGCCTTTTGAAAGCGGCACAAAGGTTAACCAATTACACCTGGGCCTGCATTGAACATTCCAAACTTCTGAAATGTTTTCAAGCCTACTGCATTTTAGTTTGTTTTTTTATAAACACTTGCTCCCAAAAATTCTCCCCTGCCCTTTGACTTCTTCCCAAAATGGAATTCTTTCCCTTTTGTTAGGTTACTTATCCAACTTGCAAGAGATACTCCCTGGTCAGTGACACTTAGTTTCTTGCTGTCTGACTCGCAAGCTGTGGCCTCATTTTACACTGCCTTGTACTTTGTAGCCATTTATGTCTGTGCAAAACAAGTGAAAAGCAGGCTTAAGAGTCTGCCATTCAGGATGTATAACATTCTACAGTGTGGAGTAAATGAGAGCATTTAACATTCAGCATTTAGTGGACTAAACATGATCCAGGGGCTTGGCTCTTCCGTATGCTCAAAGGGAAGGACATTGACGTAAGCATGAGAGTCTGATTTTTCACTTGCAGTGTCCACCATATAGTAGACGAAAACAATGAAGTGGAAAGAGAAGACATATGTGCAGGATAGTAAAAGAGAGAGCCTGTTTGTTCGTACTTCATTGAGGAAATTGTTCCAGAACAGCTGCTCATCCATGTGAAAATGGTAAAACCATGGCATGCTGCCAAGGCCAGAAGGACCTGGCGTGATCTACTTGCTGAAAAAAGGCCAGTTATTTCTTTTTAGAGAAGCAAATGTGTGTAACTGGCGAATTTGGGCAGCTTCTCGGTCCTTTAATCATCTTTGTGTTTTGGATACAGGCACGTTTTGCTTAATCGTGCGCTTCTCTTGAAATCTGTCTGTATTCCAGGAAGAGATGATATCCATTTAATAGGAATGGGAAGGATGCGTAACACGTATCCCCCTGTACAAATTATAAATGCAAACCTTCATGAACCTTGGTGGTTTTATTTGTGGGGGGGGATTTCATGCCAACATTGCGTTGTTTTTTTCCTGGTCGATGTAGGTTCATGTTGCTTCCTCAATTTTCAGTTCCAGTGAATCCTTGGTTTAAAGGTTTGTACTAAGTTTCATTTTAATTTCTCTGCTAATTTCAGTAATTGCAATGTGCATCAGCTAGGTTGTTTGAAACTGGGCCCAGATTCTCTGGAGATTTATGAAACCTGCTTGAAGCTCTCTGCAAATGTTGGTCTGAAAGCGAAGTTTATAATGAAGCCAGGTGGGTTCTGACTCTGAGTCCTAATGATAAGCCACAGTAACATTGCTACTGGAAGCACAAAACTCAAAGATATGTCCCAGTCCTGGAGATCAATGCGGATAAGATTCTCCACTGAACATCTAGCAATAGGAAGCAGCAGAGAGTTTCTTTAGGTGGTACTGTGTCAGAATAAAGAATAAATCTGTGCTAGGAATGTCTTATTTGAGAAATGCTTTGGAATTCTGCATGGAAAGAAAGCTGGCAGAGTACAAAACAACTCGAATGATCCGGGGGGAGGAGTTAGATTTGGCCTCTTTTTAAATTAGAAGAAGAAAAGAAAGTAAACTAAAGGAAGATTTAATTAATGTGTATCTAAAAGGTCATGCAGGAACAGGAAAGAAGGGCCCAGTTTCTGCCAAAAATGTCTTTGTAAGCGTAATTAATTCAAAAAGGAGTCATGGACCGCAGCAGAGGGCTCATTAGCTGACAAGCAGTGCAGGCAAAATTTTCTGAAACAAGACATGACTTAATACTTGGGGAAAGAAAAACAAGTCGGGAATATTGTCAATCTGCTCATGATAATCAGACACTTTTTTGAAAGGAGCAGAAGTGCCATGCACGGTGTTAGACACACTGCAATTTGCCTGGTTGGGCTGCGTTATTAAATTTTATCAGGGCCACAGGGCCACAAGAATCGTTGTTTGTGCAATGGTGGACACTCCCTCCATCCTGGTTGTTTATGGATGTAGCTCTGCCATTTGGGTGATACAATAGATGTAAAGGAAAACAAAGCCAAAAAGACCCTTCGACCAAAATCACAACTACAGCAAACATCTGCAGATGTTCCCAGAAGAATTCCGCCTGCTAGTCAAAGGCAAAGCAAACAAGGGGAAGACCATATGGCCCAAGATGAGATGGGAAGATTCCCAGGCCTGTGCTCACAGTTTGCTTGGGAGAGACACTACTGTTCTTGGACCCTACGCTGAGGTGCCTTAGATGCTCTTCTGTAGCAACACCTTTCAAGAGCAACAGCCACTTGAAACTAACAAATTTCCTGGGAATATTTTCCCTACTATGAATGGTCCACTTGGTAACAGCATCATAACTGCTGATTAAAAGCAACATGTGAAAGGCTGGCATAAAGTCATGACGCCATATCCTCTACTTCCTTGCACCAGGTTATACATGAGTTATTTTGACAAAAACAAGCAAAATGCTAAGGCATCTCTCACTTAAAGAAAAAGTAGGGAATGGAGATTATCAGAGGCTGTTAAGTGGCCTCTGGGGTCTAATCAAAACCAAGTTGCAGGCCAGCGGGAATTGCATAGGCCGGTTGTAGGCAAAATCTGAAGCAGGGGAATAAACTTTGGCCAGTGAATAACTGCCACAAAAAGCCCCTGATGCTGAGGGAGAGACTCTTGATGTGGTTCAAAGACGAGAGAGGGTGCAAGGACCACTGAATTCTGGATCTGCAATCAAGGAACAAGCCCTTCACCCTGGGCACAGCTACAGGTGGGGCAAAGGGGGCAACTGCTCCAGGACCCAGGTTTTCAGGGGGAACCAGAATGACCAGCCCCACTGGGACATTAAAATGTTCGTTTTTATCGTTGACGAAGCTGCCTGTGCCTTCCCCAGTGAGCCAGGAACTGGTGCCGTATCTGTCAGTGGCTGCCACCGCACCTACCCTAGCTCTCCCAAGCCCTGGTCTATTCCAGTATCGCGCTTCTCTTTGCCTTGCCCTGGTCTCTCCTACTGCTCCCTCTATCCTGGTTGGTATCGGGGCTAGTCATTTGACTTTCCCCAGGGCCCTATTAAACTTAGTTACACCACTGCCCTTCACCTTGCTGCTTCAGTTGGATTGTATGATTTTAAGGCGATTGATGAATAGTCTGTATGGTATTTTACAAAGATATGCACTTGGAGGAAAAATAGTACTTTAGCTGTTTTGCATATTGGGAAAGCAGGTTGCTGTTGGTAAGAGGACACTCCCCATAACAGCAACAGCTACTTAGGAGGGACATAGCACTAAGACACTGACATTTTGCTACTAATGGGTATCCACTGTATCATCTCAGCTTTTGGGCTGGTATGTGTTTTTGATGAACGTGACCCTTCCCTTCCCTTATGAATGGACTAATGGGAGAAAGGATGCATGTATACATATTATCTGGGGCATTATCGTATTGGCTACGACTTTTTTTCAAGGAGGCGGCTCCTTGGTCACTGCTGGTTTTGGAGGATAGGACCCTGAATCCATGGGTGACTTTAGTTGAGGACAAAATCAATAGACTAGGCTATAGTCCCATGGCATTGGCCCCCCTGGGGTTTAAAGGAGCTAGAAGGATATTGTTTGAAAGACTTTCCGACATTACGTGGCAGGAGACAAGATCCAGAATTGGTGCCAGTAGGACTTTGGGGCATTACTTTTCGATTGATAATGACCTTCATTCCCACATGCCTTACTTGGAGGGTAGCCTTCATAGTAGGGCTAAAAGATTATTTTTCCTGGCTAGAGTTAATTCTTTTCCCTCTGCTTTGACCGAGGGAAGATATAGAGGCATTCAGCTGGCGGAGCACCTTTGTTGATGCAGATTGATTCTCTCGATCACATTTTACTGGTTTGTCCCCAGTTATCTGAGTTAAGGGAGAAATTTATAGATCCCCTGATTTCTTCTTACCCTGGTTGCGCCTACGAATTTTATGTCAGCTTCCTCCTAGGCGATCGCTCCACCGAAGCCACGGAGAAAGTGGGTTTGTTTTTGCCTAAAGCCAAAAACCTAAGGCAGACGATGGCTAGGGGTATTAGTTAAGTGGTACGAGATGATGGTGTGTTTTTCTGTATTCTGATTTTAAGTATTGTTTAGTTTTAAACTTTTTAAACATTTGGTATGTGGTTTTTGATTCCTGATTTGGGGATATATGTTTTTGTATCTATGTATGTCTTGCAATGGCCTAGCCAGCTACGCAATAAAGTTTATTATTTATACATATATGTTGTTTTTAACTGCTCTTCCCAGCCTACATTTTTAGGGTGATGGTTTGTGACAATGAAGCTGCCCTTTGTATTTAGCGCTGTGATTCTGAAATTTTGTGCAGTCACTCCGTATTTACACTAGTGTTACTGACGGGAGAATTTCATCTGTTGTGTTGTAAGCAGAGGTGTTTGCAACTCTTTGGTGCTTTGTGTTTCACTTGCAAACGCAAGTCACAACCTTGGTTTACTAATTCCACTCGCACAAACCTTTTCACCTAACCTGGATGAAACCGGGTGAAACTTACCTGCATTAGCTTAATTTCACTTTAAGCTTTATAGGGGGGTAACAAATGCATGGTAAACAAGGTGTAAGACTAAGGCTTACTGCAGCTGGAGAAGTGGTGTGAGAGCATGCTGCTGTGGGAGGTGGGTGCACATGGGCGCACACCCATCCCCTCCGTATCTCTACGCATGGCCCCCATGGAGCAACTGGCATTGTCGCTAGTTGCTGCATGCAGAAGAGATGCGTGGGTGGGGATATGTACGCGGGAGCACTAGTGCAGCAAATAGGCGGGCAGTGTTTGGCAGGAGCTGTAATAGGCAGGAGTGATATAGGTGGGCTCTTGGATCCAGTCAAACCAAAGCCCCTCTGGGGTGAAAGCAGTATGGGAGTCTGATGGCTGGGGACAGCTGACAGGAACCCCTGGGGACCAGGAAGAAGGTGTGTTCCCTTCATCCTTGGCATAATGTGTCTGTCCTGGCCACACTGCCAAAGTAAAACCCACCAAGAAGCGGTTGTGAAAGCACAGATCCCTTCTCTTATCCATGCTGACCACAGCTTGCCACTCTCTCTCACTACCCCCAGTGCCTACCATTCCTGCCTGTTACAGATCCAGAGGGCTGCATGCACGCAAACAACCTATTTGATGATATGGCAATGCATGGAAGTGCATTAGCCCAGATCAGCTTTCACAACATACCCCGCCTCCCCTCCCGTGCTGCCATGTGGGGCACCCAAATGGCAACCGCATGTTCAGGGAACTTGTCCAGCCAATAACCAACCAGGGAACCACCCATTCCTGGGAGTCATTTGTTTAAGATCTATAGTCCTGTTCGAACCAGATGCTGAAATAAAACACGTGGGTTGCAAACATTTAGAGAAAAGTCATTGACGCACACACAACCTTCCCCAAGCAGCTGAGTTCGGTAGCAAGCCCTATACTTGCAAGTCCACTTTTCCACAACATTCTATAAATATTTTATTTATTTGCATGAGGAGTTGCTGAATTGCTTCACGTTTCTTTCTGTTTCTTTAATGTTCATTTTGGGAACCCTTTATTGTGGAGAGCAGTGTTCAGTAGCGTTAAGGATGCATTCCATTCTGGCGATGGTTTCTATATATTATGCTGTACCTCTTGAAATTGTTTTGATAGCAGCGAGAGAAAAGATATAATGTATGTTAAAGTAATTTGGCAGGTCTTGAAATCTAGGCAGTGAAGAAACCATTTTCTAGCTGTAAATCACTCACCTGTCTCACATTCTTTTAAGCCTTTCAACTAAATGACTTTAACAGTTTAAGGGTCATGCCTGAGGTTAAGAGTCTGCTTGCCTGGTGCACATTTTGATGATAAACCGCAATCTTTTTATGGAAGTGGAAGTATTGCAGTCGACGGTATCTGCTGTGTGGAGAGCGAGATTGCGGCTCCTTATGAGCAACTGGCAGATGTTTTAGTATAACAGGCTCCATAAGAGGACAAATTACATGCCTTTCTGTTTGGATTCACTCAAAAAACACCTTTTCCCCATGCAAACTAATCACTTGTTCCTTAATCTCTTTTTTTCCTTGTCTCGTAGCAGTGCATCAGGGGTGGTGCTCTGTGCAAATTACAGATATGGATCCATTGCGGTTCATATCTGTACATTTTTTTATTTAAATATGGATTTGTATTACAGATCTGTATTTAAATCCATTTAAAAATAAAAAATAATTAAAAAAAATAACTGCGCATGTGCAGAATGGTCCGGCGGCTATTTTGCACATATGCAGTTATTTTTCTTTAATTTATATATTTTAAACTGAACCGCAACGGGCGTGTTTGCCACATTTGCGGTTCGATACAGATTAATTCATAACAGCCAATTACGGGCAGTTACGGATTAATCCGAACTTCCAGCCCCTAGCATTCATAGACTGTCCAGAGTGTCAATGGCTCTTCCATCATCATCCTATTATGTGGTATTCCCACAATGCAAAGGGAATGAAAGTGTGGCCTTGAACTATTCCTCTATTCAGTGTTCCAGAAGTAACATGGAGTGGAGCAAGCGAGTCTCTGCTTCAGGACTCTCTGGTCACTTAACAAACAGGAAGTGATATATCAAGATTTAAGAACATAAGACATACCATACTGGGTCAGACCAATGGTCCATTGAGCCCACCACCTGTCTCTGACAGTGACCAAT
>QEPC01014730.1:3014306-3055449 GCA_003113815.1 Sphenodon punctatus | reverse complement strand
TTCAGGAAGGGGAAGCCAGTGAAGCGAAGAGAGGAGGGGCTGCACATGGTCGAAGCGACTGGCGAGGTAGATGACCCTGGCAGCAGAGTTTTGGACAGAGATGAGGGGAGAAAGGTGAGACCGGGGAAGTCTACAATTCCTATCCCACGTGTGATTTCTGGACATGTGTCTAAAAGTTTGCGCTCTATGGAATATAGATACTAATACGGTTGTTGTTTTTTTTACAATATTATTTGCAAGAATCCATGTTAAAAGGTTGACTTGTGGGCTGATATTAAATGGGAGTTGTGTTTTGAAACACATCCGGTTTTGTGCATGCATCTTCTTGGTTCTGGAAAATCTGTTTTGGCTTGGCCCTGGAGAGATGCACACTGGTCATGTGCATCACTGGTCATGTACTGGTCTTTCTTTGAGTTCACAATTTCTAAAACAGGGAAGTTGTGGAAAGAGCCAGTTCTTCTATTTAGCCTTAATTGTCAGTTGCTTTAAATGTTAAAATCATGTTGTCATCTTGATTCATGGTCCGCAGGCTTCTTGTCAGCAAAGGATGTAGAGATGGCACTTGAATGTGTAAATGAGCATTTAATTCCATTTTGAAAACAAAACTTAAAAGATATTCTTTTATCAATACCTGTAGGCATTTCCAATCACAGAAGAATGCTCAGCTGACAACAAGCAAAACTGATGCATATATTGCTTATCTTCTAGTCATATATATTGCTCTCATAAAAGCAAAAAATTAAATATATTATTTAAATAAATGTACATAATATTTAAGGTACATCAAATATTTGGGGCTCAGTTTTGAATTTGGGGGGAGAGAACAGAGCAAAGAGCTTTCTCCTCGTTTGTCCTGGCTCAATAGCAAATTCCCTCCCTCCCGCCCCCCATGTTGCTGTATGTTGCTAAGCAACCCCGGCGGGCGCTAATAGGCCGAGGCTAGTCACGTGGGTCCCTGCCTGACTGGGCAGGGCACACGTTCAGCGTTCTGCGGCCCCAGCCCCAGTTGCGGGCTGGAGCCTAACAGAAACAGCACCCCCGTCCCCTCCCTTATGCACTGTGAGGCCACAGGGGCCACAGAGGGGGAGACGTTGTGTTCATGAGTGGGGTGGTAATCTAAGGTACGTCGAAACCACCCGTGTTGCAGTATGTTTGACAAAGTTCAAGTACCCGTATTGCAATAGGCAATTTCCACCACCTAATTTTAATTATGATCTGATGTAATAAAAAGCATGGCTGTTTAAAACCCAGCCCTTGTGTCCTGTCTCCTTCGGTGCGTCGGCAACAGCATCTCATTTAAATATTCTTAAGTCGATATTCGTCTACCTCGTAGACCTACTTTCTAGATCAAGAGGAGTATGGTAAGTGTGTTTTAATTTTTATTCTAGCTCCTGTTTTAAACAAAAAGTTTAAAGTAAATGCAGTCATTTAAAGCAAAGTATGTAAATACCGAAAAGTTTGGAAAGTTCTAATACCCTTATTAACATGATAAACTCAAGTTTCTTTGGAAAAGTGAGCAGACATCTGCTGACAGTGTACACCCGTAAAAGTCTGGCATAACCTCAGGTCTTGGTCACATAATCACTTACTGCAGATTAATCACTAATAAGATGGTAACCGGTTGGACGGGCTCTTTAAGGAACAGTAGCCTTGACCTTGACTCTGTCCCTTCGGGGACTATAAGAGCCCGATAGTGCAGAGGCTTCGGGAGTCAGGAGCTGGCTCCAAGTGAGAGCAGATCAAAGAGAATACCAACTGGCCCCTTTGAATGCTCCAAGGGACTGACCCAGCCTGAAAACTGAAAGCCTGTAAGGCAGGCTGGTAGCCCTGAACGGTATGGGCTATGTAAATAAAGAACTGAAAAAAGGACAAGTTTGCCCGGACTGGAGTTGTTGGGTCTGCTCCGATAGTTTCTCCTCATGGGAGCAAGGCCACCATGTCACAAAGACTTTAGCAAGGCTTTTGATTCAGACCCACATGACGTTCTTTGAAGCAGAATGGAGAAATGTGAGCTAAAAGGAGTGACCGTAAGATTGGTACAGAATTGTTTGAAAACCTGCTGTTGGAGTAATAATGAACGCATCGCTTCTGAACTGTGGAGAGATACCAAGTGGGGTTCCTTAGAGGTCAGTCCTGTGTCCAGTGTTATTCAATATCTTCATTAATGACTTGAATGGAAGAGCACACCTTGTACTTAATAAATTTGCTGATTATGCAAAAATGGGAAGGCGACTGCAAATACAGTAGGGATAGATTAAATTCAAATTGGCATTGATAAATTGGAGATGTGGACTGAAAACAATGAAGCAAGATACAAATGTAAAGTATTGCTCATAGGAAAGGCGGGGTGGAAACCACAAACATAAGATGGGACACAACTGGCTAGGCTGAAGTAGCGTTGAGAAGATCTTGTAGGTTGGTGGGTCACAGACTCAACATGAGTCAACATAATAATATGACAGTTCCAAAAAAACCCCACCACCACCATTTTGGGGGGCATTACCACAAGCCTCACAAGCAAGACTTGAAAAGTTATAGTTTTAATCAGCGCTGTCTTGGATTATGGTATTCAGTTTTGGTCTTTTTAAGATGAGGCAAGAAGCAAAATTGGTTTAAAATACAGGAAGAGAGTTTAATGCTAAATATTAGGAGAAACGTTTAACTGTTAGAACAGTTCAGCCATGGAAACTGTCTAAAGAGGTTGTGGAATCTTTCCCTGAAGGATGTCACGAATGAGCTGAACGGGTATCTGTCAGGGTTATTCCAAGTATATAGGGTATTCCGCCTTAGGGTAAGAGGTGGACGAGATATGGAACTCCCTCTCTCCAGATATTCATCTCGGTTCCTCCATCCTCTCCTTCAAAAAGTACATGAACATTTATTTATTTTTAATTCTCCAGGTGCCTTTTGAGAATCCACAGCTGGTTCTCCTTAATGTATTCTCTCTTTTCCCCTTTAAACTGTTTTAATACCACTTTTGTTCCCACAAACATGGCTGTTGTCACACAATCCAGTTACTCTGGGGTTTTTACTTTTGGTAAAATATTCCAAAGTAACTACCAGTGTGGCTAAATGTGCAGTACTTGGACTGGGAGGTAAGGGGAGGCTCTGGTTCAAGTTTCGCCTTAGCCAGAAACTCACTGGGTGACCTTAGGCCAGTCACCATGTTCTTTCAGCCTAACCTACCTCGCAGGATGGTTTTGAGGATTTATTTATTTTTTTAAAGTGTGTTAATTAGTTCTATGTGAAGTGGTCCGAGCGCAATGGCAGGGGGGGCACAATATAAAAATAATTATTAAATGACTTCACTATGTAAGCATCCACATAACAGAACCAGCGACGGGTCTGCTGTAGTGGTAAAATATACGTTCTGGGAAGGGGGTGTTTGGTAGGTTGACTATGCTGGCATGACAACTATCCTCAACTCATTTTTGTTCACATGAGCCCTGATCCAAGGCCTATGCATGCAGATCAAAACTCCAGATCTTTCTGCCAGGAAGGTCCCCTGCCGCCACAGCGCCAAGTGAGCCCTGTTTCTCCCTCTCCCAGGAGGCGAGCGGAACAGGTGGTGGGTAGGGTTCCATACCTCCCCTTTAATCTGGGACACTTATGAAAAATACATGGTGCAGGGCTGCATTGGAACCACTGCAGTCTTGCACCATGTATCTTTCATAAGCGTCCTGAATTAAAGGGGAGGTATGACAACCCTAGTGGGGGAAGGGGGACTTTCCCAGGTGTATCCTGCTCACATGTAACTGTTTTGGTGCACTCGTGCACCAACCTTGGATTGGGTTCAGGAGTCAGAAATCCACCTTACTTTCCTTTCTGTTTCTCCAGGGATTAGAACCTCACCTTTTACCTCACCTAGTTCTTGTTCACACAATTTCTTACTCTGTAGTAATAACCCCTCAACTCACTCTAATTTACACGGTAAGTGTGGTGGAAGGGGCGTAGGCTGAACATGTAAATGCGGCCTCAAGGCAATAGAACTTCCCTGAGCTATATGGGTGTAAATGAGAGCAGACTTTGGATCCGTAAGTTTCATTGAGTTTAATTTATTGTATCCTTGACAACAGATTTCAGGATTTAAAAATTTAAAGCAAATTTAAATTTACTTACTTAAAGTAAATTCAAATTTATTTTATTGGCTGAGTAACAAATCGTTTTCATAGATTTTGAGGCTCGATTTGCTATTGTTGTGATCTAATTTGTCCTCGTGCATATAAACCCATGACATTTCACTGAATGTTTCCTGTTCTGAGTATATAACTTGTGTGTGGGTGTTTGTTAAAAAAAGACATTCAACCTTGATTTTAGAGGTTTCAAAGGATAGACGCCACCATATCTCTTAGTGGTTTGTTCCAATGTCAATTAGCCTTGGCTTGTTGCTAATTCCCCACCCTGCTTGCAGTCTGAATTCGTTGGGTTTCGACTTCCAGCCAAGTTTGGAGAAGGATGTGTGTTTGTGTTTGCTAAATTACAGAGCCCTCTATGATGAGAAATCTTCTGCCTCCACCACCATTTATGGATCACAATTGGTCTCTGAATTGTTTTTCGACTAACTGAACAGACCAAGCTTCATAAGCCTCTTGCTCTAAGCAGAATGGCTGGACATCAACTCATTCTTGTAGCATAAATTGGAGAGCAACCTTTTTAGTTATGTCACACATTTCTTTAGTAACAATGACAGAAAAATCATTGAGGTGGTAATGGGCATGTTTATCATCTCCATATGCCAAACTGGGAGTCCAGTTTTACTACTGAGTGTGTGTTTAAGTAATAGATACAAAGATGCTGTCCTCGGAGACTGACAAGACTAGCATGAGCTTGGGTAAACACTTACATAAGTTGAAATAAACAAAGTGCTGACTACACATGTATATGCGTTATTTCATTTGTTTTATTTCACATTCACTTATGTGCTGTTTCCTGTCCTCAGCCCTCAGAATAGAATAGGATATAAATCCAAATAAACACAGTGTCCATATTAACAGAGATAAGCTCTCTGGTATTTTTTTCTTGATTGCCAATTGATCTGCAAATTTATTTTCAAATAAGTTCATGAAATGTCCAAAACAACAACTGGAAAAACATGCCCTCTCTTTACCCCACAATAAAATACTGCCTATTTTATGCTCCTATCCCAGGACTTGCACTGGCAGTGTGCTGGTGAGGGTCAGGATAACTGACCCCAAATAGTTAGGGGAACTTTTTGCCGCCACCTTATGCATCAAAAATAAATGTTTTGTGGGTATTTTTTTTCTCTTCAGTTCCCCTTTCCAGAATATTACTGACTTTTCTGGTTTGTAACAAAAAGCATTTTTATATAAAGGTGGAATATAAATTCCATACATCTCTCTGCAAGGATTTTGAGGATATATCGTATTAGTGTAACATCTAATGTTTATGTAAGACTAGGATTATCTTTCAGTGTTGCACATAGAAGCACATGAAAGTAAAGCTGCTGCAGCAAGTAGCATGTTTGCTACGTGCGGGTAATACCCACATTTTCGGGCACTCCCATCCGGTATCTGCCCGAAAATGCAGGTATCCTGCAATTCACTGGGGCATCCTGGGATGCTGCTCCTGGCACCTGTGGCTCCCCGTGCTGACCAATTTCACCACTAGACTGCTGCTTCTGATTGCTGTTTTCTACTCCTTGCTCTGCCCTGGCCTGCACGCTGCTCAGCTGAGCAGGGGACTTCCCGCTCAGCTTTTCCGTTCCCAGGGGGACCCATATCAGGGGTACACATGGGTCCTGTGCACACCCCCATTTAGGGTCCCCCTGGGAATGGGGGTCCCATTATGGAGGGGTGCATGCAGGGGGAAAGAGGCCTCCTCGCTCCCCTCATGCCCGGCTTAGAAAAAGCCTAGCAGGAAAGTCGCCAGCTCAGCTGAGCAGCCCATGGGCTGGGGAGAAGCAGTGAGCAGCAACTGGACTGGAGGAACAGCAGCCCAGTGGTGAGGCGAGTCTTCCTGGGGAGTCAGGTAGCCCATCGGATCGCGTCCGGGTACCAATTGGTGCTTGAACATGACCAGGACAAGTCATACACCCCAGTTTGAACGCGTTGCCCCACTTGCCGGGTACCCGGTTGCAGTTCTATCTCAATATCTCTGGGTAGAATGACCCTCTCTTTTATTACTGGATGTGATATTTTACCGTGAGTGAGAGAGAACACGGTGATGTATTATGGAAGGTAGTTGCCTTTTTAAAAAAAATTAACCACCATAATGTGGTGGAACCAGCATTGCCGCAGCAATGAGATGTCAATTAGTATCAAGGTGCACGCTTGCTTTTTCCACTTTTTATTCGGTGAGCTTAATTATAGGGAGGAAGGAAATTTACTTGATACTAATTACCTGCTGACTTTGTTTTAAATATTGTCCCAGAACATAGTGAGTTTTCCTACCAGTATCCCCTTATTTATACATATGGACAGACCTAGATGGGTTTAAGCCCCCTGAGCTGTGACGGTGTTCTGATAATATGGAAGCTGGAGCTGAATCATCCCTGATATGATTTTGCAAAACCGAAATGTTTTGCTAGATTGGCATTATTTATGGTTTACACCAAAACTATAACTATTAGCTATAACAAATAGGATTAGCTTTTTTTTATATTAAGAACAGGATTTTTAATAGGACCAACAATGTAAGCAAAATTGACATGTACCATTTGCGCTTGCGAAATCCACATTTGTGCATGTGGAAGGGTACTTGCACACTAATTCGGTGCACACATACATTATATGCCAGCTTGGGAAACATACATGTGCACATTTGGCTGTCACAGCTGAACTGCTGCAAAAAATAAATATGGACTGCAAAAAACAAAAGTTTTACAGTGATCAGGGTATCACAGTCCAAACTGAGAGGGGTAGAAAAGAGGAATCTCTCGCCCTTTGTTCAGCCCCTATTTATAAAAACAATTTAAAAAGCAATGATTTAAAAATCATTCACCCAGACTAGAATTTTTGACCTTCCTTTTCAGAGTTCTACCTTCTACAGAAGAAGCAAGAACTAATGTTTAATTCAGCTTCTATTGCCCAGAATATTAAATAGCAATATTAACAGTGTGACTGGGTAGCTAGTCTTTGTGGCAACTATGCTAAGAGTCCTGGGTTCTATTCCTCATTGTGCTCTTGCATTAGGTCTGTTGACCTACTCATAGAATGAAGTAGGAGCTCCTGATTCCTTACCCTTTAGAGCAGGGTGTTAGCTGAAAGGAAAAAGAGCAGATTGTGTAGGAAGCCCAGTTGTGGAGGCAAGATTAAACTCTCAACCTCCTCTCCCCCCTTTATATCCATGCTTCTGATAGTCTTTTGATGGAGTCTGCTATTACAGTAGCTGCTGTAATCTGATCTCCCTATGAGTTAGTACTACTTAGCTCCATCCAGGGACAGAAATTTAGCTGAGGGACTATAAAAGGGACCGTAGGCATTCCCCCCAGTTCATCGTCTAACAAAACAATGCTGGCCCATCAGCTAAGTGTTGTATGCACCTAAATGCAAACACGCCAACGTATCTCTCTGTAGATATTTCCACGTCTTCCTCTACACCATCATGGGTTGAATTCAAAATCTAATCTTGTTGAGCAGATGAATCTGCTTGTCTGGTACATTCCAAGCCTTCTTTCAGGCTTGGTTTGATTAAAGCCAAATGATGAAAAGACTTGCTCCCTCACAGACTAGAATTTTTGAGATGCAAGAGTAGGTCAGGTTAGAACATGATGGAAGCCTGAAATAAGTAGTCCTGACGTTTCATGACCAATTCCTGCTTAAATACATATTGCTTTTTAAAATAAGAGCAGGTTGAAGGTTTTCTTCCCGAGTCCCTATCTTTGAAGTGGCAGCACAGTTGATACAAAGCTTTTGTTCAGTCAGGGATTTTGTGAAAGCTGAAGTGAACAGGATACAAAAGAGGCCTGAAATCAAGAGTTAAACGGATCTTATGAGCTGAGCAAATCCCTAATGTGTGATTCACTGTCTGTCTGTGGCTTTATAGTCTAGAATATAATACCAAGAGTTTTCAGATGGTTTCTTTAAAACATAGAGTAGAAGGATAGTAAGTCCACACATCAAACTGCAGTACTTCAGGAGTAGCATATAGAGCATGGGAAAACCAAACTGGTACCCAATGCATTAGACTGAGATTTTGACTTTGGAACATTTTCATTCCGAAATGCATGATCTTTTACCAGTGCTTCTGTTTGAACTTCATGGGCTACACTGAGAGCATGAGTAGATCTATCCTGAATTAACTGATAAGAACTAGGATAAAGTTCCAACTCTATTTGAAGACTGTGTCAGAACTCCCATTGGCTTCAAATGGAGCCAGGATTTCAGTCAGAGGTTCTGTTGAGCAGTATCTCCTTGATACTATGCATTATATAAATAGACAATAGAGCGGAAGCCCTAGCTGTTTTTTTACCTCCATGAAGATGGCAGAACATTGAACCCTGCCTCTCACAAACATTTCTTTACCATCTTGGATTAAGTTACCTTTACTGAACTCAAAACTCAGTATAACACCCCTCTGCCCCCCTTTGTGCGTAAGATCTGCTGAGAGTGCCCTCTTGCAGGCTCCATTCTTGGCCTAGGTTCACACAACTCGGGCCGCAGAGGCATTCCGGGTGGCTGCTCCACAGCTTTGGAACTCCCTTCCCGTGGAGCCCTAGTTTGAATGTCTTCCAGAGGCAGTGTAAGGCCTTTTTATTCGGCCAGGCATTTGGGGATTGATTCGGGGGGGCGCAACGGGATGAACTTCTTACTGTCGGGAGCTGGGAGTGAACAACGGGGAATGGATTGCCCATTGTGACTGTTGGTTCTTCTCCCATGTGATCGAGATTGGCCACTGTTGGAGGACAGGATACTGTCCTTGATGGACCATTGGTCTGACTCAGTATGGCACTTATTATGTTCTTAAGTTTTTAGTTTGTATAGGTTTTTAATTATTTATTGTATATGTATAAACTCACTGGGTGACCTTGGGTCACTCACAGATCTCTTAGCCTAACCTACCTCACAGAGTTGTTGGGAGGATTACTAATTTAATTAATTGGGCTCTGAAATAAAAAGCTGAGGAAGATGCTAGTTGATAAATGAGGCAATTATATGGTATACTCTGTATTATGTAATTATGTATATTACGTGGCTAATGATTATGGAGCCAGTTGTCCCTATGTTCTTATGTTGTTGTTGCTTTTTGCTATGTATCTGTATTTTTATTTTTAACTGGCTATGGCGGAAGCTAATGCCTACACTAAATAAAAGAACTGATTGTTTAATTAATTAGTTTAATGTTAATGGTTAAAAGTTAATACGTTGAAATGTGAGCCACTCTGAGCTGAAGGGAAAGGGTGGGATTACAAATTGAAAAATAAATAAATTAAATAAGTGTAATAGTGCAATAAAACTAGACTGTTGGAGATTGTTGTTGTTTTGTGACTATATTAAAATCAGAAGATACTAAACTTGATCAATCATAAATGATTTTACGAATGACAGGCCTGCCAAACTTAACTTTGTAGCAGCTCCAGCTTTTTTCTTTCCTTAGGTTTTGGACATTCTATTCAATGGAAAAAGTATTTTGATTTGCGGGGGGTGGGTGGGGGTGTTCTCAAAATTGTCAGAACCATTTTTGCTTATAAAAGGCTTTGGGTTTTAAGAACTAACATTATAGTCAGCCGCCTGGTGGCCATGGTTCTGCTGCATGATGTGCCTCTTTCTATGACAGGAAATGTGGCCTTCACTGAAGTCTAGTGAGAGACTCTGGCATGCAACTTGTATGCATGCAACCTCCTTGTGCACCTGGTGAATGAGGATGGTGCCTACAATGTGGGTGCATGAAAGGCACCCCTGTACCTTGTATATACTTACGAGAGATCAGTCCACCCTTAAGTCGTGACCACGTGGAAGGGCTGTGCTGGGCTTTGGCAGGGGTGATACTCATTGCTCGTGCAAGTGAGAGTAGGTGATGGGCAATGATGCCCCTCACTGCAAATGCGGATTAAGCACCCCCTCGTGCCTAGTGCATTCAGGTGCCGCTCAGTTTATGCATACATAACCCCCTTGTGCACTACACAAACGAGAGCTGCATCCATTGACTTGTGTGGGGTACACTATGTGAATAAGGCATGATTTGCACCTTTATATGCCCTCTTATTTTGTTGCTTCCTATAATGTACCTATTCTGTGCTCTTGTTATCTCTCCAACTATCCACACTGATCGAGCAAATTACAGTAGGATTCTTTGGCCCCAGTCCATAGTCTGCACAGGTCCGTCTTGTATGCAGACAAAACCTACCCATACTCATGTGCGCACTGCGTGTGCCCCTGATGCCTTAGGCAAAGCTCTCTGCTTCCCAGCCCTACCGCCATCTGCCACTGCAGTCACGCCTCTCCCTCTGCCAGATAGCAGCACAGTCAGGAGGTGTGAGACGGCCAAGGGCACCATGCACACGTGTGGACCTTGGATCAGGGCCTTGGTAATTACCTTGACTTGCTGAATCACCTCGGTAAACCACGGTAAATGTTGGATTGCTTGTTGATTTTAGCTTCAGAAATGCCTTCTAATCAATGTTCTTAAAGACATACATAAATAATAATCAAGCCTCTGTCTTCCTTTATAGGTGATAGAAGACAACACGGGGGTTCGCAGGGTAGTGGTTACACCCCAGTCTCCCGAGTGTTATCCTCCCAGCTACCCCACAGCCATCTCTCCAACCCATCATTTACCTCCATATCTTACGCATCACCCCCATTTTATCCATAACTCTCATACGGCTTTCTACCCTCCTGTCACCGGACCTGGAGACATGCCACCTCAGTTCTTCCCTCAGCATCATCTTCCCCCTACAATATATGGAGAACAAGGTAAGTAGAAAGATACCCTAGTGTTCTAATTAGAACTCCGTCTTGATCTGCAAAGTCTTTGCTGCTTTTGAGCAGGATCTGTCTTTGTTGTCTGCCTGGGGAAAACCCTGATAGAACCACGCTCAAGGGTGTTACTGCAATGCAGAGAATAAACAGAATCTCCACACTGGGCAAACAAAAACATTGTGGATGAACTGTGCTTGTTTACATGGGACTTTCCCCCCGTAGGCTGAACTCTTTCCTTTTAAGCAGAAGGAGTGACAGGGTCTGCAGGACTGGAGTCCATCCAACCTGAAAGAAATTGAGAGTATCCTATCCTCTAACTTTAGGTTGCGGGATTAAAAATGAATTCCCACTTTATTACATCCTGCAACGTTGTACATTCCAAACTTGCCTGCCTGATTATTTTGGGGCGTGGTGTAACATAATGCAGCATCATGCCACACTGAGGTTGTTTGGTCCTGTTGCCAAACTTTGTCAACCCTTGTTCGGGAAGTGAGGAGGAGGGAGATTAGCAAGGGGAGATTAGGTTTGACAAGTCTCTGGCAAGCAATGACCCAAGTCAGAAGCTAATAGAAGGCTTCTTCTTGTCACTAATGAATGGCTATGATGCACCTTCATGTCCCCGTGTCATGTTGGTGCTGCTCTGGAATTCTCAGAAATAACAAAGATGTTTTGCTTAATCTGTTTCTTAAAAAGAATGTGCCATAGGTCATTCCAAAAGCACTATCTGGTCCCCAAGGGCTATGTGGCAAATTGGCAACCCTAATCATCACAGAAGAAGTAAATAATTGAAATGAAAGCAGTGGAGAGCAACTTATTTCTGTCTGAACTCTGCATTATGTCGTTCTCAGCCTTGAGAGAATTGGTCTGGAACAGCGCATTAGACAGACAGAAACCAAAATGCTGTGCCTACATCAGCAAAACTATTCCAAAGTGCCTAATGGGGCAATTTTCACTCAATTTTTTTTTTTTTAAAGTTGGTTGCCAAAATGTACAATGTACCAGAATGCAGGGTGTGTTTTGGAAAGACTATTCCAACTCTGCAAATCAAATGAAGTATCACATGGTTTCTTTTTTGTTCTGAAGAGGCGTAGAGATGGGCATCTGGTTATATTTACCCTCTAGTTTATATTTGCTAATACATTTCATTTTCTAATAAAAGAATGGAGTTGTTCTGAAATTTGAGTTTGTGCGTAAAAGGAAAATAGTGTGGCCTGAATTTTACTTTATTTTTAATGCAACGTCCAGCTTATACTGCTCTAGCAGCATTTTAAAAAAACGGTTTAAACTGCTGTAAATTATTCTTGCACTCATTTAAGTTTCTTCCAAAACCTAGAACAAAAGACTTGGGGCAAATAAGACCTGGGAGCTATGTCTATGTAACACAAACAGTATATGCATATTTACTACAGTGCCTCTCATCTCCATGGTGTTTGTAGGTCCGCTTGCAATCAGTGGCAAATGTACATGTGCACAAATGTTATCCATTTCTACACCAGCAAGTAAACTTTGGCTGTATGTATGCTCTCCTGTTTGTCTGATAACGACACATTCAAATTGTATATCTTATAAAGCATAATCTGGCAAGGCTGCTTTCTTTCCAGTAGGAATGAGCTAGAATGCACATGTTTTTTAAAATGAGATACATATTTGCACTTATCCAAGTTCCTCTTAACCTCAAAAGCATATGTATGTTTTGTTCTGTCAAAGTGAAGATCTGATTTTCAATATTAGTGCATATCCTATACTATTGATGTTTTATGTCTATAAATAGGAGCACTTTACTTTTCCAGAGGCAAGTTCTTTATCTGTAGCACAGCTGTTTTGAGTTAACATGGAAGATAATGTTAAAGCTCACTTATTTAAGTACCTAGACTGCTAGCTGTGTAGTAGATAGAGCGAGGGTTAAATATTTTTGCTACTGCTGTTTTTAGGGGGGGCGGGTTCCATCGTTTATGGATGTTCATTATCCAAAAATAGTTTCCATGGCTGCCATGTTACAGTGGCATAATGCATGGTTGTAGCAATATGGGATAATCTTGTACCAATGGAGACGAATTCACTGCCACAACAGGTTTTGCTTCAAAATGGATTTATGTAAGCTATAAGTAAAGTCTTCCCCCCCAAAAGAGCCCCAAGGAAATGGGTGAGATAAAAATGTAAAATAAATAAACAAAATAACATTGATTACTATAATGTTATCCCGTTCTTGGAATACTACTGTATTCATAGGCAACTACACAGTGCAAAATATTTATTATGATCATGTTATTCTGTAAGAAAGTATGCACAATTGGAAGCCACCCCGGGCTGCATGGCAGGAGGGGCGGGGTATAAATTTGTTAAATAAAATAAATAAATAAATATAAAATATAATAGAAAGCTTCAAAGCTGTACGGGAACAGTAGCATTTAAACCCTTACTAAAATTAGGATTGTCATACATATACATTGCACAAATTGTGGTGTTCAGAAAAGCTGAGCAAAATATTTGCTATAAAAACAAAAAGTTCTGTATGAGTGCTACATTAGACCTGTAGCTTTTGAGGATAGAAATTTGAAATTCATGTGTAACTTTTCCATTCCATTTTGTGGGTTTGACTATAATTCCATAATTTCAGAAAGCAGCAGAGACGTGGAATATATCAAACATCAGTTGGAATTGTGACCTCCTATGCAAATGGTGCGACCCCATGGAGGGTCATCATAAACCCACAGTTTGGGAGTCTCTAACTTTGAATAAATCTCCATTTTTATATTTAAAACCTATTTCAGACAGGCTTTGCATTGGGATGGCCAAAGAGATGGTGTTAAGGCTCTGAAGCAGGGAATGATACTCTAAATCAGGGGTGGGGAACCTCAGGCCCGGGGGCCAAATGAGGCCCTCGGCAAGTTCTTATGTGGCCCCTTTCCAGTTCCTGGATCTGCCTCCAGGATCAAGTTCCTATCTCCAAGCACTGAAAAACTGAGCTTGGGATAAGGAAGCAGAGATGTGGACATGCATACAAGAATAGGGGACAGATCCATGATCTGGATCCTCCTCTTCTTGAGAGCACCCCTTCAGCACCCTCACCCACAACTGCTATGTGGCCCTTGGAGCCTATACTAATTTTAAAGTGGCCCTCGGGATGGAGAAGTTTCCCTATCCCTGCTCTAAATAGATGATAAAGTTTAATGTTTAAAACAACCTTATCAATTGTTTCATTTCAGAAATTATACCACTATACGGAATGTCCAGCTACATTACCAGGGAAGATCAGTACAGCAAACCACAGCACAAAAAACTCAAGGACAGACAGATTGATCGCCAGAACCGTTTGAATAGTCCTCCTTCCTCCATCTACAAAAGCCACCTTGGTAACTGTGCATCTGTGTACAATGGTTATGTGAAGAGTCATAATGGAGCCAGTAACGGAGCAGGAAGCGGCGGCGGCAGTGGTGGGGGAGTACCTGGAGTTAAAAAAGCGGAGCGCAGAGCAAGAAGCAGTCCAAAGTCCAGTGAGCAGGACGTGCACGGTAATCTTGCTTGGCATTCTTCTTTTTACTTTCTGTTACAAGATTGCAAAAGCCTGCTCTTGGGTGCTAAAAATAAGTTGAAAAAACAGCACAACATGCATTCAAAGAAGGTGCTGGATGGTGTTAAATATAAAACGGGGTGTTCAGAGATGTCTGACTGTTAAACGTTTACTTGTAAAAGAAAACCACCTATTTCTCTGTTTCCTGAGTATGTCCTATTATCGTAGATTGAGTATAATCCAATTCTTAAGAGCAGCTTTCTCATATTTCTGGTTCTATAGAAGTCTGATTTTTCTGGAACCTTGAAAACTAACTTGTTGCATGCAGAGAAATCCTAAAAAGGCATCTGAGCTGTAAACCAACTGTGCCATTTGGGGATCTACACGTGAATGTATTACATTTGAGTGACTTATTGGACCTTCTAGAAATGTTCCTCCATGAATTAATATGCCTCCTGAGGAATTATGCAAAACAACTTGACCAGCATGGAACAGAGATTCCAGGAGCAATGCTTCATGTTGGCTAGTTAAAGTCCACAAGTTGCTAAACCTCCTGAAGCCAGGAACAATTTCTTCACACCTTTGTACTAGACTCTTTTTATTATTTTAAGAGTATCTTTTTCTGATGTATTTTATGACATGCAAGATTTAAGTAAAATAGAATAGGTTTTCCTGCAACCTCTTCGAAGCAGATAATCACAAAAACATTTCACAGGGAATGCTGCAGCGGTTGATGTGGTAATTCTTAAATGATTTTTTTTTTAAAAGAGGCGATAGAATAGAGTGAAAGAAAAGAGCTGAAATTTAGAAGTACTGTAGTCAGGGCAAGTATATTTTGCTTTTCATTGAAGGGCAAGTTGTGAAAAGATTTAGTGAAAGAGGCAGTGGTGGCTGGTGGATTTCAAGACTGGTGGGGCCAGAAGTGGGAGGGGCCAAGCCAACGGTAGGTGGAGCCTAGCTAACGGTAGGCAGAGCCAGCAGTGCACATGCAAACACAGAGCGAAAAAAGCAAACCATCTTAAGCCAACAATATTATCTGAAGTACTTAGCACACCATAAAAGCATCAACGTGGAGTTCTACTAGTCCCAAAACATGCTACACAGTTCTGTTGCAATGTAAAAGGCAGCTGCTGCAACCAGAGAGGGAACAGTCATGCAAAGACTAGCCATTAGTGAACCAACATGTGACATGGTGGCCTTCTTGCAGCAGAAAAGCCTTGAAGCTGGCACTGAAAAGGGGGCCATTTTAAATGCAGTGAGCATTCCAACAAAGATTAGAAACCCTTCTATCCATCCCCCTCCAACCTTCCCCTCCCCAACAAACAAACCAACAAACAGAAAGCAGACAATTAAGGCGACAGGGTCTCACACAGGGTGAAAAACAGCAAGGGCCAAGAAAATATTTTAAAGAATAAGAGGTGAGGCAGCACAGCCCTTCCTACTGGGCTCACAAAATTAGTAATTACCCCTGCCTGTAATGTGGAGGGAGGGAGAAGACAAAAGCAAGCACAAGCAAGCAAACAATGTACAGGAGATCAGGACAGGGAATTTGTTTTTCAAAACTTACCAGGTTTCTGAAAGGGTGAGTCCTCCTGATCGCTCTAGTCCGACTCTGATAACCACCTTCTGTTGTTCTTCCCTCCAAATAATGAGGCCAGAAATCCTAACAAGTCCCTGGCCCCTCCCTTCTTGTAAAAAAAAGAGAGGGGGAGCTCTTGCTCTCTCTTCCCCCTCCCCTCCAGTGAACTTAGGGAGGAAGGAGCAAGGAGGAGTGAGCTCTTTCCCTCCCTCCTCCCACTCTGGTAGGGAGGGGCGAGCGGGAGAAAGAGGAGCTATGGGGTGGCCAGAGCAGTTAGAAGAGGCACCCTGACATGCCCCCTAGACCTTGCTGATGGCTGGATTTCTCCATAGGAACCCAGCCAAGGACCACCTGGCATCTCCCCCAGTTCCTCCCCAATCCACCACAAAGCACTGCTTTTCTGGGCTGGCGACCAGCGCATGCTCCCTGAGGGCTTGGGGAGGTCCTCTAAGTCCCTGCCTCCTTCTAGCTCTCTGGCCAGTGAGTGGAAAGCTAGAGGGAGGGGGGGGAGCAGCAGGAGGAGGATGTTTGTCCCCTCCCCCCCTCCCCTTGCAGAGTGTCTCACAAGCACCAGCAGTTCTTTCCCTGCAGGTTTTGTTTACATATCAGCTGTTAGCTTCTGGCTGCGTGCCAGAGGTATGACTCATCTGCTCTGCAGGCAGCCAGGAGGGAGAGTTAAAATGTAAACAAAGTCTTCAAACAAGTGGGGAAACTCAGCACTGTTACTGGATCAGCTGAGGAGCAGCCCCTGGCTCCCCAGCAAACATGGGGGGACCCCTGAGGGACTTGGGGGGGCATCTAACCCAATGCCCTGGGGGAGGGGCTGCCACTGGAAAGAGGAGGGGAAAGCATGGAGGCTTTTGCTAGCCATGTCTAGTTTACATAGAGTTAATTATATTATGTTCTTGGTTTCATTGTTGAAATTAGTGAGACTGCAAAAGTGCAGCGGAAAGCAGAATTTAGCCCCGTGCAATATACTGAAGAGAGTGAGACGCAGCTCTCCCAGCATTCAGTAGGTAAAACCAAACGTGATGTTGGCTTGCTGTGTGGCCAAGGATTCACCTGCATGAGTAGTCCTGTGCCACCAGATGTTAGCCTAGGACTGCCCCGGGACAGGTAGGTGACTGGCCTGGGTTGCATCCTTGGAAAATTTCCAAGGCGCAGCTCGGGCCAAGGGTTGTCAACGCGGGCCTATGTGGGCCAGCACATTTGTTTGGTCCTGCCATCTTCGCCTCAGGGCAGGGGCTGCCATGGCTGTCCCTCATGGTGGGGAGCAGGGCTGCATGTTTGTTGAGCTCCCCACCTTACCCGGGGCATGTGGGTGGCGAGATGGCTCTCTGGCCACAGGCGTGTTTGATGCCCCTCTCTGACCTGGGGAGGATTGGCAGCTGTTTTAAAGGCTGGGCCAGGAAGTCATTGCACCAGCTGCAAAGTTGGGGACAGTAGTGCATTGCAACACTGGAGCAACAGCTTACAGCATACATGCTGTTCAAGAACTTTGTAAAAGTATTAAAGTAGTAGAGCCAATAACAAATACAGTAATCCTGAATTGGGAACCGAGAAGGGAATATCAGGTGATCCTGGAGGTGTTTGAGTGTATTTATGTGCTGGGCAGTGGTCATAAAGTCATGCCTTGGTATTACCCAAGCACAACTGTGCTTCATTAATTAAATTCTGTTTATTCCTTTCTTTTGTGGGGGAGTTAATAGATTACCTCGGTGTTCCCTGAAAGACTTTGGAGTGCAGTAATTTGTTGTTCATTTGCAGTAGTACCAATTTGTTATGGCAGGCTGGGTTGTGCCTCTAAATGCGGAAAATGGGCCACTTGAACTGTGTTTCCGACAACAAGTTTATAGGGCCTCTGATTTCCTGTTAAACATTGTTTAAGGTTATGTATTGTTTTGTGCCTTCCATAGCAGATTAAGGACATTTTGTATTCTCTCATAACATGAGCGAAGTCAAATCAGGGGCACATAATAGACACTGGCAGCTCCAAATCCTCGTTGAGTGTAATGGTATTAATATAATGCTAAATTTTAGAATGGGTGTAAGTAGTGCAATTCATTTGTACATATGGCGTAGGGATAGTTGGGATGTTTAGGAAGAACATGGGGTTCCCTCTCTTTTTTTATTACTTGATTACCTGGTTGGTTGGTTGGTTTTGTTATCTGAGCTAAGGATGTGTTTAGGTACGGTTTTATCTTAAGTGTTGTGACTGTGCTGTCTATTTTCAGACTGTTACTGTGGAGACTACTTTCAAATAAGCACTTTGCGTTGAATCTAGTCGAGTAGGTGCCATCTTGGTCCCAAATGTGGGACACGTAAACACAATAGTTCTGAGGGTATCTTGTATTGTACCAACTACTGCTAGTGAAAGCACATGCAAGTAGACCTGAAAGCTTGCATACTCTCCCTCACAGTAATTGGTCCAATACAAGATACCATTGGAAGAGTTTTGGTTTCCATCATTTGTTATATGTCTGCACTGGCTTCCGACAGCTCTCGGGGCACAACTGAAGAAGCTGGTTTAGACCTTTAAAGCCCTAAAAGGCCTGGGGCCCACTTATCTGAAAATTACCCATCCATCACATAACAATTTATGATCATTACTCCGTCAGTGCGTTAACATTATAAGATACTCCATGAAGTGTCCCTCATACGTCTACTAAGGTACAATCACCTAGTACTCCCAGAGTCTAGCCTTCATGGGTTTTAAAATTTATAAAACAATCTCTAATACTGATTGCCTTACACAAGAATGTTGCCACTGCATAGGAGACCTCATAGGCATGATCCGCAAGCAAGATTTGGGCCAACTCAAAACTAGACCTACCATGATATTTTTTAAGAATATTGTCAAGCAGTGACACTCGAATCTGGTTGTACAATTGGCAGTCAATTAAAATATAGGTCACCGTCTCTGCCTGGAGGTGATCAAAGGGACATAAGCATTCCCCGAAGGGAATTCCATTACCGCAACCCTCCAAAATCTTAGAAGGCAGGGCATTCAACCTGGCCCTAAGAAATTTACCCCCCCAGGGCCGGGGACATTTTGTTTTTCCAGTAATTTGCAATCTGCCCTACATCCAGGGTGAGCTTGCCAAACGTTCCCAAAGATAGACTTTCCTGAATTATGGCCATATCCTCCTGGCGAGCCAGATCATTAATCCTTCCCAAAAGCTCAGATTTCACGGCCAGATGGCCTTTACCTTTCAAATATTCAGCAGAAAGCCCCAATTTGGTTACACTACTCCTCATTGTTCGGCCTCAGGCTGATTCATAAGTGTCTTTGTCCAGTAGCGGAAATAAACCCGTCTGGGGAAAAATCACCGCCCGCAACCATAGTGAGGAGGCAAATTTCAATATTTTCTGATTCCAACTTATTTGCCCCATCTCTATCCTGACCGCTGCAGCTGGTATCCCTATTGGCAAATGCAATAGCTTCCTAAGGAAGACATTCTGCACCCTGTCCAAATTATACGGGCAGACCACTGGCCAAACCGATGCCCCATAGAACAATTGAGAGGCTGCCTTAGCGTCCAGGACCTTAATTACCATAATTTTACAGCCTACTCCCTTCTTAGAAAAATATCAAAGGATTGCCGCTCCCGTTTCAGCTGCTCTATTCAAGGCCGATCTAGCCTGAGCCACCCAACTGCCAGTATTGGTAAATACAATCCCCAAATATTTATAATGATTGACCAGTATCCTCCGCATCAGTAGGCGACACCAAGTGAAACTGATCCCACAAAACCAAACGGGCCTTCCATTACCTCTGGTTCTCCTACTGCCATAACCGTGGTGTCGAAGACACGGTGTATCTGAGCGATTTTATCCACAAAGAAGTCGACACACTTGTCACAGCGGGCACTGGAAACTTCCAGTTCCAGGCAAAGGGAGGCCGGACTGACCAGCCCCCTCACCACCCGGAAAAGCTCCACTGGACACAACTTTGCAGATGCTAAACGCACAGCGACAGCATAGGCTCATAAACGAGCTCTATGCTGCAAGTGCAAGAACAATGCCACCATCGCTCCAACTGCTGCCTTTCCCGCTTCATCCACAGCAGGTCCTCTGTAAACCAGGGGAACTTGTGCAGTCGGCATTCAGGGAGCGGAAGCCTGGTAGCTGTTCAGTCAATGGCCTCAGTCAGCAAGGTGTTCCAAAGCACCACGAGATCATTGAGCGAATGGTCATCAAGGTCAGAGGGAAACTCTCCAAGAGCATTCCGGAATCTTTCTGGTTCCATAAGTCTCTGGGGGGCGAACCAACCTAATTGGTTTCGCACCTTCTGGCGACAGACGTGTGCCAGGAGACTGGCCTGGAGGAGGTAATGATGACCAATCCCTGCTGTTGGCCAGGAGCGCCCTCATCAGGGCATACAGGGAGGTGTTCTCTATTGCTGCCCAGTATTGTGGAACTCCCTTCCCCTGGAAGTTTGTCTGAGCCTGAGCATTTTCTGGAGGCAGTGTAAAACTCTCTTTTTGGCTGTGTGTTTGGCAAACCGGGATAGGGGCTGGAGGCTTTTAGGGGATTTCTATGCATTTTATATGGGGGGGTTGGGGGGGGGTTACAGTGTAATCCACCCTGAACCTTAGGGGAAGGATGTGACATAAATTTAAATTAAAAAAATAAAATACATCAACCTCTATAAGTTCTATCCTTCCATTCTAGGACAGAGGCTTTTTAAAGAAGGTATTCTATTGAGGGTCTCTGGGGTCCTTAGATTTTATTTAGTTTTTAGATTACCATTTAATACCATTTCATCTCTGGGGTCGTTAGATTTTATTTAGTTTTTAGATTGCCATTTAATACAAGGAATCAAATGAATATAACCCTAATCTGTAGTTTAAAATCTGATCATACAGCTGTTCTCGAAAATAGGAAGCGATACTAGGACACAGGCTCTTAGCAAATAAAACTTTAAGGGGGGCGGGAGGGAAGCCTCATCCAGAAGTACCACGGTACATTTCGGTTATCATCTTTGCTTTGTACTATCGCTTTCTGAATTTAAACAGAAGGGCTTTGGCTACTTTCACAATTTGGCTCTGCCTTTATTTATCCGGGTGGCATACTTTTCCCCTGGAGGATGCCCCAGTCCATAATTAGTCTCCCAAGATCTTGTTTGATATTAGTCCTTCATCTTCTCCTTGTCTGCTCATAAATGTGGACCTGGTAAGAATGTCCGTGCATGATAGATTTGCCTGATCTAAACTGACTTGATTTTGCTTTGGAGGTTTTCTTCTCTTGCCTATATTGCAGAGGTTCCGAAACCATGGGTTAAAACACCAAGCGGAGTCATGCTATCTGTGGATGGGCCTATGGCCTGATAGATAGTTATGTCTTAAAATGGGGTCACACAAGCAAAGTTTTGGGAACTGCTGCTGTATTGTCACTATTTACCATTTGTATACTCTTCCCCCAGAGCATCAGACAAACCTCCAGCGGAAGCGGTTTCCACGTAGAGCCCCACGTGGAGACAGCAATGAAATTTACCAAAGGCAGTTAGCTACTTACTGTTTTGTGCAAGCTAGTCCCATTACCACTCGGACTCCAAATGAACAGCTTCAGAAGAGGGAGGGTTATTTGCTAACTGTCTAGTAACCACAGAGCAGGGCTGGCCTCAGGGTTTGTGAGGCCATGTGCGAAGTCTTGGTGCAGGGCCTAATTTGCATAATTAGGCCCCACCCAATTATGCAAATGTGTACATTTATATAAAATTTACTCCCTCTGGACAGGAAGGATTCCCATTCTCCACCACTCTGAGCAGCCATGGAGAAGCATGGCCTCCCCTTGCTTCTCTCCCCCCCTCCCCCCGGCTTGGCACTCCTTCACGGGCCTACTTGGTGCTCAGCCAAACAGCCATAGACAAGCACGGCCTCCCAATGCTTCCCCCACCACCACCTCCTCAGCCAAGCGTCTACCACCACTCCCCAGGAGTGGTTCCACTGCAGGGGCAGCTGGGCGGACAGTGAGGCAGGCACAAAGAGATTGACTGCGTCTGCTGCCTTAGTGGGGAGGTGAGATTAACCAGCCTGGCCTCCAGGACCTGTTGCTTCTTGGTGCTGATGCCGCCTGTGCCTTGTGCATGCGCTTGGTGCAACCGTTCCAGAGGCACTGGTCCAGTCCACACAGGTACCCCATCACCTCCTAACACCACCCTCATGCTGCCCTGCTGCTGTGGGCTGCGGCTGAGCAGGGACTCGGGAGGGGCTGGGGGAGCGGAGCTGAGATGTTGCACGCGCCCACCGCTGGCGCTTGATATTGACCAGCAGGCGCAACACTCCGGCTGCGGGGGGTTCCCTCACCTCCACTTGGACTCAGTATGGGCAACAGCGCAGGACTGCTCTCATCTCTTCCCTCGTGTCACTCCCTGCTTGCTGGCCTCCTCTTCCTGCTGGTACTGGCAGCCATGGCACTGCTTCGGCAGGCTACTCACCCTGCCACCTACGCACACACGCCTCCTCTTGGACTCCACCTCCTTCCCAGCCATGTGGTGCAGCTGAGAAGGCGGGGCGTGCGTGTGGGCCGGCCGGTGATGACGCTGTGGGCGGCCTGCATCTATGGCAGGCGCATGCATTTGCAAAGTTTGTTTGTTTACAGTTTAGGCAGCCCCACCTGCCTAGGTCTGCCGGCGGCGCAGGACCCCACAGCAACAGCAGGTTACAGGTCAGGTCAGCGGGCACCGGGGCAAAACTCGATATGAGAGCAGGGGTGTAGTTAGGGTGGAATGGGCCCCTGGCCAAGAAGTCAAGATATATATATATATATTCTCCAGTTCAGTTGTGCCCCCATGATCAATTCACGCTGCCCCCCACCCATAACCATTTCATTTGTACCCCCGGGGCAGGTGAAAATATTTGCAGATTTTCCAAGATAGAATAGATATTGCTTTACAACCTAAATTCCTACCTAAGATAGTATAAGTAAGATAGTTGTGAGAATGTGGCCCTTTTTACATGGGCCTCCCACCCATGAACACGCAGATTTCTGCGTGTTCATGGGTCGGGGAGCCCCGTGTGAATGACACGGCGCGTGTGCCTGCGGTGAGTGGGTGTGTGTGTGCGTGCCCATTTAACACGCAGCCCCACTCACACACACACCCCCCACTCGTTCCCATGCACGGAGCAACTGGGGGAAAAGGTGGTTGCTCCGTGGGTGTGGATGAGTGTGTATGCGTATGCGGCTGTGTGCACGCCCCACCCACGGACGGACACACACACACACCCAACCCGGTGGAGCCGTGTAAAAAGGCCCTGTGAGGAGCCACTTGAAGAAGAACAGAAGGTTGCTGCCTTGTAAACAAGATTCTTTGAGATGGCCCCAAACATTCTCACAACACCCACCCTTCCAGCCCCGCATGGAATTTTCTTATATTCCTAGAAAGGGTTGGAAGGAACTGTCATTCTGAGGGGGAGAGTGTTTTTTATACTAGAGAACCTTGAGACCATCACGTAGTCTATTATTTGAATATGGTGAGCATGCACAACCCAGTTGTGAAAATATCTGAAGCCACCTCGAAGAACCTTCTTTACAAGGCAACAACTTTGTGATCACTCATGGGGTGGTGGTGTTTGTTTACAAAACAGCTTTATCTCCCAGTCCGATCGGTGTCGTCCTACTGTTGGTGCAGCAGCACTACTAGCAGGCACAGGCAGTTGAGGAACGGGAACCAGGGAGGGGAGGCAGAAGAACTTATTGGGGAAGAATCTGGCTGCAGCCCAGCCAGGCAGGCACAGGGCCCCAGCTGGCCATGGCACATACCTGTGGCCAGCCCTGCCACAGAGGTTAATCGCTAAACTGGAATCTTGGATGTTACAATTTACCGTATAACCAAACCAGTTTGGATTGAGAGGGGAAATGAATAAAAAGTGAAATGGTAATGCAGTAAAAGGTAGTTCGGCTAACCAGATAGCTGGCGGATGGTGAACCATATATCATTCGGTGACGGACTGGATATTGCGGACACAGCAATATGTGGCCAGATATGGATAGTCTAGTTAGAGATGGAAACAGGCTGGAACCACTGCAGGTGAAAACCCTGAAAGGAGTAACAGGGTCCATGGTGGTGGATGCTCCTGCCTCAGGGCCGATACGTTGCAAGCTTCTGTACTTTGGTCATTGTTTGTACGTTGACAGCACGTGAAAAGGTTTACTCCCAGGACTTGCAATCCTAACGTCTAATTCTCTCTGTGCTGTTCATGAATTTTCCAGTGAAGCCAGTGATATCTGCAAGTGCTGAGTAGCTAGCTGCCAGGCTGGCCCCTTAATTTTGTACAGCTGTCTTCAACAGAAATGGAAAAGGCACTTTTCAGTTGCTATTATTGCTGAGCGTTCCATCCAGTCCACATCTCATGTAACTAGGCAGGCTGGTAAAGTGATCCCGCATGGCACAAGGCCGTCCTGATATTGAGTATCTCAGATTGATAATCACGGTTGTTGCTGACTAGATAGGGATATAATTACTGTAGAGGACTGCTAGTTTCCAAGGAGGGATGGGAAAATTCCAATCCTCATCACTTCTGTTGCCAACACCTACTGCCAAAGAAAGCATTTAAGTAGCTCATACCGTATATAATATTTATGCTGAATTATTCAATTTGGGAGTCTCGGAATCAAAGCTTGAATTGGGAGTTGCTACCTGTTACTACAAGTGTGTTGCCAGACTCAATGGGGCATGTATTGTTTGGGGTGGAAATGAGGGGGAGTGGGGAGAGGGATGGAATGTAAATTTAATCTTCTAGTGACCACACATTTCTTAGACAAACACTACTCTTCACCATTTTTGGTTTATTGGTTACATTCGGCTCAGTAAATATATGGAGAATACACTTTAAATTATGTACATTTTTGGTGCAAATCGGTTTTAAATCATCCTATGCTGGCTTCGTGTGACTGAGTTAAATGATGTATGTATGTGCGTTTGTTACATAAGGGATGAAAACGGAAGATGTTATGGTCTTCAACGTTAGTATTACAAAACTCTTCTTCCAAACTGATTTTGTAAACATAATGAAGCTTATGAAACTGCACACCTGTGCTATCCTCACAGTAGTTCCCTTTGTTTCCCGTGACGGTGATGAATGTTAATAGGATCTGGCATGTCCAGGCTGCAGACAGACTTTCCTTTCTTTTCCTCTTAGAATATTTTACCATGTCCATTTACTGTGGCAGATAATTTCAATGCCTGAAGTTTAAATTGGAAAATTAAAACAGGCTTTTCATATCTTGCAACGGGAAGTATCCCTTAGAAATGAACGCGAGAGCCTCTGTATTAGCTTACGTGCTGTCCTTTGTCTGTGACAATGCAAAACCCTTTTGTGCTAGAGACAAATGGGTTCTCATTATAAACCACTTTTGTGCTTGACTTTTGCTTTTGGTGTAGAGATCTATTTAGATTTGCAGTGCTCATTTTTGCTAGTGCAAGTTGCGTCTGCTTTTTGATCAGTGTGAAAAACTGAAGTTGTCTTTTCCTTACAGTTTTGTTGGTGTTTGATAAGGCTTGGAGTTCTGCAGGTCGGCAGTGTCCTTTATCTGTAGCACACAAAAAGCAGCTGGAATGTCTAGAATATCAGTGAGGACAGGGTTTTGGAACATCCACTCTGTTGGCCAAGGAGTGTTTGGCAAATAAAAAATGGTTCAAAAGGCAGAGAACAATATGGAGTCTCCATCAGACGGGGGAACAAATCTAACTTGGTTTTCACCAAGATGGCAACTAAACACTGCTCTGAGTGTTTGGTGGAAGAGACAGAAAAGGGAACAAACCAATGTCCTTGCATTTTCAATTTGGATACAATACTGCACAGAAGTAACAAGGAATTTGAGGAGTCAACGATGGGTAAAAACAGCCCTGGCCATTGTGGTGACTCCCTAGCTTAGGGTGGGAAACAGTGGCTACCCCTCCCCAGGCTGGGTCGGAGCACCGAACAGTCATGCCCATGGCTGGAGAGCTGTCCTGCTGCCAGCACGGGCCCAGGTAGGGTGGGGAACTCAACAAATGCGTGGGCAGCTGGCCCTGCCCCTGCTGTGCTCCCAGCACTCCACCACCCACCAAAGCGGGGCATAACAGACATGCTGTCCCGCTATGGCCCATGTGGGTGGCCCTTAGCTCAAGCTGTGACCTCAGAGTTTTCTGAGGATGCAGCTTGTGATAGCTGCCTACCTGCCCCAGGGCTGTTCCAGGTTAACATCTGGCTGCACATGAACACACGCGCTGGCAGGCCCTGGACCAAGGTGGGGCAGCGTCACATCTGGTTTTATCCTCTGTGATCCAGATGCTGTACAGTCAGTAGCTATAGGGTGATTTCAGACGTTACGGGGCCCTTGGCCCCGTACCGAAATCACAGAAATCATTCCCCCCCGGGATCACCCCGTAACGCCATAGCAGACGTGCCGGGGAGATCCCGGCGGGGAATGTGGGAGGGGGCGGGGCCGCGCGGCGCAACGTGCAGCTGCACGGCCCCGCCCCCTCCGCGCACCCCGCTGCCCGCCCTCCGGGGAGACGGGCGGGCGGCGGGGCCAATGCGGCCGCCGCGTCGGGCCGGATGTGCTGTGGCCCGGGATCCCGCCGGGGATCCCGGGCCGTGGCAACCGGCCAAACGTTACTTTTTATTGGTCCCTGCTGGGGATCTTTTTGACCACGCTTCCCGGGACATTCCCCCGGCTAGCCCGGGAAGCGTGGTTCAAATTGACCCCTTGTGGGTATTGACCGTGGCGAACATCTGGCGGCCGCCAAACAGACGTTCGGGACACGGTGACCACAGGTGAGTATTCACCGTGGTTCACTGTGATCTCGTAATGTCTGAAGATACCCATAGACAGGTCCCTACCGCAAGGAGCTTACAATCCGAGAGAGACAGGGAAGGGGAAGACAAGGGAGAGGTGAACATCAGGAGAGACAAGGATACATTCATCAGATTCTCTATTGAATTGAGCTGTCAGGTACAGGGGCAAGGTCTAAAAGCTACTCAGATGGGTAACTGTGGAGGTCCTGGACTGATTCCTCTCATACCACGTCTTTGTTTGGGTCCTGTATTAGACTTTTGTAGAGTGAACCTCTAAGTAGAGGAACTATTTTATATGCAGGTGTATTTTGGATCAGCCAGAGTTGTTCTCCGATTTATCTGCTGCTATTTAATACTTTTCGTCAATAATTATCATTGCGGTAGCATCAAACCGCCTCAAAGAAGATCAGGGTTCTATTGTGCTGGGTGATGGACAGGCGTGCAATCCATGTCCTTGCGAGCTTTCAATCAAAATAGGCGGCCCACATAAATGCTCGGGAGGGGCAGGGCAGAGGCGCAGAAAGCTGAACTGATTTGGTCAAAGCATAATAATAGGTCAATGAAAGAGGCAAAAATAGAACCCATGTCCTCAGTCCCTAATTGAGTATTGTAGTCACTGACCCATAGTGCCTCTCAGTATTCTGGATGAGGGTTAAGACCGAGGGTGTGCAAGGGTGCAGAGAAACACATGTAGATTCCTGTAGTGGGAGTTCACGTATTCCTGGGATGGGCAAAGTTCCCAACCCCAAGAGTCGCATACCAAAATTTTCTTATTGCTGAGAACCACAGAAAATATTACATTGTCGATCATGGATTCCCCTGATCCCAGGGATGGGAGAGTATGACTTCCCCTCAACTCCCCCACTCCCTCTGCCAATTCACACCAAAGCTCTGGCTACCGAGTGGTCCGGTGGGTTTGGTTGGGTGGCAGCAGTAGTGGTGCAGGTATGCTCACCCTGCTCCCACAATCTCCAGGAGGCTCCAAGGGAGAAGGAGGCGGGGCCAGCTCCGCTTCTCTCAAGAGAGAGATATCCACATGAACAGTTCCCCCAGGCAGCCACTTCTGGCGAAAACCACGTGGCTTCCAAGCCGCCATTTGCCCACCTCTGACATAGGCTGTAAAACATGTGGATGGATCCGTTGGCACTACTTACAGCAGAGCCATCCTGGCCTGCCAAAAGTCCCTCTGGCTAAGAGGACACTGCAGGCACTGTTGGCAGACCAGGACAGCCCTTCTTGCCTGCTGTGCATCAGTGCCAGCGGGACAGGTCTGCTCCTGTCCAAAGAGCTGATCAATAAGGAACAGGACACCCCAGGGTCAGTTTCTTCCCAGGGGTGCTAGGGCACCGACCCACCAAGCACCCTGTTGCACCTGCTATTGCCACCACCAATTTCAGCACTACTTTTGCCGTGCAAAAAACGGTGGCATGTGCTGGTGGCTGCGCACTCTGTTGTATTAGCACTACAGGAGAAGGGCTGAAAACAACAGCAGTGGCTTCAGGCTGAAGCTGCTGCCATCGCCACCGCCAGTTTCAGCGCTTCAGATGCAAGGGAGGAGGCTTTCCACACATGTGCAATACTGCGCAGCGCTGGAAAACACTGTGCGCTTCTGCACACGCTCCTCAACTCAGGCACATTGAGATTTGAAACAGCTGAGGCGCGCTTGAGGAGCATGCGCAAAAGCGCACAGTGCCTTTCAGAATCAGCCATGCGTACTTTACATCAGCTCTGAGTCCAGGGCCGGCCCTAGGCATGTGCTAGGGCCTCACACTTACTTGGCTGGGCAGCAGGCTGCAGCCAGCTTCTCCCCCAATAAGTTCTTCTTCCTTCCCTTCCTGGCTCCAGACCCCATCCCTCACCTGCCTCTGCCTCCTAGGAGCACTGCAGCTGCAGCTGGGACACCCTACCGACTGGGAGATAAGGCTGTTTGTTTACAAACAGCTCCTCCTCATGTGCTGATCTGAAGGTTGTAGCCTTATAAAGAAGGTTCTTCGAGATGGCGTGTAGCATTCTCACAACTGTTTGTGCATGCTCACCCTATTTAAATAATAGACCACATGATGGTCTTGAGCTCCTCTAGTATAAATAGCGCTCTCCCCTGCAGAATGACAGTTCCTTCCAACCCTTTCTAGAAAAATAAGAAAAGAATTCCATGCGGGACTGGAAGGGTGGGTGTCGTGAGAATGTTTGGAGCCATCTCAAAGAACCTTGTTTACAAGGTAGCAACCTTCTGTTCTTCTTGGAGTGGCTCCTCACGTGATATTTTTACATGGCTCTGCCAGGTGGGGGGTCCGTAGGCACGCCAGTGCATGGATGGGGCATGCACACGGCTGCACACACATCCCCACTCGCCCACCACTCATCCACACCCACATAGTAACCACCGTTTCCCCCGGTTGCTCCTTGCATGGGGACGAGTGAGGGGGTGAGTGGGGATGCATGTTAGGCGGGCGCGCACATACCCCCACTCACCATGGCGCGTGCACTGCGATGTTCACATGGGGCTCCCCCACCCATGAACACTCAGAAATCTGCGTGTTCATGGGTGGGAGAGGCCCGTGTAAGAAGGGCCACATTCTCACAACTGTCTTACTTATACTATCTTAGGTAGGAATTTAGGATGTAAAGCAATATCTATTCTGTCTTAGAAAATAAATCTGCAAATATGGTGCTGAGATTATTATGGCTGCTATGTCACTAACTCTTCTTAATGAAGTTATTGCCAACAGGAATACTGTCTTTAAACCCCCACCCCATAACCAGCTCATTTGTGCCCCCCATATAATTAATTCACGCTGCCCCATGGGCACAAATTAAATGGTTATGGGTGGGGGCAGCATGAATTAATTATATGGGGGTGGGGGCGCAAATGAACTGGTTATGGGGTGGGGGCAGCATGAACTGATTATGGAGGGGCACAGCTGACTGGTTATATGTCTCTTTTCATGGCATAATGCGCTTAATAGGCTAGCTGCATTTTGTGTGTCTTTTGTGTGTGATAGCAGCACCTCTGGACTGGTCGCACCGCAAGAGTACACAGGGCACAGGCGGCACCAGCAGCAAGAAGCAACAGACCCTGGAGGCCAGACTGGCTAAGCTCACCCCCTTCTCCAGTAAGGCAGTGGATGCAGTCAGTCTCTCTGTGCCTGCCTCACTGCCCGCTTGGCTGCCCCTGCAGTGGAACCACTCCTGTGGAGTGGTGGTAGACGTTCGGCTGGGGAGGGGGGGAAGCATTGGGAGGCCGTGCTTCTCCATGGTTGCTCAGAGAGGTGGAGAATGGGAATCCTTCCTGTCCAGAGGGAGTAAGTTTTATGGAAATGTATGCATTTGCATAATTAGGTGGGGCCTAATTATGCAAATTAGCCCCCCCCCCCCCGCACCAAGACTTCGCACATGGCCTCAGAAACCCTGTGGCCGGCCCTGTCTGAGTAGGGCAGGCAGGGAGGGAGAGAAAGGGGAGCAGGAGGGAGACGGAGATGTGGAAGGGGGCGGTTGCTCTGCTTAGACAAGACTGGGGTGATGATGGTGGGTTAGCCTGTGATTTGGAGGGCATTGAGACTCCTCTTATTCATGGGATCTGGCCCCCTCTGGTTGATTAGATTTGCAGCCTTGGAGTGCTTCTGGACCCCATGCTGCACCTGGATCATCTGGTTGCGGCGGTGGCCAGGAGTGCGTTTCACCCATTCCATCTGGTGAGGAGACTGTGGCCTTTTCTTTGTAATTAGGACCATGGATTCACGGACCATTGGCTGTCATCTAGCCACTGCGTTCTGCGTGGGGCTACCCTTGACTGTTCAGCAGCTGCAGCTGGGGCAGAACGCAGTGGCTTGGCTCCTTTCAGGGAAGGGTCACGGGAGCACATTGCACCAGTGTTGTGGAGACTGCACTGGCTTCCGGTTTCTTTCTGGGCACAGTTCAAGGTGCTGAACTCCCTTCCTCCAGAGGTTTGTTTGAGTCTGTCTCTTCCAGAGGCGGTGTAAAGTAACCATTCTGATTTGGTAAGACGTTTGGCAGACAGGGATAGGGATTGGGGCTGGTTGGGAGATTATATGGAGTCGGGGGAGGGGATAGTGATGTTTTCAGAGGGTGGGGGCAGTTAGGCCGGGGTAGAATTTCTGGGGAGGGAACTGGGGGATTATTTTTTTTAAGGATTTTTTTGTTTTTTTTAAACTAAGCTGCCCTGAGCCATTTTGGAAACAGCGGCATACAAGTTTAAATAAATAAATAAAATGTTATCGTTATTAGTTATAGTTAGGGATGGGGAACCTCAGGCTGGGGGGGGGGAGGGCAGATGCAGCCCATTGCCAGCCTTTATGTGACCCCTTTCCGATTCCTGGATCTGACCCTTTCCCCCAAACATGGAAAGACTGAACTGAGGGGAAAAGAGCATCAATGAGGGCATGTGCACAAGAATTGGGGGCAGATCTATGGTGCAGATCCATGATTTGGACCCTTCTCTTCCTGAGAACACCCCTTAAGCATCACCATTCCAACCTTCTGTATGGCCCCACTGAGCTTGTACTAAGTTCCGAGTGGCCCCTGGGTGGGAAAAGTTTCCCCACCCTTTATGTAGAATCCATAGTGTTCAGCCTGAGGATGAACAGTCATCAGCTATTACAGACCGGAAGCAGCCTCAAAGGACTTAACAATCTAAGATGGGCAAGGGCGTACTGACAAGGGAGAGGAGAACATAGGGAGAGACTTTTTCCTTCTTTATGAAGTACTTAAAACTTTTTTAAAAAGTTTTCTTTTACACAGACATACTAGCGATTTAGCAAATGTTTGTAAAAGTGCTTGGCTTTAGGAGGCACGTGGAAAAATACACACCCAGATTAAAGTATAGGTAAGGCGAGGAAAGCCACGTAACAAAAAATGCAGCAAATGATAGGTTTCCTGGTATAAAAATTCACAACTCTGTGATGTATAATAGTGCTCTGCGTTTGTAGGTCAGCTCCCCACTTTGGCCCATGTCTCTGTGAAATGGTAGCTGGCAGGCCCAGCCTGGATATTCTGAGCAATTTGGTGAGCCAGCTTCTGTGATGTGATTTTGGCAGGCCTGTTGCTGTCACTTATGCAACAACAGTCTTGTTGCTATACCGGCTGCCAAGAGATGGTGCTTTAGGATCCCTCTACATAACTGGTGCAGAAATTCTTAGGGACTAGATTCTGGCTGCTGTAATTATGAGTGATGAACTCTAATTAACACTCATGCTAGATCACGACTTAATCATCTTTTTTTTTTTCCTTGAAGGAATAGGCTGTCGAAGAACATTTCTCAGAATTCAGGGTTTTCTCCGCTGCTTCTCAGTTCCACCTCTGGATTTTTATGTAGAGTCAGCATTGCTACCTCTTTGGATTTCTCCCAGCATCTCCAGGTTTTGACCCAGGGGCTCCAGGGAAAGCCCTGATTTCTTGGGGTCAGCTGGGGATTCCCTGGCAACCTAGAGAAATGTGGGCATCCAGGGGGTGGCCACAAAGGAAAGAGGGTAGGCCGTAGGGGCTTTCTCACTCCTTTATAAACATGGCCTTGCTCGTATGGAGCATCATGACATCATAGTGCTGCATGCCTTTGTTGTAGGAACATCATAGCAGAGGGTACCTGCAAGAGGGCACTCCTGGCTCATCTCAGAGGCTGTCACAAGACATGAGGAAAGACGCAGTCTTTCATATACTTGGGGCCCAAGTTATTTTGGGTGTTGTAAGTCAGAAAAAAAGCCCCTTGAATTGTGCCCAGAAAGCTGTTGGTAGCCAGTGCAAACTCTGGAACATCAGTGTAATGTGCTCCTACCCACCCCAACAGAAGCCGGGCTGCCATGTTCTGCACCAACGGCAGCTTCCGAACAGTCCTCAATGGCAGCCCCACGTAGAGCGCTTTGCAGTAGTCTAGCCTCAAGATTCTGAAGGCATGGACGACAGTGGCCAAATACAGATCTGATTTTAAAAGACTGCAGCCTTCTTACCAGGTGTAGTTGGTGAAAAGGGTTCCTGGCCACTACAGCCTGGCAATTCAGGCACAGCAACGGATTCAAGAGCACCCCAACGCTGCGAACCTGAGGCTGGACCCTATCAATAGCAGGGGTCCCTATGTCTCCCAGGTCATGAGGCCACCAACCATCATCATTTTGGTTTTGTCTGGATTCAGATTTAGTTGGCTTGTCCGCAGGGATAACTGGGACTGTTTCCCAGAATGAATCTTCGGCAAAATGATCATCTCATTTTGTTTGTGGCTTCAAAGGTGTTCCAGTTGGAGAAGGTTTTAAAAACCCCTATCTTGCAGAAGCTATTGTCTATCTGATTTTGTTTCTAGCTTCTTGTCATACAGTTGTCAACTTATTTGGCAGGCAGGCAATCATGGCAATACTAATGTTAGCATAGTAATGTGGTAATACTAACATGGTAATACTAATGCTATCAATAAGTACTTACAATATTAGGGAAAACCTTACAATATGATATGTGAATACATTTTTTTTTCTTGTGAACTTACTAAAAGAGACCATTGTAACTTTCAAATGTCTATAAAGCAGAGGTGGGGAGCCTTTCCCCCTGCCATGGGCCACTTTGAACATTAATACAATCTCTATGGGCTGGATAGGGGAGGCATTTAATGGTGGCTTCAGGATAGAGGAAGGAAGATCAGAATCTCAATCGTGGAGCCATGGTTCCCTCAACTATCTTTGAATGCATACCCGTATCTCTGCTTCCTTCTCCTAGATTCTTCTCCAATGCTTGAGGGTAGGGATATGACTCATGGACCAGTTTTGACCCACGAGCTGAAGATACTCCATTCTGTCCTGATATAATGTCTTAAGAGTTACATGTCCAGCACATCACTGGAGATTTCAGAATGCACGGCTTATGCTTTTCCCTGTGGCTAATATTCTGTGGATTAGATGTAAAGCTTTAATGGCGCAACAAACACAGTTCTAGGGTTAAAACATTCATGGGTCTGATGTGTCAGACACTTACTAACCCGAGACTACACTTTAATAGTGGAAGGATAGGTCACAATCCTCCCTTCAGTGGCATTACTTGCAAGTAAATGGTCTTCAGGCCTCTGGCCATAGGCAGGATTGAAACCTGACGTTTTTGCTTTTTTAGAGCTATCAATCTTGTTGTTTTAAACCTTGTTGCAATACAGTATTTTAAAAATTAATTGTGACGTTTCTCTGGCAGTAAGTTCAACAAGTTAATTGTGTGCTGAGTGAAAAAATATTTTCTCATTTGTTTTAGACCCCACCCCCCGGGGTGTCTAACTGACCCTCCAGTGCCAGATAAGTATGGGTTAAAAAAATTTTTCAATCTTCTACAGCTCCATACTCCATGTAAGCCTCAACCTTAATGAGTTTAAGTGCCCTGTGGTGTTCCCAGCTTCCCCCCTCCTTGTACTTTTTTGTAAACTTCAGTGCCTACAAAGCTGGTAGGTAGGGTCCAATTTACCCCAGTTGGATTACATGCGAAATTGAAAGTACTATGCACATAGGGTCCTAGAGGTCCTAGAGAACCCCAAAATGCTGTTTTAATTCTTGCTTGATTTTTATGTATATAAATACTTGTTAATTCAATAGTTTGTTGCGGCCGGAGGCCATATAAAAATATACTAAAACAAGAAAAAAAACAAAGTATAAATACTTAGACTTACAACCTGTTCTTTCCATTTGTTGTGGCAAAGGACCATATAGGGTGAAAATATATTATTTTGTGTCTTTTCGTAATAGACATTTTTGTGTGTACAAACATTTCACTACGAGTGGTGTTGGGGGTCAGTAACACCACAAGATTTAAAAAAAAAACCTTTTAGAAACCAAAATTTTTGTAACATTTTTTTTAGCAGTCTGGACCTTCCTTGTGGAGCAGCAAAACTGTTCTTTTTCATCATAGCTATTTGAAGAGTTCATGTTGAACCATACTTATCGATCCGGCATGGGAGTCATCTAAACCCCATGCATTTGCAAATCTTCGCAGGCAAGCTAGCTCAACAAGGGGAAGGTACCAGAAGGGGAAGGTACCAGTTAGGATGGTCCGCCCTCAGAGGCTGATGGAACTTCAACGGTTCCAGGAGGCCCTGGGGGAGTTAACCCTGGACTCTGCTAGCCGCTCTGTGGATGAACTCATCCAAGTTCGGAACATCTTGCTTGGGGAGGCCATTGACAGGGTGGCTCCGAGACGTCCCCTGCCCCTGTCTCGACACCGCAGGGCCCCTTGGTTTACTGAGGGGCTGCGAGGTATGAAGCAGGAAGGCAGGCGACTAGAGCGATGCTGGCGTCGGACACACTCTGAATCCGACCGACTTCTCCGTAGGGCCCATTTGCAGTCCTACGTTGAGGCTGTGAGGGTGGCAAAGAAAGAATTCTTTGCCACCCTCATAGTGTCTGCAAAGTCGCGCCCAGCGGAGCTGTTCCGGGTGGTGTGGGGGCTGGTCAATCTGGCCTCCCTCCGCCTGGACAGGGACTTGTCCCAAGCCCACTGTGCGGAGTTTGCCACCTACTTTGCAGACAACATTGCTCAGATCCAGAGCAACTTCGACACTGGATTAGAGAAGGTAGGAATAGAGCGTGAGGTGATGGAGGCACTGTCTGGTCCATCTTTCTGGGATGAGTTTCAGGAAGTGACGCCAGCCAATGCTGTGGAGATCCTGGGGTCAGTTAGGGCCACTAGTTGTGAATTAGATCCTTGCCCGTCCTAGTTGGTGAAAGCCTCCAGGGAGGTACTAGGGCCAGTGCTGGCGGGGGTAGTCAACACATCCCTTTGGCAGGGGAGTTTGCCCCCCGGTCTCAAGGAGGCCGTGGTGCGCCCCCTGCTGAAGAAGCCATCCTTGGATGTGGATGCACTCGCCAGTTACCGACCCATCTCTAACCTTCCCTTTTTAGGGAAGGTTATTGAACGGGCAGTGGCCTTGCAGCTCCAGGTTCACCTAGACAGCATCGGTTTTCTTGACCCATTTCAATCAGGGTTTCGGCCCGTCCATGGTATGGAGACGGTGTTGGTGGCCTTGGTGGACGATCTCCACCGGGAGATGGACGCAGGACGTTCGACACTACTGGTCCTGCTAGATCTCTCAACCGCGTTTGATACAATGGACCATGGGCTGCTGTTGAGACGGTTGCATGATGTGAAGGGTCTGGATGGGACCACCCTTGGTTGGTTCCAGTTATTCCTCTCGGGGAGGACCCAGCGGGTTGTCCTGGGAGTAGAAATATCTAGCCCCCGAGCCCTAAACTGTGGCATTCCGCAAGGTTCAATCCTGTCTCCTTTATTGTTTAATGTACATATGCAGCCCTTGGGGAAAATCGTGAGAGGGTTTGGTGTGCATTGCCACCAATATGCTGACGATACCCAGCTTTACCTCTCTTTTTCAACCAACCCAGGTCCTGCCATCTTGGTGCTGTCCCAATGTTTGGAGGCCGTGGCGGATTGGTTACGGCAGAGCAGACTGAAGCTCTTAGTCCGCTGCATTTGAGTCTTAGCAGATGAATTGCAACTGCTCCAGAATCGCTTCAGTCAGGACCATCGAGCACTGGCTCAGCAGCCAATCCTGAAACAAAAGAGGTTCAGTCTGGGTAATGCTTCAGAGGGGCACATGTGAGGGACTTTTGGGTTTCAGCCAGATGAAGATTTTGGCACACAGATCCTGAGGTTGGGGACTTTGCTCGCCCCTCACATATTTGGAAAGGATTCCCCTTTTTTTATTTAACCCTTCACCCCTCAAAAATGTGAATTGCCACTTTAAAAATAAGCTTCCTTAACTGGGCTGTTAGTGCAATACCAATCCTGTTCATGCTGCCCCTCAATTCTTGTGATAGCCTTGCGGATTGCCTCTTGATCACACGTAGCATCAGCATGATGAGCCATGACATGATATCTTGTGTTCAGATATAGTCAGTTTGGGAGTGTACAGGGCCAGGCTGGTTTGAGTTGCTTTCGAAGACTTGTGTTTTAATAGCCAATAAAGCAACCTAGTTCTGTTCGAGTTTATGAAATCATAATTCTTTGATATTTTTTTTAAAAAAGAATCCCCAAAGCATCCTAAAATAAACTTCTCAACTTATTGAAAGTCTAAATAAACAAAATAAAAGACTACTTACTTCTGTGTTTAGATCTTGCTTCTTTGTTGTGACCTGTGGTCGAAACAATAAACTATATGATGATGATGAAATAAAAAGACATCCTAGGGGTGAAACGAACTTAGTTAATTGCTGCTCGCAATAAATTTTCATCATCTCAGGAACCAGGATCAATTTCCCTGACACCAATGTGAAAACCCCATGCACATAAGCGGAGCTTCACGTGATTTGCTTTCCCCCCTACCCCGGCCGTGATTTTGACTCCGCAAGCCCCCCTTCCCCCTCACGTGCAAACAGTGTAGTTAGCCTAAGTATGTACACCCGTACGCATTCCATCCTCTGAACCAGAGATGAGGAAGCTCAGACGCAGGGACCAGATGTGGCCTGTGGTTAGTCTTTATTTGGCCCCTCCACAGTTCCTGGCTCTGATCCTTAGATCCGCTTCTTACCCCCTAGCATGGAAAGACTGAACTCAGAATAACGGAGCAGAGATGAGGGCATGCGCACAAGGATAGAGGACAGATCCATGATCTGGACCCTCCTCCTCTTGAGCGCACCCCTTAAGCACTACTGCCCCCAGTTGTTCCTAGGCAACCTTTTCAAAGTGACCCTTGGGTGGGAAAAAGTTCTCCACCTCTGCATGAAAAGCTGAGCATGCAAAATAAATGTTCCGTGTAGAATTTTGCTTGCAAATGTAGGCCTTTCTTTGAAAATTTGGCAAAATATGTTTGCATTCATAGATTTCATTGCCAAAAGTAAGCACTCATTTGTTAGAGAGCTTTAAAAGCTGGTTTGATGCCTGTAGGTCAGGCTTTTCTTTAGATTTAAAGCAGTACTTGTTTGCTCGGCAGCATTCTCAGAAAATATTGCCAGAAGCTACTCTTTCATTTGTGGTAGCTAATAAATAGCGTTTAAGATTATTACATCTGACCAGCTGAGGCAAGCAATGAAGCTGAACGCAGAACTAGTTGAGTCACTCTAGATCAAAGAAGAAAGGGAAATTAACTTGCATTTTTGTTTAAAATGCAGGAGCCTCCACTAGCATGCATTTGAGCAGTTAGCTATGTAACTTGACTATAGGCTAGTTACCGTAGCCTGTAAGAAAATGAGCAGATATGGGGTGGAGAACCTCAGGCCAAATGCAGCCTGTGGCTAGTTTTTATGTGGTCCCTTTCCAGTTCCTGAATCTGGCCTCAGGATTCAGATCCTCCTCCAAAGTATTGAAAGACTGAGCTCAGGGGAAGGGAGCGGAGATGAGAGCGTGCACACAAGGATGGGGGAAGATTGATGGAATGGATCTATGATCTGGATCCTCTTCTTCCTGAACTCACCCTTTAAACACCCTCACCCCCAACTTCTCTGCTGGCTTTGGAGCTTGTAACCGTTTCCAAAATGGCCGATGGGAGGGAAAAGGTTCAACGACCCTGGTATATACATTTACATTTCTTGTAATTCTGGGACAGAAGGGGCCATGTTTGTGAGGTAATCTGGCCCAAGACAACAGAGTAAAGGTGAAAATGAGTAGGACAAATACTTTCTGTGAGTTAAGAACAATGGAAGTCAGTGCTCTTATGAGACAGTTAAGATTTGTGCTGGAAAAAATTAATCCTAATACATTTGTCAGGTTTTTGAAAAAGCAGTCTGGTAAATTTGTGAGTGGACACAGCGAGTGTGAAAGCAAAGGAGATGGTGTGCCTATGGAAGATAGTTGTAATGCATGCATGCCCTTCCTCTGCATTTTATTCTTGATCTTGGCCATTGTTGTCCATGCTTTCATCACCTCAGGACTGGACTATTGTAACGCCGCGCGCTCTACGTGGGGCTGCCCATGGTGATGGCTCAGAGACTGCAGCTGGTGCAGAATGCGATGGCCCATCTCCTTGCAGGGACAGCCCACCAGGAGCACATTACACCGGTGCTCCGTTCTCTGCACTGGCTGCATCATATTGTCTTCCAGGCCCGATTCAAGGTGTTGGTGCTTGCTTACCTTTAAAGCCCTATATGGCCTAGGCCCAACCTACTTGCGGGATCACCTAATCGTCCAGCTTCCAGATGAGTCCCTGCGCTCGGCCAGGAGCGCCCTTCTTGAAGTCCCCCGGGTCTCTCGGGTGGGTGACTCTGGAGACGGCGTTCTCAGTGGCCATGCCAAGGCTGTGGAACTCCCTTCCAGCAGAGGCCCGGGTGACTCCAGACTTCCCCTCCTTTCAATGATACTGTAAGACCCGGCTATTCCGTCAAACTTTCGGCGAGGGAGACAGGTGGAGGGAGGGGTGGGTATTCTTGGTTTATGCTGATTTATTTTTAACCTTATTTCTATTTTTTCTGTCATCCCCTTTGGTTGTATTCCTATTTATATTGCATGATACTTTTGTTATTTTATATTGATATTTATCTTTGTATTTATATTATAGTATTTTATATTTCGGTTTTAGATATTGTAAGCCGCCCCGAACTGCCTTGGCAGGAGGGGCGGGGTATAAAATCAATTAAAATAAATAAATAAATCTTTGCCACAATTCTACTATTCCTGCCTTAGCCATATGCTGCTTAATCATGCAGGACTGTGCGTGATTCTGTGTTGGTTTTGTCACCTGCCCAGAACGAGATAAATCTGACCTTAGTGTTCAGTGTCGCCATGGGTTTGTACACTTTAGTTACAAAGACATCCGAATGGGACAGTCAGGTTTACGGTACGTGAGGTTTATGAAGAACTCAATGACAGTGGTGTTTCTAATGGCTTCAATTTAAGAGTTAAAGGAAACCAGCTTTCCCTTAATTAAATAAGAGCCTAAAGGAAGATGAATTCCCCTACTTAACTGCCCATTGAAGCAAAATAATTTGAAAAATAAAAGAAATAATTGTATTCATTTAGCCATGAAATAATGCTAGTAGTGGTGAATTTGTTGTGACAATGTAGAAACATCCTATGCTAAGCAAGTCATAACCAATGTGTTTCTTTCCTCTCCGGAGCCATTGCCCCTAGCATACATGCAGTTTCTGTTGGTGCATTAAATGTATTTGCTTCTATGAAATCAGGAGACAAAACCCGATTTGTCTCCTGAAAACAAACTGTCAAAGCTGACAGCAGATTTTATTAATACTGGAGGAAAAAACAAACAAACACCACTCTGGAGATCTAAAAGAATTTGTCAGTGACTGTGAAATTTAGTATCTCCCCAAGTAATGAAATCTGAAACACAGCCCATAGCCAAAAGATACAGAAACATGTTGAATCTTGAATGTGTAGATTAGTGTTACGTCTAAAGTATGAAGCAATATTCATATTCTGTCCATTCACCTTATCTGACCTCTGCTGAGAATATCTGCACGATATAGGTGAAGTTTTATATCTGCTTAGAAAATATTACAGGGAAACAGGAGGTATGAATTGCTTTCAGGACAAATTAGAGTTAGCGAATGGGAAGAGTGGCAAATGTAAATACAGACAGCTTAACCTTTAGGGTCCTATTTTTGTATATTTTTTTCTTTCTTTGGAAAAGCTGCAAATGGCTTGATTCTGGATCACATTGCTTTCATATGTATTTAGACATAATTTTGATGACCATCTCTAATCAAGACTGAAGTAGTTACATATTTGTTGTGAATGTATTTGTCCTGTCTCGCTCCTTCTTTTCTCTCTGCCAACTCCTCCCTTGACCCCCTCCAATCTGGCTTTCTTCACTCTACTGAAACTGCTCTCGCTATGATCACCAACAATCTTCTTGTGGCTTAATCTAATCGCCTCTACTCCATTCTTGTCCTCCTTGACCTCTCTGCTGCCTTTGATACTGTTGACCACTCACTCTTGCTGGACTCACTTCACTCCCTTGGCTTCTGTGGCTCCATCCTCGACTGGTTCTCCTCCTACCTCTCTGACCGCTCCTTCAGTGTGTCTCTTGCCAACTCCACCTCCTCCTCCCTTCCCCTCTCGGTTGGTGTTCCCCAAGGCTCTGTCCTTGGCCCTCTCTTCTCTATCTATACCCTGTTCCTAGGCAAACTCATTGCCTCCCATGGCTTCCAATACCACCTCTATGCTGATGACACTCAACTCTATCTATCTATCTATCTATCTATCTATCTATCTATCTATCTATCTATCTATCTATCTATCTATCTATCTATCTATTCAAGCTCGCCTCACCAGCTGTCTCTCTGACATCTCTACCTGGATGTCTCAACGTCAACTCAAACTCAACATGGCTAAAACTGAACTCCTTATCTTCCCCCCTCATCCTTCCTCTCCTTCCTCACTGTCAATAACTATTGATGGAGTCACCATCCTGCCTGTCCCCCAAGCCCGTAGCCTAGGCTTCATCTTTGACTCA
>QEPC01014730.1:2999071-3013189 GCA_003113815.1 Sphenodon punctatus | reverse complement strand
CTCGCTCCCCTCACCTAACTCCTGCTGATACCCTCCATCCAGTACAATCTGTTACCTGAGGTCTGTGTACTCATATCCTCACCACATGGACCAACCAGCCATCATTCTTGATGTAACCAAGCCAAGCATGTGCACCTGGGACCTCACATCTTTGTGAATGTTACACTCCTTGTCTCTCACTCTGTTCCCCTTCCTTCATCTCCCCGCCCCCACCCCACCCCCCGGTCTCTCAGATTGTAAGCCCTAGGGCAGGGGCCGTGTCTATTCAATTAATTTATAAAGCGCCAGGTACATTGCTGGCGCCATGTAAATGCTTGATAATAATAATAATGTAATTATTTTCTCTCCTGAATTTGAAGCCATGAGAATGGACACCTGTGGATTTAAAAGAGACCCTGTGCAGTGTTTAAAGTCTCTTTAATAATGATCTTTATTTTTATATAGTGTCCTCCTGCCATGGCACTCGGAGCACTTTACATATAACACAGCTTTTTTAATCCTCACAACAACCCTATGAGGTAGGTTAGGCTGAGAGACTATTGTGACTGGCTCAAGGTCACTTAGTGAGTTTCTGGCAAAGGCAAGACTTGAACCAGGGTCCCCCCTCTATCTCCCAGTCCAAGTACTGCACACTTAGTCATTACACCATCCAACGACCCTGTTGCTAGAGTTGTGTATTAAGACCCATATCAAAAGTGTTGCTGTTGCTCAGGGTAAGTTATGGAATTGGGCCCAGACTCTTTTCAATTGTTAATGGGGCATTCAGTTTTTTCAGAGCTTTGTTTTATTTTATAACTTTCAGTTTTGGCTGCATTTCTGCATTGTAAACATTTTTGACCAGCTATTGTATTTTTGTACTTTGCTTTAAATTAAGAAGCCACAAGACTGCCCGTGTCCATAGAGCGCTAAACAAATCTATGTCATTTTCTAATCGACAATGAACAGAATTCTTGTGTACCAAAGTCATTTTTTACCTACTAGGCTATCCAGATAAATCTAGGAAGGCAAAACCAATAGCGCTCATATAAATTAGCCACTCGAGTGAGCTCATAGAGTGCCATTAATGTATTAGAAACACATTGACATTATACAGAGTTCATACAAAGTACATTCCCTAGTTCACATCAAAGTCTACATGCAACAAAGCTGAAGATCGGACTTCATATACGGCTTTGTTTTTTCAGTAGAAACAATTTTTGAAATGTACATTTGTGTGCTGCAGATAGGAACAGCTGAATGAGAGCTGAATTTAGGCTCTACAACGCAGTTAGGTTGCACAGGTGTAAGCGGGTGTGAAATCTGGCACACTGGGTTGTTGCTGAAAGTTTATATTTTGAGTTGTATTGGTTGTAAACTGTGCAATATATTTCCAGCAAAGGGTAATTTCAGACATGACGGGCCGTTTGGCCTGCCACACTGAACCATGGTCTGGGATCCATTTTGGATCCCGGATAGGAATCAGTCCGGCCGTCCTTTAGACGTGCCGGCCTGATTCCTACAGGGGATCGGGGAGGGGGTGGGACTGCGCGGCGTGACGCGACGTGCAGCAGCACAGCCCCGTGCTCCCCCAGCCACCTGCCCTCCAGAAGACGGGCAGGCGCAGCGGCCAATGCGGCCGCTGCACCCGATCCCGCATCACGGTCTGGGCCACGATCCGAGATGGGCCAACGTAACAGACGTTATGTTTGACCAATCCCGGATCGTGGTCCAGCTAACCACGATTCTGGACCTCCAGGCGGCTGGAGATCCAGAATCGTGGTCAATGGGATTCGCGCCGGAGGTTCACTGTGGTTGACCGTGGTCTCGTAACGTCTGAAATTACCCAAAGATGGACCCTAGAGATAAAATTCAAAGTCATCATTGTGTTAGAGCCTGAACACTGCCAAAGTCTGAAAGTTTGCATCTGTCCTTTTACTGTGTATTTGAGTGTGAAGTCAGATGGTCAAGACTTGGTTCTGGATTGGAGGATTTAGAAATTTGGTTTTGGCCATCCCTAACTTCCAAATTTGGATTTCATTCAGAATTTTCCCCATGGAGCCCACAAGACTACCGTATTATTTTTCCTCATATTATTTGTATACCTACTCTTCCCTGCTGTTACACCAGTATCTTTCTGGGTGAGGGGAAAACCAAATTGTGTCGAGTATCTGCAGGAAACTGTTAACACTGTTCCATAACTCTATGCTCGTGATTTTCCTTCCAACTGCTCTTGATGCTATCTCTGGACTCGGAGCAACCGGTCCGCCAGGGGTGCCTTCCTGGAGGTCCCCCGTGTTAAGCGGGGGGCCACGATGGAGAGGGCATTCTCGGTGGTAGGGCCGCGGCTTTGGAACTCCCTTCCGGAGGAAACTAGCCTGGCTCCTAGCCTATTAACATTCCGGCGTAGTTGTAAGACCTGGCTGTTCGCCCAGGCCTTTGGGAGGGAGGGGTAGGGGGATGTTTTAGTTCCCCCACCTATTTATATTTATACTGGTTTTAGCCCTGTTTAATATTTTTATTATTATGTGAATTTTAAAATTTGATTGTATGTTTTAATGCTGGAAGCCGCCCCGAGCTGCATGGCAGGAGGGGCGGGGTAGAAATCTATAAAATAAATAAATAAAATAAACCTGCTCCGGCTCACAACCAATCCCAAGTCTCCAGCAGGCAGCTCACAAGCCATAATCCTCTGCTTCCCATCTCCCAGTTGTCTTAACTTTAGAATTCGTGGTTTTTAGACACTTTACCAACCAAAGAAATGGTTGAAACCATTTTGCATCCTGTTCTAGTACAGTTTTAAGAGATTCCTAGAGTTAGGAAGACAGTCCTTGGAGCTCCAGCCCAAGATGAACAGTATATTGTCATGTATTTAAATGTAATAATTTAAATACACAACAATATGCTTTTAAAGATAGTAATGCTTTCTATACATTTTTTTTTAACATGGATGGGGAACCTCAGACAAATTCAAATTCAGGTAGTTTGAATTTGACCCCTTTCCAGTTTCTGGAATTGGCCCCTGGATCTCCGGATAAAGAATAGGGGAATCCAGGATTTTGACCCTCCTCCTCCTGGGGCGGTCCTCCTCCGCCCCTGCCCCCTTAAATGTTTCCCACCCTGGTTTAAGAGTGAGAGAACAGAAGGTACTCAGAAGGGATCTCCCTGCTGCAAATAAATCATAAGGACACCCCCCCCCCCTTAATTTTAAGCTTTAAAAGATGTAAAACAGCACTGGGTTTTGATTTTCAAAGCAACCTAGGAGCTCATTTATGCAATAGTTAACGTTTGGTAAACGGAATGATTTTATTATGCATTTGCCAAGGCATGGAAATAATTGGCACATGCTAAAATAGTCAAATAGACAGGCCACCCTATTTTTAAACTCCCTTGAGTCAATTTGCTATGCAGATGAGTCCCCATGGGAGTAAGACATCCTGCTCTCATTGAACGTCATTGGGATTGGATGATGATATTCTCTCAAAATCTCAGCTCTAAAGGTTTTGGGGTGTTTTTTTTTTTTAGTATTCACTTACTATGGAGTCAGGTTGAAATTTAGCTTTCTGAGTCTTTGTAATGTGGTATGGCTGTCTAATCTGAGATACCAATGTAAATGAACCATGGAATTATATGGTCAGGAGGTGGGTTGGACCTGGCCCCACCCTGTGGATAATCTGGAGAAATCGGACCTTTACCCATAGCCTGGAGGGGTTGTAGCCCTAGCAGAACCATAGCTGGGATTTCTTTCGGGGTGGAGTGGTTGAAAAATATATAAATACAATTATTGAGTACTGTACACTTATCCTATAATAAACCTGGGAGGAATTGCTTTTTCTTTTTCTTTAAAATAATGAAATAAATAGTTTATTTTAGGCTTAAGGGGGAATTTGGAGGGGAGAGAGTTGATCTGTGTCTATCCCCCTCCTCCAGTTATAGCCTTGCATAAAGGACTGGGGCTGTGATTAAAAGCCTAACATAGTTGGATCTAGATTCTTAAGGGGCCATTTTGCTGCTGCTGCAGGCGAATAGAATAGACATACCATACTTCTTGGACAGAGCTGGCCTTAGAATCTGTGATAGCTAATAAAGGTGAAAATAAAATGTGGGGCTCCTGGTGGCCTCCCTCCCTTACTATGGCCCCTTGGGGGCACCTTCCACAGGGCCCTAGAGGTGGTTGTGTTTGGGGCTTCACTGGGAGGGAGTGGGACCCCCCTGCACCCTACCCTGGTGAAAATGGGACCCCAAGAAATAGAGAAAAGAGTGTGAGCTTCAGGGCAGTTACTCTTTGGCAAGGCCAACCCTGTCTTTGTAACTTTGTTGGGCGTTTTTCTGACATAAACTTAACACCTATCAGCGAGCGCTGTTTATCTTGAATTCACACTAGAGACAAATATCTAAAAAAGTCAAACCTGACAGCGAGCGTGAAGAGAAGTTTTGAAGCCTCCTGGATTCTCATAGTGCGGTACAAGCTGTAGTTATTAAAAGGGATTAGGGAACACAGTTGGTGAGCAGATGGAATGCTTGCAATTTCAAAGCCGGACTCCCACCATAAACTAAAATTTGCACAATACCTATTTACTTTTTTACTAGCTCATTTCCTTTTATCCTTCAGGGATCACAGTTCTAGGCCAATTAGGTCCTTAAGTAATCTTCTAGTTAAAAGATTTGCATCTCCGATAGCCCTACGTAATTTTTCACCCTGGATGGTGGTGTGATTCTGACTCGGGAGGATTGCATGTCTGCAAAGTTGCTAAGGTACTCTGCTTCCTATCAGCAGAATGTTAAATTAGCTCATCCTTCCCACTGATTCACCGTTCTCCAGAATATGTGAGTGAGGAATACATGCTCCTGTCCTTTTCACCATGAGCCTTAAGGGGAGGGCGGGATAGAAATGTGAACAAATAAATTTACCAGAGAATCCTACTCATTTTTCCAGGAATGACTGAGTGGTGAGTTTGAGAAGCTGACCTAGTAGGCCGTGCTTTGCTTTCTTTGCTAGGTCTCTCAGAACGATGGTCCATCCGAGCAGGATCCTCTCCGCCAACTAAAATCCAGCTTTTTGATGTGCCACCAATTTAACTCTCTCCCCCACGCCCCCAAATAGCTTTTGTTCCATTTTGAGGTATGACTCCAGTTCACACAGGTTTAAATGAACCCAGTGGCTCAGTGTGAAATCCAGGTTCAACTCTACCTTAATGTCCAATTTTCATTGGTAGCATGTTGAAACCATATAGTGTAGGGATGGAGAATCGGATTAAGTTGCTTCAGATTTGAATTGGATTGGAATCGGTTCATATTTGTTTATCCCATTGACTTCAATGGGGGAAAAACTTCCTATTGAAGTCAATGGGAAACCAAACCTAGTCATGTCAATGGACAATGCAAGGCATACCAGTTCTTGCGCCGGAATCAGATTAATCTAAAGCAATAAAAATTGGGTGAATCTGATTAATCCAATTCCGATTTTTCCATCCCTAATATCATGGAACACAAAATTCCTCTTGCTTATCACAAAAAAGTGGAGATTATTCCAGTTTAATTCAGACAAGGGCCTGGGTATTTTTTGTTTTTGTAAATTGTGATCATTAAGCAACATCCTTAGCAAGTGTAACAGAGCAGAGCTCCTGTGTCCCTTGAAGAGACTGAGCTAGTGCCGGCAGGGGGCCTAGGCTAGTGGTGTTGCAGGCACAGAAGGACTTTGGGGAAAGCGCCTGAGCAGAGGACTAATTAGGTTCAGCTGCCAAACGGCGTGGCAGAGGCGGCAACAGTGCGGCCAGAGGCTCAGGGAAGGAACAGCTCAGATGGAAGAGGATCTGGCAGCAAGCTGAATCTGAGCTCGGCAGAAAGGACTTGATAGAGTGTGAGTAGCCAGCCAGGAGGCTTGATGCTGGGCTTGGTTAGCAGACAGAAATAAGCCAGCAAGAGATGGGCCTGGCTGGGCTAGTAATAAAGACTATGGATGGTGGAGACATTACTGGACTGTGTATCTTGTCTGAGTAAAGGACTGTGAGCTGAATCCCCCTAGGGCCAGAGGTGATATTTCTGGCCCAGTGGAGTAACACTGAGGGTGATTTTAAACGGGAGACATCCACGCACGGCCCCCACTGTCCACGCGTCCAGCCGCTCATTTGAAGTTTGTGCCTGAGGAGGTGTGCTTACGTGACCCACGCATCGGCCACCCATGGCCACACACGGAGCCCTCCTGAAAAATCTGGGGTGCCCTATGCAGGTCAGGGTGGCTGCCTCTGTGGATGGGCAGCCATGCTGAGATCCGCTCATTTGAAGCCCCGCTGCTGCCCCACGCAATGACCACGGACACCCCCACCACTCTCATTTAAAAACACCCTGATAGACTGCATAAGAGACTGTGTGAGCACTGTAGAGATGGTGATGGGCTAACAGTAGACTGGTGGAGCTAGTTGTCTTGGTACGAGTGACTCTAGGGCCATAATCCTGTGAAGACGTATTCCAGGAGCATTCCAGGAGAGCTCATCCCTGCCACAGCAAGTTTGTAATGAAATCAGGATGGTTTTGCCCAGCTAAGGAAAGCACTTGTATAACCACGGCTAAACAGTCAAGTCAGCTGGGTAGAGGTAACTACAGCCAGATATTCCTGATACTAATTGTAAAGAAAGGAAATGATTTTGTGTTGCAATGCCTGTAAGATGTCAGGCAGTGTTGGTGAAAGCTGGGTTGACTGGCCATCCCAGATCATTGACAATCATGTACTTATTTGTTGTTGGTTTTTGTCAGAGGTTAAAAAAAACCAACACACAGAGAGAACTGGACTTTTCATCCTAGAAGGGCAATGAATAAGGTCTATGATAGAGAGAGCATCGTGAATGGTGTGGAAGAAGTGAATAGGGAACTCTTATTTATCCTAATTCATAATCTAAGAGCTGGTTAAAATGAACAGGCATTAGAGAAAAACGAAGTGATCTTTTCACACAGTGCAAAATTAACTTGTGGAACCACTTGCCATAGGCAAGTGATATAGCTGGGTTCAAAATAGGTTTAGAAACTTTCATGGATGATGGGATTATCACCAGCTATCCAGACGGTCAGGAGTTGCAGCCTCATGCCCTTGACAGCACAGGGTCATGCAGCCCTTATCCCTACCAAGCAATGTTGCGGAAGTGAAGGAAGGAGTCCCTGTTCGAAGACCCTTTGGCCATACTTCTGTAGTCACTTAGAGGTCACTAAGAGTTGATGTATCGGAGATTGACGCATGCTCAGGGTAAATAAAATTGCACACCACCGTTGCTACCTGACAGATCCTTGCAAGCAAACCCTTTGCAACAGGGGATGTTAGCAGAAGTGACAGCGGAGCGCCACTGTCACAGCCCGACCCTGGTCGGGAACCTGCCAGCAACACGGTCCCGCCCGAGTCCGCCCAGCCAATAAACTTGCTGGTGGCCAGGCCACTGGGGAGGGCAGAGAGCTGCATGAATGGGAAGCTGGCTGGCACCAACCCCACGCTGCGCCCAGAGCCCCATGATGACAGACAGCCATGGTTGGCAAAGATGGCTGCCATGGCGGACCCAATCTGGGCTGGGTCACGGTGGCTATAACAAAAATTATAACCTGCTGTGGCCTTCTTTGGACCAATTGGGCAGATGGTAGCCTGGACTGCAATCGCAGAGGTCTCCGGGATCACATCCCAGGCTCACCGCTAACATCCGGCACCATAACATCTGGCTCAAGGGCCACCATCATGTTTGTTAACACCCAGGGTTGCAGAGAATATAGAATCCGCAGGAAGCGCAGGAAGTGGCAAGGATTTCACAAAACACTCAATATGAGTTTATGCCAGAAACCACTTCAGAATAACGTGTGTCCGAGTATTTTCTTTACTGTTTTCATAATACACAAGAGAAAGCAAAGTAATAGAAATAGTTAATGCAATTGCAATATTTTCAGCATTATACAATTCTTCATCATATTTCCAAACCTCCCTAACTGTTGCATTCCCAAGGTGCGCCCTGTGGCTTAGTCCTATGCAAGCTAGCTCTTACAGGCTCCTTGCAAATGGAGGGTCACTTCCCCAACCAACTGTGGGAGCCCAATTCTCAGCTTGCACGTCTTCATGAACACAGCTGGTCTGGAGTGTGCAAATTAGTGGGGTGGTTTTTGGGTTACTCAGCAGTGTGAATAAATGCAGTATGCTTATCCCATGTTTGTTGACCTGCACCAAGCATGGGTTGCTCTTTGCAAAAACGTCAAACCTTGAACAGCAAAATGGATTTGAAAATCTGTTTCCCAGAGGCTTTTAACGTCGATCAGATGCCCATAAATAGTTATCTACAACACTGAGATGTTGCATTCCGAGCAGATCTCTTGGCACTACCTGAGAATAAAATTGGTGGAGAAATTTCTCAGTTGCCATGTTGCTTTTCAGTGGAGGTGGCATAGATGTAACTGAAGGAAGAACTTGGCCCCAGACTTCTCTTAAAGATTTTCAGGCTATAATGGGCAGCATCTTGCTTGTGCTCAGCGACATTTCATGTTGTTTTAGCAAACTCAATGACTTTGTGAGGTTCATTGCCAAGCAAATTGTTAGTTTTGGCTGTGGAGCTACTTCTAATCCAGACCAAGTCTTGGGCTCCTACGGAGTTCATTTAGACTGTACAGTCTGATGGTTTTCCTGTTCAAATATGCAGATTTGGAGATTATTTGGCTACTTTTTTATTGTTTTGTCATACAAATGATGACTGTTGCGAAGCATAAATGCAGATTATCAAAGGCTTTCTTTGGCCGCTTCTGGTACGTTTCTCAAGATTCAGAAAAGATACATATGTCGGGCTCAGTGCAAACACCCTGTGGTTTGGTTTTGTTCCTCCCCCTCCCCCACCCCCTCCATCCTTGAAACCTTGTTTTAAGAGAAGTATTTCCTTGTGGGCCTGGCTGCTGCAGATCATTGGTAATGGGATTCAGAGTCTTTCTCCTTTAGGTCACAGGTTTGCATCCCACCTAGGCTGACGACTAAAAGCTAAAACAGTCTCTGGCTTATGCAAATTGTTGATCTTGGTTCAGTTTTGCAGGAAACAGTGTTCTTGTTGGCTGCTTCAGCAGAGAGGCTGAAACAGAATAGGCTTAGAGGCAAACATTTCTGTCCCTGTCTGATCCTTCTAGACCCAGCCTTGGGACATGCACAGGTAGGGGGAGCAGCCTGGGATGTGTCTGAAAAGAACTTCAGTGGGCAGGGCAGGGCTGTCTGTCTGGCACCTTTTCACTAACACTCAATTCATTTATATTAAAAAGTAATGTATACTGTACCTCCTCTCTTTGTGACTCTGCTTGATTCCAGCCTGTTACTCCTCCTGGCTCCAAGAACTTAGCTTGATTTAGACGAGGAATGTCTTATTTCTGAGAGGCAAGTGACCTCAGTAAATTCCAGCTACATTTCACAGCTAGCATGGATGAGCAGCTCTCGGGGGTCAGGCCAGTTGCATTTTAAGAAGGAGAAACCTTCTTGCTGCTGCCCCCCACCTTGCTGCTCTACTCACTGTGGAGTACGCCCCAGGCATTTCTGACCGTTTGCTTGTGGCAGGCAACAGGTATTTTCTTAGGAATAGTAACGAGTGATCTTTGAAGGAGTTACCTTCGTCATGAGTGAACCCTCAGTTCTTCAGACTGGCAAGGTTGCCTGGGGCTTGTTTGCCAGATTGCACCGTGACTCTTGAATACTAATGAAAGGAGGTGGGGAGAGAGAGAAGAACAGATTAAACCGACAGAAAATAAGCTGGGCAAACCAAGAGATGGAAAATAAGAACTAACACACACGAATCGCACAGACCCCACTCCCAAGCACTCAGGCTAAGGGAGGAGAGATGAGGGCATGCACACAAGGACAGGGGGCAGGTCCATGATCTGGAGCCACCTCTTCCTAAGCGTCCCTGCTAGGGTGGCCGTACCTCCCCATTAAAAGAGGATGCTTATGAAAGATACATGTTTCAGGGCTGCATTGGTTCAATTGCAGCCCTGCACCATGTATTTTTCATAAGCATCCTCTTTTAAAGGGGAGGTATGACCACCCTAGTCCCCGCCCTCAATATCTATGCATCCCTCAGAGCTTGTACTAAGTGGCCCTTGGAAGGGAAAAGGATCCTAAACACTGACCAGCATCCTAATGGCCACAGAGAAGAGCTCACAAATGTTCAGAGACCTCCTCCCTTCTAGTAAATGGGATCATTCACACGGCAGTCTGTTTAAGGCAGGTAATGGCACAAACCCAGATTCTGAGTGTTGTGTGAAATGCTTACCAAGTCTTGTGCTCCTTGATGATCCCTTATTCTCTGCCACTCAGTCCGGCTGTCTGTGTGCTTACAAGGCTCTAACTCATCAAGTAGCAATGGTGTTGTGTGATTTGATTAACCTGAAGCAAGCTTCCATCTCAGATGCATCCCTTCCTGTTTGTCACTTCCTTCCTCCAAGTGACCATAGAGTTGTAACCAGAGGATTCTGCAGCAGGGAATCCCTCTACCACTCCATGCTGTGGTGTTCTTCTGGAACCTTGCATGCAGAGATATCGAATGAACAAACTTCTATCCCCTTTGCATTGTGGGGGAATACCACAGGGAAGTGGGGTGGGGGCCATTGAAATGAAGTGGGGTGATAGTTATTCTCTAATTACAAAAGTGCTGTTCCTCCGTATTGGACAGTCTTGAGAGCCATAAATTGCATCTTTAGTCAGAACATTTACAGTTCGAGAAACCTGCAATCAGGGCAGTCTTTATAATCAACTATCTAAAACATGACAGGAGTTGCTATTGAGAAACTATTGAGAAATAGTGCAGAAAAGTAATGGTAACCAAGTTAAAGAAAAAAATTAGGGTCAGTGATTGTGAAAACAACAAATTCTTATTTATTCTTTAAGCCTCCTATTTCACTCCCAGAATCCACTTTCCAGACAAACATTGCAGTGAGCAAGAAAAACTACTGGTTGCTATTGCAAGCTGGCATTTCACTATTAAAGGCAATGCGTCACAGTTAGCGCTGAAACAGGTACTTAAATTAGTACTCGCAGGTAATGCTCACATTTTCAGCTACTGCATCAGATACCTGATGGGTTACCTGGGTACCAATTGGATACCCAAAAAATCGGTAATGTCCTGTACCAATATTTTAATTTTCCAATTACCAATCGGTTGGGGGGGAAAAAAAATCATGATGGAAATAAAAAAAATTGGGAATTAGAAGCCAATTTTCTGGGACTGGAAAGTTGGTTTTCCAAGACAGGAAAACAATAATTAGACATTGGAAGTCAGTAATTCGATTTTTTTTAAAAATGGAAAATTGGTACTAGCAAAATTTGGGACATTGGGTACCTGAATCAGGTTTCAGTCAGGTACCAATCGAGACAGTTCAGGTCCCGGAAATGTGACAGGTGTACATGTTGTTGTAAGTATTTGTTTCAGTTCTAGTTGTTGTTGTTATTATTATTATTATTTTATTATTAGCAAGCATTTATATAGCGCCAGCAATGTACCTGGCGCTTTACAAAGTAATGGAATAGACACGGTCCCTGCCCCTAGGCCTTTAAATCTGAGGGACGGGGGGTGGGGGGGAGACGAAGGAAGGGGAACAGAGGGAGAGACAAGGGGTGTAACATTTACGAAGATGCGAGGTCTCAGGTGCGCACGTGCTTGGCTTGGTTACATCAAGAATGATGGCTGGCTGGTCCATTCTGTGGTGAGGATATGAGTACACAGACCTCAGGTAACTGGTCTTCTAGTCACAATTGTCATAGCTTTACTGAAACAGTGAATTTACACCCAGCATTTTGGAACATTTGTATCATTATCTATTTATTTATTTATTTAGCGCACGCAATATGCCTGGTGCTGAACAGTCATGATTAGAGACAGGATCCTGCCCCAAGGGACTTACAGTCTAGAGCAGGCAAATATAGGGAGAGACAAGAATACATTCATGAAGGTGCAGTTGCACATGCTTTAACTTAGTTACAGGGAGGAGAGGAGGATCCTGGAGGATAAGATGGGGGTAAAGAGAAGGATAAATGAGCAATCTACAGGGGTGAGGAGCTAGGGAAGGCCTATCTTGGCATTTTAAGTTAAACCCATAGCAGCTACAGAATTATTATTATTATTATTATTATTATTTCAAAAACTTATTACCCCGTCCCTCCTGCCACAGGCAGCTCAGGGCAGCTTACAACAATAAAAAACAATTAAAACAGTTAAAACAAATTAAAAGGAGAAAACAGGTAAAACAACCGCCCCCCTGCCTCCCACCCATCACCCCTCTCCCCCGCCAAATGCCTGGCGAAACAGCCAGGTCTTGCAACTTTTCCGAAAAGAGGGGGGGTTCAGGGCCAGCCGGGCCCCTACCGGAAGGGAATTCCATAGGCGTGGCGCGGCCACCGAGAACACCCTCTCCTGCGTGGCCACCCGAGAAACTTGGGGGACATCGAGCACTCCCAGACGACCGCAGGGAGTGATCCAGGACACGGGGTGTGAGGTGGTCTTGCAGACAGGCAAGACCGTTTAGGGCTTTATAGGTTAAAATCATCACCTTGAATCGGGCCCGGAAAACCACCGGCAGCCAGTGCAGAGAGCCAAGCACTGGTGTAATATGCTCCTGGCGGCCTAGTCCCACTAGGAGACGGACCGCTGCATTCTGCACCAGCTGCAATTTCCAAGCCGTCACCATGGGTAGCCCCACGTAGAGCGCGTTACAGTAGTCTAGTCGAGAGGTGATGAAAGCATGGATGACTGTGGCCAGGTCAGAGTCCGAAACAAACAGCCGAAGTCGTCGCACCAAATGCAACTGGCGGAAAGCACTCCTCACCACAGCCTCCACCTGGAGATCCAGGCGGAACTGCGTGTCGAGGAGCACCCCTAGACTCCATATCTAGGAGGTCAATTGAGGACAGATCCCCATCAATGATGGGGGCAAACAATTCCATCACCTCCGTCTTGTCAGGATTCAGCCGTAGTCGATTAGCCCTCATCCAATCCCTCACAGCCGCCAGGCACTGAGTAAGCACCGAGACTGCCGGACCTGGGTCTGTTGCAAAAGAGAGGTACAGTTGGGTGTCATCAGCATAGTGATGATACCATACACCGAACCCCCAAATCACCTCGCCGAGTGGCTGCATACACACATTGAACAGGAGAGGGGACAGAACAGAACCCTGCGGAATGCCACACGAGAGGTCTCGGTATGATGAAAGGCAGTCCCCAAGAACCACCCGCTGGGTTCTTCTGGTCAGGAACGAGTGGAACCACTCAAGAACAGTCCCACCCACTCCTGCACAGTCCCACAGGCACGTCACCAACATTCATGATCAACTGTATCAAACGCAGCCGATAGATCTAACAGGATCAGCAGGGTCGAACAACCCCAATCCGTATCTTGGTGCAGGTCATTTACCAAAGCCACAAGCGCAGTCTCGGTGCCATAACCCGGACAAAAGCCGGACTGAGAGGGATCAAGAAAACTGATGTGATGAAGATGCCCCTGCAGCTGCCGAGCCACTACCCATTCAATAACCTTCCCTAAAAAGGGAAGGTTAGAGACAGGCCGATAGCTGCAGGGAAGCCAGCGTCAAGCAATGGATTCTTGAGCAGAGGCCGCACCACCGCCTCCTTGAGACAATCCGGCACTCTGCCCTCCCGTAGGGAGGCGTTGACCACCCCAGCCAGCAAAGGCCCCATTGTCTCCTGGAAGATCTTAACCAGCCAGGACTGGCAAGAGTTTCATTCACAAGAAGTGGCTCTGACAGCCCCAAGAACATCCACCGCATTGGCGGGCGTCACCGACTCAAACTGATCCCAGAAAACCAGACACGACAGGGCTTCCATAACCTCTGGTTCCCCTAGTGTAAGAAATGCTGCATTGAAAGCGTGGTGAATACAAGCGATTTTGCCCACAAAATAATCCACAAACATGTCACAGTGGGCAGTAGATATGACTCCACTCCAAGATTGAGGGAGGCCCGACTGACCAGCCCCCGCACTACCTGGAACAGCTCCCTTGGACGGGATTTTGCAGACGCTATGAGGGCAGCAAAGAACTCCCTCTTTGCTGCCCGCATAGCCATGGCATAGGCTCGTAAACTGGCTCTATGCCACAATCTATCGGCTTCAACACGAGAACGACGCTACCGTCGCTCCAACC